>JAJJWX010002042.1:0-226331 GCA_023529315.1 Papaver bracteatum | reverse complement strand
AACTATCTCATGGTAACAATACACAATATGTAACCATAAAGATCAAGTATTGTGATCATCATTTCTAAGATACAAAGTTGTATAAACAAGAGTTGATATGCTTAGAAGAAAGAATAACCTTTTCTACAAGGATTTACACCAAGCATGGTTACCATAAGTGTATGAAAAGGTTTCTTTAACAATAAAAACCAATATCCAATGGATTTGATTATTGCTTCTAACCTTAAGAATTTCAATAACAAATCAAGTTAGGTAATTAAGAATCATAAGCGTGGTATTTAGCCATATGTGTACTTTCATATCAACCTTATTCTTCTTCACCATAACTAGTTCAAATTACTCAAATGAACTAGTTAGAGAGTTGTTCAATTGCAAGGAAATCTTATGTACTACACAAGACACAATTGAAGAAAAAATGATTTGATTCACTCGAATCGGTTCATGAACTATATAGCCACGATTTGCAATTGCATTCGTTAGTTCACAAACATCGTTTTCAGACATAACCTACTCAAGTTCACGGACTGGTTTCGCGGACTTAAGTTCCTAGAAGGAGTCCACAAACTCCAGCAGAAATTCTCGGGTCGAGAACTTCCGCCAGTTAGCGGACTGAAGCTCACGTAGTTCCCGTTTCACATGATCAACAAAGTTCGCAAACTTTGGTTCAAGGAATAAGAACTTATACATATATGTGTTTCCAGAGTAATGTTTATATCCTCCAATGGTTATATTGTCTAAACTCTCATTTCAATTATTGAAACAATCTCAGAGGGCATTAGATAGTTGTTAATCACAAACTATTTTTCGTCAGAGAAATTTTCAATGCGATTGAAACATATCATGACTTTTGTCACTAGGTAAAGATAAACTTGGCCAAAACAAAAGCTTACCAACATAATTTGTGTCCC
Organism: Papaver bracteatum; assembly: GCA_023529315.1. NCBI lineage: Eukaryota > Viridiplantae > Streptophyta > Magnoliopsida > Ranunculales > Papaveraceae > Papaver > Papaver bracteatum. The sequence goes on along the minus strand of JAJJWX010002042.1, from coordinate 225,423 downwards.
CCAATTATTTTGCAATCCTCGCCGTATTTACAAGGGCTTCTTGGTGAGGATGCACTTTCAACACAATTAGGTTGTGTTGAGGTGAACAAAATCTTGCTCACCACAGGTATTCGAAACAAAATCATGCACAGACTCTAGGAATTTAACAACTCCCTTGAAACTTTCAATAACTGTTTCATACCTTTTTCAGATGTTATCCCTTGCCGAACTCTTTCCTGGGAGATCCTTCTTAATAGTACTTGTTGCTTTATTTATCTTCTTTGGTACCCATTTCTGAGTAATTTTTGGAGCAACGTATTTCTTTTTCTCCCCAATGTAGTTATAAAACTTCTTCAGGGGAATACTAGAAGAACTGATATTATGAGACTCAGTTTTTCTCCAGTTTGGAACATCAAATCTTATTTTCTTAACAGAATCAAATATGGATTTACCTCGTTTAAGAAATCTGCAATTCCTTTTCAAGTGACCTGGTTTTCCACAATAAAAAAATGTTTAATTGAATGGAAAAAGTTATGTTTACTGTTACCTGAATGTGTATGTTCTTGCTTTGGAGCTTGACAAGATTTCCTCTTTTCGGCATCGGCTGTTTGTAGAAACACTTTACTTTTGTCAACCGTGGAAGGTTTTGGTTTAGAAGAATCTTTAGCTTTGAAAATTTTTACCTCTTTACAAACACTAGGAGCGTCTATTCCTTCATAGCCCAATCCTCATGTATCACGATGAATTCTACATGCTCCCAACATCGAGGTTAATTTATCTGAGCTTCTATTTCTAGACAAACTCTCTTTTAAGCTCGAGTTTTCTTCTTCCAACCTTTTGACCTTTTCAAGTGCAATAACTAGATCATTCTTGGATGATTCACATTGAACTTTGAGATCTTCTCGTTACGAATCAAATAACAAGTTCATCTCAATGTTCTCCAAGTTATCTAGCTTTGCTTGAAGAATGATTTCCCGATCTCGACCTTCGGCAATTTCTTCTTTAATCTTTCGTATTTCATTGAGATAATCTCTTGCACCACTAGAATCAAGTTATTCTAGCAAGTCTTTATTCCGACTAAGAAGTCTGTCATATTTAACTTTCTCACTGAAAATGGTGCTTTCAGTTTCCGAGAGTTTTTTATGAAATTCCTTAAGAAGATTATTAGAAAATGGATCTACATGGAACACTTCTTCGTCAGAATCAGAATCAGTATCCGAAAAAAAATATTCCAGAATCTAATGCAACCTCGCCTGCGTACTCTTTGGGATTATAATATTCAGTTCCATCATCAAGAGTAGGCAAAGTTGTTGCATATGTAGATTATCTACGACTCCATATAGGACATAATGAAGAAAGGTGCCCGAAACCTCGATAGTTATAGCATTGTACATCATCATTAGGAGATGTTGTACCTTTAGAAAAAATCTTTTTCATGTCTCTCAAGAATTTTCTATATTGTCGAGGAGTAACATTATTAGTATTTGGCGAACCAGATTTATCCTTAGAGGATTCACAATTATTTGCAGCTTTAAGAGAAATCACCTCTTTTCTAGATGCGTGTTCATTATCAAAGATCTTTAACTTTCCAGAAAGAGTATTTCTGGAGAGTGTAGAAAGATCGTTTTCTTCTTCAATGGCATGTTTATTAGAGTCATATTTAGATGGAAACGATCTGAGAATTTTCATCACAATGTCCTTTCTAGGAATAGTCTTACCCAATGTAAAAGATGTATTAACAATTTCATACACTTTGTGATTAAACTCATCAAATGTTTCATCACCGGACATGCGAAGGTTTTCCCAGTCAGATGCTAGGTATTGAAGCCTTTCTTCTTTCTCTGCAGCATTCCCTTCGAATATAGTTTCTAAGATATCCCAAGAATCTTTAGACTTATTACACGTAGTAACGTGGTGCTGAAGATCTGGGGTAATGGCATGGATGATAGCATTTAATCCTTCAGAATTTTGCTTTGCAGCAAGAATATCAAGATCACTATATTCACCAATATCCTTTGCAATAGTTACACCGTCTACTGTAACTAATGGAGGATTATAGCTATTAACAATACAAACCCATGGTTGAAAATATCGCGATTGAATAAATGAACGCATAGTGATTTTCCACCATAAATAGTTCGTGGATTTGAAGACTGGTGGTATGTTTATAGATATAGCACCTATGTCCATAACAATCATATTTATTCAAACATAGACTTATTAGGTATTAGCGTGTTTGCCTGCTCTGATACCAATTGAAAAAGCGGGGGTCTAACAACCATACCCAATAATTCGTTTAGAAATCTGTATGGAACAAACTTCAATATAATCTCACGAATAAAAACTCAATTGAGAAATAATATTAAAGAGATTTATCTCCTTCTCAACACAATCAATAGTTAAACAGAAGTAAGTCCGTAAAACTGATTTTAGTGTGAGGTTTATTGAAACAAGCTTTTGTGATAATCATAACCTATTCAATATCCACCGTGTATAAACCTCTTTAAGCAACAATCACTAAAGGAATATTTCAACACGGTGTCCACTTGAAATAGGGTTAGTCCAGACTGGTCTAACAATGTGAAAATAACAAAATCAATTGTTCAAGATCAATCAAGTCTTATCCAACAAGCAAGGTCGGATTTAACAACTATGATTGATTAACGTATAACCTGTATTATTTCAATTATAAATATAAAAAATATAATACAAAAAAATGAAATAACACAGACACCAGAATTTTGTTAATGAGGAAACCGCAAATATAGAAAAACCCCGGACCTAGTCCAGAATAAACACACACTGATTATAAGTTGTTACACCAATTTCCTACCTATTCGGACTAGATGTAATAACTTCTTCAGTACAAATAGAACTCCTATCAGAACACCGATTCTATTTAGGAATTCTTCTCCTTAATTTTCTAGCAGAACCCAATGCTCTCTTTAGAAGATACAACAACACGATTGATACGATTTGATATTTTTTTTGCACAAAACACCGGTTTGATTTCCCTTTAGATGTGAATCAAGGTTTTGGAAATCTTGTAGATTAGGGTTTTAACTTACAATCAATATGTGTACTCACAAGAAGTCCGTGAACCTGATTTTCGTAAGTGAACTTGGGTGATTCCAAAGATCAATTTCTAAGTTAAGAAAACCATAATAATTCTACAACAAGAACAACTAGAATAAATCTAGATATATCTTGTTTAAAACTTCTCAAGGATTTTTACGAGATGCCTCAATAGAAGTTTTTCTTTCTAGTCTCCGATTTCGACTAACAAGTGTTGGTATACGATTGGAAACTGAAATCTATCAAAACCTAGGGTTTATGATCAACAACTCTTGAATGATTTTATATCAGAGAGAAAACCTTAGAATAGACAAGAGGTGAAAAACCTAGATTACAAGTTGTATAATCAATCACGGAGATTAGATTTAACTTGGATTTGTGATCCCCAATACAAAGACTTTTATCTCATTCTTGTTCACGAAGAACAAAAGACATGGAAACAACCTTATGAAGCTAACACCAATTTTCCAAAAGGGGATGAAAACGTGTAGAACTCACGAAACCTTATTTATAGTGAAACATAGCTTGAAAACTAAGCAAAGCTATTTTCCTTTTTCAAGACTCTCCTAATTTTGGGAGTCTTTCCTAAGTTACAACTCTTGCCAAAATAATTAAATAAATAATTAATTAGCAAATATTGTATTTATGTGAATAAATCACAAATTAAATTAGGAAGGAATCACAAACACTTTAATATGGTAATCAAAGATGTTTGGAGTAATAGCTAACTTGCCTAGATAAGGAAACATCACCAATTTGACCAAAAATGCATTTTAGTCACGTATTGGGCCCAAGTTCGCGAACTGTTACAAACAGTTCATGGATTGTTTCCTACTAACGAACTGTAACAATTACAGCAACACTTATAATTGTTACTTTAATAAATCACTCATAAGTTCATCGTTATAACTCGGAATTGAGTGATTCTTGTCTCGTTGGATTCGCAAGATCATTCACTATAACATGTGATTCTTTATAAGGATAAATTTTATTGTATCCAAGTTCATGAATCAAATAACTTCAAGTATATATACACAAATGTACATTTACCGTAATTGGAAATATTCCATAGAGTGAGCATTTATCTCAATAGATTAGAAAGGTAGAATTGAACAAGAATCCAAATGAAATCAATTACATACCTTTTTTGATGAAGTACTTGTTTATGTTTTCTTGTAGTCTTCAATCTTCAATCTTTATCCTTTAAGGATAACTTCGATTCAACTTCTTAGACCTAATCTAGTCCGAAACTATCTTTAGTATGCTAAATCAAGAATGCATTTTGGCAACTAAAATTGACAACTAACTTGACATAGAAATGCTAGTGGGTTCAACCGAGCAGTGCTCTAACAAACATAAATCTTACTTAAATAAAAAAAATCTTCATCTCGATACATTTATCTCTCATTTCTCTTCAATAAACTATAAATTTATTTTAGTGAGCACTTTTCGTTATTCGTTTTAATCTTTATTAATCCATCTAGCTATATATATATAGTATTACATAGGTCAACCAGAGTTTCCCACTAATTCACGATTTATTCTAAAATATTTGTCGCGGGCTTCAACCGTATTGCCATATCATTAACATTGTATGCGTTCCCTAGGAAAAATCATGGTCCCATCCCTGGAGGGGAGACACTTCTAATTTGGCATGATTTTCTTGGAAAGTTTCAGACTGAAATATGCATTGAATGATGAAGTAAAAAGGTGTTAAGGAGTTTGATTATGAAAGATTGACTTCTCTATGGAAATTTGGAATGTTATTTCTCATGCAATTTGTTGGTCTATAATGGCGAGAGCATATTCACTGATCTTTCATAATAAGAAGAAAAATAAATTGATAAAATCACTCTTATAACATCAAAGCACAACATACTTTATTTGGAAATGAAATAAAAACTCTTGGGAAACATGGTTTGCGATATCTGGTAGTACATGCTCATATATTTCGTATTTGTATTTGTCGATACTGATCCAAGATCCTTAGCTTAGTTGTATCCCCGAGTATTCGATAGGTATCTTTCGATATGGGAAAATATCTGTGTTGTATCGATCATAATCGTCGATATGTAAGGATAACTCTCGATACTGATGGATAAAGAATATGAAGATATATAAGCGTTAACGCATATTCAAATTTTTATACCAATTTGTTAAAAAAAAAAACATTGGTTGTTATTATCGAAAATGTTAGCGCACTGCTCAGTCGAACATGCAAGCGTTGCTATCTCAAGCTTGTTTGTCAAGTTTAGTTATCAAAACTATAAGTCTTGATTTCTAGTCTACTTATATCTATGTCTTGGATTATGATAGAATGTGTAGTTGAGCTTTAGACTTCACGGCATTCATTGATTGAAGACGAATATCTACTAAGGGGAGCTTGGAGAAACTTCATCAACAAAAGGTATGTGGAGACTTAAACTCATCTATCACTCAGAAGTCTCATATTAAGACTAAGTCGTATAGCTATATAGACTTTACATTATACACATTTGATATTTCGAGTTGAGTTTAACTCGCTTATATCTTTCTAGGAATATATGTTGGAAAGATTTTTGCTTTAACTAAGTTCATCATTATTCTTGACGAAAGTCAAAATATTATCATGTGAAAATCACCCGGTAACATCTTACTTGATTTGTGTGAGACAATCATTTGATGTAGACTCATAATATTTCGTATTGATCATTCGATCACTTGAAAATTTCTTATAAGCTAATAGTTTGTGCGAGACAACTATTTTCATCTTCTAAGAATGTTTTAATGATTGAAATGGAGTTTAGAACATTTAATCATTGTCTAGATATAGCACAATATGCGTACCCATATGCAAACTATTGCAAGTGTGATTCAGGTCCGGGAACCAAGTGTGCATACCCGTATAGGAACAATTTTAACTGTTAAAGTCTAGTAACTAAGTTTGCGTACCCTTTTGCAAACTTATTCACCTGAGTTCGGTTTGGAACGATAGTATGCGTACCCGTTTGTGAACTATCAGACGTTACTAAAGTCTGAAACTTAAGTTTGCGTACCCGTTTGCAAACTTATGTGGTTAAGTTCTAAAATCTGTTAAGTATGTTTTCATACTCATGAACAAATACATTCATATATTAAGGAATGCAATCTTTGCAAACCGTGGCTAAATGTTCATGAACTGATTCCTTTGAATCAATTCGATTTTGCTTCAATTGTGTTTTGTATACTTCTATGAGAATATTAAAAATTGAACAACTCTATGAGTAACACAATTAGATTCATTTGAGAAGCGTTAAGATGAACATGGTTAACACAAAAGTGTTCATATGGATAACACCATCAATTAACTGTTATTGATCCAACTCAATATACACGTTTAGGTACGGTTACCTATATCTAAATGAAAGTATATTTAATTTGTGTGTAACAAGATAAGACCATCTAACGGTATAAAGATATTAGATTGAATCTTAAATCAGGTTTCATCCAGTGGTGGATATTGATTGCTTTGTCATAAATTTATCAAACCCTGATTTGAAGACTATATAAGGGAGAACTCTAGCAATTTGGAAACCTAATCCACACCTTCTATGTGATACTAGTTGTGATTAGAGTCGATTCTACTTTAACCTAGGTTTTTCCTAAAACCATTGTAGGTTAGCGACTTAAAGACTTCATTGGGATTCTGAAGCCAGACCCAACTATTTTCTCTGTAGTTGTGTGTTCTGATCTTACTTGTTCTATCGTATTGAGTATTATATTCTCTAATATTTGCTCGAGATTTATCTCTGATAGGTAAGATATAAAAAGTAATCACAAAGCTCTTCGTCTCATTCTTTGTGATTCCGCAATAACTTGTTCTACTACCATATAATTAAGTTATTGTGAGGTGATTGATATTTCTAGGCTGTTCTTCGGGAATATAAGATCGGATTATCAATTGGTTCCTGTTCACCTTGATTTATCAAAAGACCGAACAAAAACTTCGTAGGTATTTCTGTGGGAGACAAATTTATCTATCGGAATATACTTTTCTATGGGAGACAGATTTGTTTATAAAGTTTTTGACTTTGGGTCGTAGAAATTATTAGTTGTGGGTGAGATCATCTAACGGAATCAAGTGCTAAAGTCATGCTGGGATTCATAGGCGTAAGGAATGTGATTGTACCTTAATCAATGTAAGATTGGTTAGCGCTCAAATACATTCCAGTCCAAAGTTAACTTGTAGTAGGCTAGCATATGTAGTGGATTAATATAGTGTGGTGTGCAAATCTGGTCTAGGACCCGGGGTTTTTCTGCATTTGTGGTTCCTTCGTTAAAAAAACTTCTGGTGTCTGTGTTATTTCTTTTCCGCATTATATTTGTTCATATAATTGAAATATCACAGGTTGTGTGTTGTTCAATCAATTGTGTTAGAGCATATCATGGTTGAACCCACCATGCGTTGGTATGTCAAGTTTGGTTGTCATATTTTAGTGAACCAAAACTCATTTAAGAGTTGCTTGATTTAAATATACTAGTGTCAACTTCATATAGGTTAGCTTGAAATTATTAGGGTAAGACATTACAAGTATTGCGAAGAAGTGAAGAAATGAAGAAGTACGGATCTACAACCACAAAATCATCCTTCCACTTAAGGTTAGTGATATTTGACTTGAACTGTTTCATTCCCTAACGTATCTTTCAAGTCGTGCATATTGAAAACATAAAACTGCGAAGCATGAACACTCTAGATATACATAGTATTAAGGAATACAATATGAAGTTTCTTGCTTAACCATTAAACTTTGTATATAAGACATCGACATAATCGTATGAATGCTATTGTGATTATGTATGGGTATGAGGTGAGGATTTCATCCTAGGAAATAATGTTTTTACATGTGTTTTAAGGAAGTAAGTTCATGATATGTTTTGTGAACCGAAAAGGAAATCGCCAGGCATTGTTGGGGCTGTTCTTCATTGCAAATCTTATGAACGACCAATATGTGTGATTAGTATAAACGCTCATGACTTGTTTCTTGTTTGTGTTCTTGGTAAAACTATTTGCATGAGGCCTGAATTATGTGTTGGTATGACTTTTATTAGTGAAACCGATCTTAAGTAATCACCTGGGGTATGATCGGGTTTGTGAGTGTCTGACCAAATTTGGGAGAGGGGAACCGATCTTAATAAGAGGTGCAGTACATCACAAGGGGGAACCAATCCTTGTATGAGGTGAAGAAAGTTTTATAAAAGAAAGGGGAATCGATCCTATGAACATGCGCAACATGTTTTTAGGCAAGGGGGAACCGATCCTATGGACATGTGCAGTGCATACAAGTTAGATACCATATATATGTGGGGAACCGATCCTAGAACCTAGTCAGCTGAATTTTGGTAAGCTAGTGTGACTATGCACAATACTCACATGGAGGTAGAACCAAAACTTGTTTTGGTAGAACCGTTACACCCATGGTTTGTGATTGAGTGTTACTTGATCAATCACATAGTTCTTGAAAGTTAGATGAACCAATTCTAAACTTGTTTGGAAGTGTGGTAAATCGGTTTCAAGTGAGTAAGTATGAAAAAAGACTTACAAGAGAAAGATGTCGATACACTTTGAACACGCGCATTAATGTGTATTCTTTTATTGTTCAAAGATATTCCTTAACAACTAAGAAGGAAGTAAATCCCAAGATCGAATTTAAATAAGTTAAGAATCTTTTAATTAAGGTTTTTAATTATATATGGAAAATAAGAATTAGTAATGTGCATTTGCTAATTAAAGATTTTCCAAGGAGATTTTGATTATAATTTTGGATGGTGCATTCACAGGAATTATGAAAACCGAATTTGAGTTAATATGGAAAAATATCTTGAGAATATTTTCGGTTTTGGAAATTCCTTGGTGTCCAAACTTCCTTGTCTATAAATACTTTGATTTTGCATTTTTAGCAAACTAATCTTTCGTGACAGTAAACTTCCTCTGTTATACTGTTACTGGTGAAGCCGCCTATCGGAGAGGAGAGTAATCTAATTAGCTAAAATCTCTAACGGTCACTCAGTTTAAAGTCTTAATCTAATTAGGTGAAATCTCTAACGGTCACTCAGTTTAAAGTATTCTTTGGGATTGAAAAGCTCTAGTGTGTACCGTTGGTGGGAAACTAGATAATTGTGGTTTATCTTTAGTTTTCATATTGATTTGATTGACTAACGGTGGTTGAACTTTGATTGCACCTAGTTTGTTTATGCTTGAGAATCTTCTCTTCTGATATAAGATTCACTCAAACTAGTTCAAGGTTTCGACAGGGATCTTTAGACTGTTGTTAGATCTAAATATGATCTTGTGATAATCCATTGTTAACAAACTCCGTTCTGTGCGTGGTTGATCACAAGAGATTCAAGTAGCTGTGTGCAGGTGTTTATTGAAGATCTAAGAAGATTTGAAGACAAAAAAGAGATAAAAGATTTCTGACTTGGTTTTATAATCTTTGGTAATACTTGTTTTGGTAAAAGAGGATCCAATTAATAATCAGTTTATCATTATGGTAGATTGGATTGAATAACTGAGAAGATCGGCATCAGCACAATTCTTTGGATTAAGAGTGTTGTTGGCTTAATCTTAACGATTAGCTTTTGGTGATTGAACATAAGATAGATCTTGGAACCTGGAAAAGGAGTTTATGTTAAGATAAATAGAAGAGCCTTTGTACAACTCATATCACTTGGTTGAAGAGAGTTGATACCAAACAGATTTGTTATTCCTTTACTGTTTGGAATACGAACCAAAGGAATTGGTCCAAGTATGTAACTTGTTTACAGGTTGGAGGCGTGGGAATGCAGACGGAACTAGGTGAACTATTGGTTTAGTTGCTAGGTATCAACTATACAAAGTTTGTTTATTTTGTATAGCGGCTTAATCCTGAGAGTATTCAATTCTGGACAAGGTCCCGGGGTTTTTCGGCATTTGCGGTTTCCTCGTTAACAAATCTTGTTGTGTCATTTACTTTATATTTCCGCATTATAATTGTTTTATTATAATTAAAGTAAATTGCACAAACGTGAATGCCTATTTACTTGATATGTGAATCCTATTGAGTTTGGTTAAGTCCGAACCTTTGTATCAAGTAAACATACTTCATTGTTGTATTGTCTCGATCTTGTATCCATTGAAGATCACACGAAGTGTGAACCGATTAGTTTCATTGTCTTGACTCAGTCCATAAACAATCGCTTTCGGATAAAGGACTTATATGAAGGAAAAGTTTTAGCTTGAGGTATATTTGGGTACCCTTTCCTTTTCAATTAGTATCAGAGCAGGCAAACACGAAAAAGATCTGAAAATCTGTTTTTGGTGCGATCCATCCTATAAGAAATGAATCTATTGCATGATTCAGTTAATGTACCGCCAAGATTTGATGGGACTAACTATCCATTATGGAAATATGCAATGAAATCCTTTTTTAAAATCCCGAGATTTTAATATTTGGTTATTAATCGAGGCCGGATATCAACGACCGATGGAGTATTCTGAAATAGAGTTTAAACGCTTAGCGGATTACACTTATGAAGAAAGAATTCTTTTAATGCATAATTATGTTGGTTTGAACTCCATCATACATGAAGTTAGCCATGATCTTTTATATCATGTACTGGATTACAGGACTTCTAAAGAAGCATGGGATACTCTTGAGACTATATTCGAAGGAGATGATTCTTAAAGAGAAGCTAGACTTCTTTCCCTTTCATCTGAATGGGAACATCTCAAGATGGATGACAACAAAACCTTTGAGGAGTTTAATTCAAATCTTTTTGAGATTGTTAGTGCATCTTTTTTCCTTGGAAAGGTTATACCTGAAAAATAAATAACATGCAAAATTCTCAGATCGTTAACATCCAAATACGAGTCTAAGTAACATGCTATAATAGAAGGAAACGATCTTTCTACACTTTCTCAAAGTTCTCTTGTAGGAAAGTTAAATATCTTTAATAAAGAAATTCTGTTGAAGAATCAAACTGAGAAACGTTTCCTAAAGGACAAGGTTCATGTTGAAAAAGAGCTTAACTCAACAATTGTGCTTCTAGCGCAACGAATTAAGGATATCTTATCAATTGATAAACATGTTCCTGATACAATTTCATTTTGCCATAAAGAGGGTAACAATGAAGTTCAATGATTCAAGTGTTGAAGATTAGTACATATGGAAAAACATTGTCCCAGCATAAGAACTTAGAAGTGCAACAAGGCGTATGTCTCCACTCTTGATGATATTCCGGAGGAAGAATCCAATGAAGAAATATCTGATTGTAATGCACTTCTTTCCAACTCTTAGAAAAATGTGAGTTAGAAATTAAGGAGATTAAAGGTTAAGTTTGGTTCTTGAAAACCTTTTGAAACATCTTTCGGATAAAACTAGTATGGTGATATCTGAACAAGAAAAATCGGATGAAAAACCGAAAGAATCAGAAACTAGGTTTTCTGAAAATATGATAAGATCTCTATGTAGAAGATATAATCATACTAAAACTCTCCTTGGAAATAAATTTATCAAGGTTCTTCGTAAAGGGATAAGGATTTTGAAGACTGATAAGTTTATAAGATCTCAAAAGGAAATCACAAACTCTTGCAATTACAAGAAAAATAAGGAAAAAAAGGAAACACAATCTATTGTGTTTATAAGTCATCCTAAGGATGTCTTTGTTCAATATGGTGGGAATAATTCTCACCTCAACATACACTATGCATCCTCACTTGTTGCCCAAAATTTTGTGTGTGAGGAAGCAAAAATCCGGGCAAGTGGTTCTGTCTGTGAAAAATAATAGATATCTTTTCTATTTTGGGAAAATATAGTTTCGGTTTTCTTAAACCAAAAAATTATTTATTGATATTCTCCGATCCTTTATATCTTCTTTTTGTCCGGGAGAAGACTTTGGATTTCAATGGAGAATTCGACTGAATAAAAGACATCTCTTGATGACTTAGCACTCTGTGCATCTATTATGACTGGAACTCATGATGTTTCTCTTCATGATAACTCTCAATATTTTCTAAGAAAACAGATTCTCTCTGTTAAAGGTTGTATTAGATATCATGAGTTGATGATAAAGAATTCAAAAGAAGTATTAACTAATATTCATTCTCAACTGTTTGAAATGAAGAAATCATCTACTGAAAAAGGGAGTGCCCAGGAGAATTTGAATCTAGTTTTTGAAAGCAATCATCACGAGATTTGAGAAAGGAAAAATAGACATCAATTTTTGATTTCTTTCATTGATTGTATAAGTCTATTATGAATAAAAACTATTATGAATAAAGTTATTTGATTTATAATTTTTCTTGTGATAGTTTTTTATTTACATAGCCGGTGCTTGAATGCTTTATTTATTTGCTTTGTATGTTTATGGGATGTTTGATTTCGGTTTTATTACCTTGATATTCGATTTCATAATATGTTGTTGAGCCTTATGGTTTGGGTGACTTTTTGATTTAGCATGATTAAGTTCTAGCCCATGTTTGTAGGCTTTATCAAAGGATCATAAGTGGTTCCTATATAAACAATATGTGAAAAAGTCACAATATGTTGAATCGGTTTTGGTTTAGAATAAAATCATATGTGTTTCGACGGTTTTTAACTTTTGCTTGCAATTATTAAAACCGATTTTCAACCTTTCTCTGGTAAAGGTTGTTTGTTGTTATTCTTTTGTTTTTGGCATAAGGATGACAACATAATGGTATTTCGATACCAATTCTCCGTGGAAGAAGAAGATGTGATCATATTGGAGAAGTTGGATGCGAAATTGAGGTAACAATCTTGTTAGTTAATTGTTTTCCTGTTTTAAGAAAAGCCTATTTTTATTTGATATATATATTGCTTTTGCTTAAACGAAATTTTCGGTACAATTGATGTGTTTATTCCATTATGTATGTGTGGATATATGTGTGATTTAATTGGATCTGTTTAAGTAAAATTATTGTTATCTTGCTTTGTTGTGTGATATCAATCGTTTAGGCTTACGAAAGTTTGGTGCAATTGCGGTTCTTTAATGTTTATGTTATTTCAATTGCTTCCTGTTAAGTAAAAAAAAATTTATTTTTCTTTATTATATGGTTTCAATTGTTTAGGCTTACAAAATTTCGGTGCAATGGTGAAACTTTAATGATATATGTTGTTTCAATTGCTTCCCGGTTGAGGTGAATAATTATGCAAGTTGATTTATTGGATTGTATGAATTATTTATGGCTTAAAGAATGAATATATTGATGGGATGAGTTATTTAGTCCAATTCGATTCTGGATAAGATAAACTAAGTTAATTCTGATCTTAGTTAGACTTATCAAAAATGGAGGTTTCGGTTATTCAAGTCTAGCCGAATGCCTAAATAAGGAAATTCTAGTTAACTAACCTAGTATTTGGCTTGTTTAAAATATAAAGGTCTAAGTTATATGGATAATTAGAACCTGATGAGAAAAATGGATTTTATCTTTGTCTTGGTCTTCTCGAATAAAGCGGTTGTATTTATACAATCGGTTTAGCAATGAAACTAAGTTGATTTTTGGTTTGCTAAACTAGTTGGGAAAATTGCTTTGGGAAATTATTTCCATGATAACATATCAAAACATAATTACTTTGTAGTTTTGGTTTTGATATTGGTTATCAAAAATGGTATGTGGAACCCTCGTGCTTGACTCAACAGGTTGCAAGTCTATTTTGAGATTTGTAAGATCCTTTTCGTGTTGTCCTTTATTTTTTTGTTTCTTTGTCATTTTTGTGACAAAAAGGGGGAGAAATATATGGAGTAAACAGGTGATGCTGGTATCAATTTTATGTTGATTGGTGTCACTAGGGAAGAGGACAATGGTGCTTGAACATTTATCTAACGAATGAGGAAAAGCACAGACTAAAGGGGAGTAACATATCATATGATTGAGATAACAGAGATGTGCGGATTGAAAATCTAACTATCTCACCTTTAGGGGGAGTATGAGCTTTGTTATTATAATGTAAACAATGGTATTTTAAGGATTGAATTAATGCAGGTTATGTGATGTTGAATTTGGGAATCAAGCGTATGTGTAATGAATTATTGTATTTTGTTTATCCATATGATTGTAAGAGTTTTATCACTAAAATTGACAAAGGGGGATATTGTTAGAGCATAGCTCGTTTGAACCCACCAAGCGTTGGTTGTCATATTTTAGTGAACGAAAACTCATTTAAGAGTCTCTTGATTTAAATATACTAGAGTCAACTTCGTATAGGTTAGCTTGAAAGTATTAGGGTGAGACATTTCAAATATTGCGAAGACTTGAAGAAATGAAGAAGTACGGAGCTACAACCACAACATCATCCTTCCACTTGAGGTTAGTGATATTTGACTTTAACTGTTTCATTCCCTAACGTATCTTTCAAGTCGTGCATATTGGAAACATAAAACTGCGAAGCATGAACACTCTAGATAGACATAGTATTAAGGAATACAATATGAAGTTTCTTGCTTAACCATTAAACTTTGTATATAAGACATCGAAATAATAGTATGAATGCTATTGTGATTATGTATGGGTATGAGGTGAGGATTTCATCCTAGGAAACAATGTTTTTACATGTATTTTAAGGAAGTAAGTTCATGATATGTGTTGTGAACCGAAAAGGAAATCGCCAGGCGTTATTGGGGTTGTTCTTCATTGCAAATCTTATGAACGACCAATATGTGTGATTAATATAATCGTTCATGACTTGTTTGTGTTCTTGGTAAAACTATTCACATGAGGCCTAACTTATGTATTGGTATGACTTTTATTAGTGAAACCTATCTTAAGTAATCACCTAAGGTATGATCGGGTTTGTGAGTGTCTGACCAAATTTAAGAAAGGGGAATCGATCCTAGTAAGAGGTGCAGTACATCACAAGGGGAAACCGATCCTTATATGAGGTGCATCAAGGTTTATAGAAGAAAGGGGAACCGATCCTATGAATATGTGCAACACGTTTTTAGGCAAGGGGGAACCGATCCTATGGACATGTGCAGTGCATACAAGTTAGATACCAAATATATATGGGGAACCGATCCTAGTACCTAGTCAGTCGAATTTTGGTAAGCTAGTGTGACTATGCACAGTACTCACATGGAGGTAGAACCAAAACTTGTTTTGGTAGAACCGTTACACCCATGGTTTGTGATTGAGTGTTACTTGATCAATCACATAGTTCTTGAAAGTCAGATGAACCAATTCTAAACTTGTTTGGAAGTTTGGTAAATCGGTTTCAAGTGAGTAAGTATGAAAAAGGACTTGCAAGAGAAAGATGTCAACACACTTTGAACACACGCATTAATGTGTATTCTTTTATTGTTCAAAGATATTCCTTAATAGCTAAGAAGTAAGTAAATCCCAAGATCAAATTTAAATAAGTTAAAAAAAAATTAATTAAGGTTTTTAATTATATATGGAAAATAAGAATTAGTAATGTGGATTTGCTAATTAAAGATTTTCCAAGGAGATTTCGATCATAATTTTGGACAATGCATTCATAGGAATTATGAAAACCGAATTTGGGTTAATATGGAAAAATATCTTAAGAATAATTTCGATTTTGGAAATTCCTTGGTGTCCAAACTTCCTTGTCTATAAATACTTTGAGTTTGCATTTCTAGAAAACTAATCCTTCGTGATAGTAAACTTAATCTGTTGTACTGTTACTGGTAAAGCCGCCTATCGGAGAGGAGAGTAATCTAATTAGGTGAAATCTCTTACGTCCGATTAGTTTAAAGTATTCTTTGGGATTGAGAAGCTCTAGTGTGTACCGTTGCTGGGAAACTAGATAATTGCAGTTCATCTTTAGTTTTCATATTGATTTGATTGACTAACGGTGGTTGAACTTTGATTGCACCTAGTTTGTTTATGCTTGAGAATCTTCTGTTCTGATATAAGATTCACTCAAACTAGTTCAAGGTTTCGACATGAATCTTTAGACTGTTGTTAGATCTAAAGACGATCTTGTGATAATCCATTGTTAACAAACTCCGTTCTGTGCGTGATTGATCACAAGAGATTCAAGTATCTGTGTGCAGGTGTTTATTGAAGATCTAATAAGATTTGAAGACAAATAAGAGATAGAAGATTTCTGACTTGGTTTTATAATCTTTGGTGAGCACAATACTTGTTTTGGTAAAAGAGGATCCAATTAATAATCAGTTTATCCTTGTGGTAGATTGGATTGATTAACTGAGAAGATCGGAATCAACACAATTCTTTGGATTAAGAGTGTTGTTGGCTTAATCTTAACGATTAGCTTTTGGTGATTGAACATAAGATAGATCTTGGAACCTGGCAAATGAGTTTATGTTAAGATAAACAGAAGAGCCTTTGTACAACTCATATCACTTGGTTGAAGAGAGTTGATACCAAAAATATTTGTTGTTCCTTTACTGTTTGGAATACGAACCAAAGGAATTGGTCCAAGTACGTGACTTGTTTACAGGTTGGAGGCGTGGGAATACATACAAAACTAGGTGAACTATAGGCTTACTTGCTTAGTCTCAACTATACAAAGTTGGTTTATTTTGTATAGCGGCTTAATACTGAGAGTATTCAATTCTGGACAAGGTCCCGGGGTTTTTCTACATTTGCGGTTTCCTCGTTACAAAATCCTGTTGTGTCATTTACTTTATATTTCCACATTATAATTGTTTTATTATAATTAAAGTAAATTGCACAAACGTTAATTCCTATTTACTTGATACGTGAATCATATTGAGTTTGGTTAATTCTGAACCTTTGTATCAAGTAAACATACTTCATTGTTGTATTGTCTCGATCTTGTATCCATAGATGATCACACGAAGTGTGAACCGATTAGTTGCATTGTCTCGACTCAGTCCATAGATAATCACTTTCGGAGAAAGGACGTATATGAAGGAAAAGTTTTAGCTTGAGGTATATTTGGGTACCCTCTCCTTTTCAAATTGGTAAATCCAACCTTTGTTTGTTGATTGACACTTGAACATTGGTCTTTGGTACCATTCAAGTTGTTTCTCATAGTAATTAGACTCGCGGATTCTATCTATTCGATTTGCTGATTACATTGAGAAACAGATATATAACTCTTGAATATATTTTTCCTTGATTGAGTATGACTGTCTAGTTAATTCTCTTGGAATTATATTGGAGTTGGTCCATAAATATTGCCTAAATGAAATATTGGGTGTGGTTGTTGTACCCCGTTTTTTCAGAAAACATTAATGAATTAGAAATGATAAAATTTCTTATGCCTCCATTAATATTTATGGCTCTTGTGTGTTTCTTTTTTTTTTTGAAGCATCTTGTGTGTTTCTTGTATACATTGGAAATATTTGTGCGCACTGGAAGGTGAGAAATATCCAATGAAAATTTATCTAGTTTCTAAACATATCCTTTACAACCGAGATATCGTCCAGAAGAACAAAGTCAACCATCTACCAGTTACTCAAAGTTTGGGGAAAAAATTAACTCGGATTTCACGTCATTGTTACAAACAGTGGGGACGATGAAATATGTTTTGTCATATCTAATGTAATAATTTATTTAAATTATTACAATATTTTTCGGATTTGACAATACATTCAGTTTTATGACAATTGTACTTGAGAGTATATTTAAACACCTATACTATATATGCAAATCTCTATATGGTGAGAGATGATAATATCTAAATTAGATTTTATTTTATTTTATTTTTTTGATAAAAGGAAATGACATTAAACTAAAGGAAAGGAACAACATTGTTTTGCTTACAAATAACATTTAACCAACCTTCTTTTCTAGATTTATCCCATGATCTAGAATCTATATGCACATTCACATATCTAATTAGAAACTTGGCTAGATTGTCTGCTAGATTATTACACAATCTCCGAATATAAACAAAGGAAGACTTAGCAAGAAATTTAGTATAATTTCGAACTTGTAGAAAAATAGCTTTCGAAATCCAATTCACAACAAAATCCTTCTCCCTTAAACTATTGATGACGTTTATATTGTCGTTAAGAAAGACTATTCTTTCATCTCTGGTGAACTGCCTCCATCTAGTTGCTGCTCTGCAGGCTCTGGACTCAGCTTCCTATGGAATTAAGCACCATCCTGAACCTCCTGCAAAATTGAGAAGATAACCTTCATTATTCATTTCTACAATGCCATAAGCATAATTCTTAGTCTTGACATTAAAGGCCGCATCAAAGTAAATATAAGCCGCTTCTTCCAGGTTATCCCTGCTTTCATGCTTACATCCAGGATGAGAAACATGACACTGATAATGACTTTGTTTACTATCAAATACTACATTTTTACTCCTAAAATATTGTGGACTGTCTTTTTTAATAAAATCAATTAAATCAGGAGGGTTGGGACAAACATTGTCGAAAACTACTTTGCACCTATATTTACAAATATACCAGAGAACATAAGAATAGAAATCTCTATTAGCCCCATTCTTTAAGCCAAATAAGACACCGATCTTTATAAGTCATATTTATAGCTTTGTAAAACATAACATCAATAGATAAGCCCCTCCAAATGGCTTCAGTAAAAATACATTTAGTAAACAGATGATCTATACTCTCACTGCTGCTATCGTCTAGGGTTTGAGAAGAAACAAAAGGGGATCTGTGATGAAAGGTGATGTGTATGAAGACAACACAGCTTGAAGCATGATATGTTGGTACCATGAAGAAATTCAGAGAATAAGAAAAGAAAGTAGGGTTCGAAGATGGTTGAGAAATTAGAGGTGTTCTTAAAGAACCCAACTGATACTGTTACCATGGTGATTGTCATGGGTACGATAATGGATTGTGTATGCTGCTGATGGTTGAAGACATAATAGGTTCTGGTGGATGTGATAATGTATGGGTAATGTTTAGATTTCGATTTGGTTCAAGTCTGTTTCTATTGAGAAGAAGAGTAGGTGAAGGTGGCGTTGTTGGAGATGGATTTGATGCTGTAGTGCAGAGACTCGGGAGGAATTAAGATCGAGAAATTGAACAATGGGTTTGTAGCTATGGATCGAGTTGGTTGTTGCTGTCGAATTAAGGGGTTGAATTGTAGACAGCCAAGACAAGAAGAATTTGATGTTGTTGATGGCATGGAAATCTGAGATGGATGCAATCAAGGGTTCGGTGGTGCTCAACGGAGAATAAATGGGTCTTGTGGTTGCTGTTATCTGGTGGTGCAGTATTAGGTTGCTATGCTAAGTTGATTGAGCCAATGGGTTTTGTAGAAGCAGATGGAATGGTTAATGGGTGCTAAAATGTTGATGTTGTTGAACTCAGGAAGAAGAGATGGTGATGGTAGTATGCTAGATGAGCATTGAAGTCAGATGGAGTGATGCATCTGTAATGGTCGAAGCTTAGAAGTGCAGTGGAACCTGTTCGGGTGTTTGCGGATGCAAGAATGGAGGCAGTGGTGCTTGAATTGGTACAAATGAACTGCAATTAGTTGCATGGGATGTTGGCAGTTGAGCATGGGCAGGTGGTGTTTGAGGTGAATCTACAGCAATGAAGATTTTGGTTGCAATGGTTGGCTGGTGACAGTGAGGTATTGGTGATGAAAATTGCAGTTGGAATAGATGTTGTAGCAGGTGGATTTGTTGGTGACAATTACATGAGAAGAATGGATGATTGAACTGTGCTGAGAATGGGTTTGCAGGGCAGTTGATTGCAATACAAAGGAAGATTGAGAGAAGCAGTGTTGCAGGTACAACTGAGTTGAATGGTGGTGTTATTTCAATGGATATGTGCAGCTGAAATGGGAGCAAGAAGAGAATAAGTATTGGAGAGAGTGAAAGAGCCAAGATGGCTGGGCTACACTATTGAAGCGCAATGATTGCGCTGCACTTACTCAGGCCAGTGCAAGAGTCTAGACCAAGTCAGCTGAGTTAGCTTATTACTCAGATCTGACTAGACCTAGCTGACTCAGTGACTCACTTAGACCTTGACCCGGTCAACTGTTAAAGACCGTTAGTCAACAGTTAAACAGAATCTCAATGGAATATTCTTTGGACGAAAAAGACTTTTCAGATAACCGACGGCTACTTTTTGGCGCCAGATTCCGGACAATTTCCGGCTAGAAACCCATTTTTCCGGTGAGCGTATTTTGGGACAGAATTTTACACGGGTTTTCACACATGGGCTTGGTGGACCACTTTGAGATGGGTTTTGAGAAGACCTAATATTGGAAGGAGTATCCTTTATGGAAATTGAGAAACATATAAAAGAGAATAACCTAATCTTAGAAATATAATCTTATCTTTTACTTTTGTTCTAGGGCTTAGACATGAAAACTCTTATATTTATTCTTGTTATGAACTCCTTGAGCATGAGTACTTAATTTTATTATTGGCTATGGAATAATTGGATTTCACATAATATGATTCTTTGATTCAATATATTAGTTTTGTCTCCATACTTTATCGTTTATGATTCATCATTTATATTGTTAGATGATTTGAATGCTTGTTTGATCGAGTCGCGAATCGGTTGAGTTTGTTTTCATCTCTATTGCTAGATTAGGGTTTGTTATACGTAAAAGTGATAGATTCCTGATTACAAGTAGCATGAATATGGTTATAGCTTGTAGTGATGCATCCTTATAATCATATGTGAACCATAACCTTTGTTAAATCGGATTAGTGCGTTTTCCACGTTCGATTGCTTTGATTGGCCTGATTTCATAGAACTTAATGCATCTAGGGAATTAAACTTGATTAGTGCTTTTACACGTTAGGTTGTTCTTTTAGATAGAACTCATACTCGCATCTTTTAATGTGTTTGTTGATGATAAGAGGAGATTTGCGGGATAAATTTGCGATCAAGGTATCCTAGGGCTTTTAATAAAAGTTGAGATTAAATATCAATTCTAATTATTATGACAAGAACATGTTTGTGAATGAAGATGAATCCTTAACCAATATCTTTTCTATTGATTTGTTTATTTTCTTTCTTTGCTTTTATTTTACTTTTAGTTTATAAAAATTAGAAAACCCCCGGTGTTTTATATAGGAAACCGAAACAACTTGACAACCTAGACCTCTCTGTGGGAACGATCCTTTCTTGCCCTTGCTTCATTATATATTTTGAGTAGTAAGAAAGTGTAATTTATTTTTGACGCCTACGATAGCGATCACCAAGCAACTGGGGTAATAATATGTTTCCTATCACATAAGAAGTTATAAGCATATTTAACTGAGACCGAACCATCCCTAGTGCCTATCCATTTCATGGAATCATTTTCTGTATAATCCCTTTCTATATCAATCATTTTTATCTTATATATAGTATTATTATCAAAGACATTTTGAATCAGATTATAGTTCCAAGAACCATTGCTTTCCATTATATCAGAAACTTTTGAGACTAAATGCACACTATCATGGTTCTTTGGTTTAGGACAATCTCCTTCAGGTAGCCACTTACCCTCCCATATATCTATGTCTCTTCCATTACCTATTATCCAACAATGATTCTCTTTGATAATGTCTAAACCTTTACATATACTATTCCATACCCAAGACTTAACATTTTTCTTCTTGTAACTAATGGGATCAGACTTGGGAAAATATTTTTGTTTTAAAATGATGCACCAGAGTTTTCCAGGGTTTTCTATTAACCTCCATGCAAGCCTGGTAAGTAAGGCCAAGTTGAATTTATGAGGACTCTTGATACCTAATCCCCCATTATTTTTACTAGAACAAATAAAGCTCCAAGCTTTAATGAAAAGACCTTTATTACTCCTACTCTTTTTCCACCAAAAATCTCTCCGAATAACATCCAGTTGGTCCAGAGTTTTTTTAGGGAGCAAAAAACACATCATTTGGTATATAGGCATAACTCTTGTTACTGAACCAATTAAAGTAGTCCTACCTGCCTGAGATAAAAACTTAGCTTTCCAACCTTGCACCCTATTATACACTCTATCTAATAAGTTTTGGTAATTAAAACTTTTGGTTCTATTAAAAAATAAAGGAGTCCCTAGATAAGTATCATTCTTAGTAATCCTTCCTACTTTAAGAATCCTAGCTAGTCACTTGCAATGTTTGTTTTCTACTTTTTTACTAAAGTACACTCCCGATTTCTGATAATTTATAACTTGTCTTGAGGATTCACTAAAGGTTTTAAGGATATCCAGTAGATTCCTTGCTTGAACTATGCTAGCATTAGTGAAAAGAAACGAGTCATCCGCAAAAAATAAGTGTGAGACAGACGGGCTCTTGGCAGTAACTTTGACCCCAAACAATTTACCACTGGCTTCAGCATGAAAAAGTAGTTGCGTTAAAGCTTCCATACAAATGATGAAAATATAAGGGGACATAGGGTCCCCTTGTCTAATTCCCCTAGTGGGAAAGAAAATTTCGCCTGGCGAACCATTTACAAGGACAAAAGCAGAAACAGTGGAGGTGCATTTGTATATAAGGTCACAAAATTCACTTGAAAAACCAAATTTTTTAAAAACGAAAATCACAAAGTCCCACTCAAGCCTATCAAAGGCTTTTGAAAGGTCAAGTTTCATAGCCATGTGCACACTTTTTCTTTTACTAGTTTTCATAGTATGAAGAATTTCATGTGCTATAACTATATTGTCCGTAACCAGTCTATTTGGAATGAACGCAGATTGGTTCTGAGAAATTATTTTATCCAATAATGGTTTGATTCTATTAGCAATAATTTTAGTAACAATTTTATAGAGTGCATTACTAAGACTTATAGGCCTAAAATCACTAGGAGTTTTTAGAGTTTTAATCTTTGGAACGAGCGTAATATAAGAATGGTTTATTTTCTGATTAAATGTTTTTTCCTTAAAGACTTGCTGAACCCATATAACTATATCTTCTTTAAGGAGTTCCCAATGCTGCTGATAAAAACCAGGGGGAAACCATCTGGACCCGAAGCCCCCAAGCATTCATCATAAACATGGCATTTTTAATCTCATTCTCACTAGGTATTTCATTTAGCTTATTATTATCCTCCAACTGATAGATGGTTTTAGGATTTTATCAAATATATGGTTGATTTCATTTCTATTAGAATTAGCAATGCTCTTAAAGTGATTAGTTAACAAAGAATTTCAAGTTTGTTGTCCTTCTACCCATAGGCCAGTACTATCTTTTAAGGTATGTATTCTATTATACCTATTTCTATCCGAGGCATACTGATGAAAAAACTTAGTATTACTATCATTTTCCTTAATCCACTTTTCTTTGACACGTTGACCCCAATAAGATTTTTCTATTTCATACCAGTTAGACAGATCATTTTGCAGTTGGTCAATCTTAATTTTAGATTCTAAGCTATAAGGTTTCCTATTCTCATTTTCTAGTTCTCCCAGAATATTAGATATATTCCTAAAAATGTTTCCAAATTCCTTTTTATTCCAGGATCTGAGGTCAAATTCTAAAGCTTTTAAAACTTTAAAAAGGTTATTACTTTTTTCCTTACTGGTTTGTATAGACTTTTCAATAATATTATTATAATTCTTATGTTCCATCCAACATTTCATATACCTATATGGTCTCATACATTTATCACTATCTGGAATAGTTTCTAGAAGAATCGGAGCATGGTCTGAAACTACCCTAGTAAGATGTTTGTTACAAGATTTAGCAAACAATTCCAACTACTTATGATTAACAAGAACCCTGTCAATTCTCTCTTGTATATGATGTTTACCTATTCTTTTATTTGTCCAGGTAAATGGCAGACCCGTAAAATTAAGATCAACTAATCCTATATCTAAATTAGATAGAGCTCATGCGATATCGATACCCGATATGATGAACCATGTTGGGAAAGGACAATTTGAACTTAAAATTTTATTACCGGGAAAATACTCAGGCATTACATTAGAGATTGATAAATTAAAACAAAGCAAGATAGGGGAAATTACATTTGGGATTGACTAAAACAAAACAAGATCCGGGAAATTAAACTGAGCAAAGTCCGGTTTACAAAACAAGCACACAAAGTAAAGAACATTAGAAAATAAAAATAAAATTAAGCACAATACAAAGTAGTGAAAAGTACTGAGAATGAACAACATCCTTAATTATTTAACTTTGGTTTGTAACTCTTTCTATGGTAATATTTAATTTACCACGTATTCAGGCAACAGGCACACACTTCTTTGTTAGACTTATCATCACGGGCGCAATGACCTTCACTAGTTAGGAGTTTAATAAAATTAGTATTAACCCTTTTGTGACAGTCTGACTTACATTTTTCGTTAGATTCGCAAATTCCGATGATCCTGGGAGGTCGTTCTATAATAACAGGCAACCCTGAGGATCCAAAAGTACTCCTCCTCCCAACTTTTTTAAGGGACTGAATTTGCATGTAAAATCCACTTCTGCAAGTTTCCAATCCATATCATTTAATCAATAAAAGAAATTAGTTTCCAGAGCAATCAGAAAATTTTAAAATTCGACCAACTAATATATATCGATCGATTAGTTTCGACTTCTTTATTTTTTTACTCAGTATTTCTGGGATAATATCATATTATATATATATTTACAAGTATATGATTACTTACTCGCTGTACACGTAAGAGCAATCAAAGCAATGAGGACGGCAACAAGAATAATTGCGATGCTGCTGCTAGCCATAGCTAACTTTCTTTACCACAAGTAGTATACACTTAATCGAGCAAAAAAAGGAAGCAGTACACACTTTTTAAAAATGGTTTATTGTAAATGAGAATGAATACAGATACCAGATATTGAAGCCTGTTTATAGATTCCACTTTCCCGCATCAAATACGATCGGCCTTCCCATATTATTTTATTTAACTTAAAATTATACGTAAAATCAAAGAGACATGAAATCATTATACTCCTTCCGTTTCTAAAAAATAGTCAAATTTGGTTTTCACAAAAATTAATAAAACTAATCATTGTAGCCATTTTTTCATGTTTTTTTCAAAACTATCCTTTCATCCCCACTCATTTGCTATTAGAGAAATAGGAGAGAGAAGTTGTCCCCTTTTTATATTAGAGAGAAAAAAGGAGAGAGAGAAGTGGTCCATCTATGGGTATAGTAGTAAAATCATAACATTTGACTTTCCACGTATGGAAACAAGCCTATTTTTTTGACATACCCAAATAAGAAAACCTGCCTATATTTTAGAAACGGAGGGAGTAGATAACAAAATCCATAATTGTAGTTGATTTTTTTTCTGGTTGATGGTGGCATAACCGAATTAATTAGGTGGTTTAAATAATACTCCACCACCTAGCATGAATATGCTCAAATCTCAACTCACTGATATTGCCATCTCTTCTGAGCTATTTGCTTATTTTTAAAGCTACATATCTTTCTTGGCAAGGCTGCGCTTGGTTGACTTTGGACTCTTTCCTTTGTTAAGAGAATCAGCCAGCCAGGGGATCCTGGAGCGTGGTGTATCCTCGATCCAGCATCCAGCTGATCCGCCCCCACTAAAGTAACAATTTTGGAATATCATATCTAGATATGCTGGATACTCTATCCCTGCCAAAACAATTTTTTTTTTGAAAGATGCATTACCAAAGGATTAAATTGGATACTCTATCCCTGCCAAAAAAAAATAAAAAAATTTGGAAGATGCATTACCAAAGGATTAAATTGTTTATATGGAAATGATTACAAGATGCATTACCAACTAGACAAAAAATTAGATCTGCTGAAAACAAGTGTGTCTTCTGTGATAATGTTGTTGAATCTACTTACCATCTCTTTTTTTATTGTGATTATGCAAAGGCTATTTGGAATCTACAGCCTATGGCCTATCAGGGAGTATCTCAAACTCAAAATTCTCATAATCATACTTTCTTGCATAAGTATAATGAATGGATTGCAGTGGATATGAATTGCATCTCAATGGCACTTGTTGTTACCAAGTGTTGGTTTATATGGAAAGAGAGATGCCTTAGAATCTTTGAAGATAAATCTAGAACTACTGAACAACTAGCCTTAGACATAACACATCATTACGATTACTGGCATCCTACACAACTTCATACCATGGATCACTCTAATGACAGTCTCATTAAACATATTCCTTTCTGGCAATTCCAAAAGTTAACACTGTCAAGATCAATTGTGATGCATCTTGGATTTCAGAACATAATAATGCAGGTTTTGGTTTTGTGATTCGCAACTGGACAGGGACTTTCAAAGGAGATGAATCAGGAACCTTCAGAACCTCCACAACTGAAGAAGCAGAAGCTCTAAGTCTCCTACAAGCTACAAACTGGGACATCACAAACAACCTTCAACATCTAGTCATTGGGGGTGACAATCGGGAAATCATAAAGCACTTACAAGCGGAAAATTCTACAATCCATTGGCATAGTATGGAAATATTAGAGGAAGTAAAAAGCATAAATTTTATCTCACTTTTTGGGTTTCAAATTTGTAGATAGGAAAGCTAACAGAGTAGATGACTTCTTAGCTAAGAAGGGAAGGAAGAACAATAGACAAGAATATAGGCTAGAACAATCCCCACAGTTTTTTATTCCTTCAATTGCATTTGATACAGATTAAGCTTATATATGCTTTATGTAATATCAATAACCCTGCTGTAACTTTTACAGAAGAAACTAATCTAGGAGATTCAGTCATCAGAAGACCAATTCACTCTGAATTGGTCATAGAAGAGACTGAATCAAACGATTAGTTTCTCTCTGTTGCTATCAATCTACTTTTATCTTTAAAAATAAATAATCTAGATATGCCAGTGATTGACTACTCAATATTAATTTAATCATTACCATAATCTCAAATTTTATAATAGCATGTTCATGTGTCCAAGTTTTTGCACCTCCTCTGGCTCTTTCATTTGGCCAAAATTTTCTTCGAGTAGCTTTTGTTTTGAGATATATACAGAACTAGGCCTAGTATTCAACCCGAAAGACAAATCTAGGCCCGTTTTTTTGCACTTTGCAAAACTAGGCCAATCCAACGATCCAAAACTGTTAAATCAGACAATATCTCGTGGTGACCAGTCAATTTCTCATCGGCTGAGATGAGATAATGTTGAGTAGATTACTTTTATACCCCCAATTGATAGCAACACGTGTTAGAATCTGGTGCAATAATCTTATAATCTACAAAATTGGACGGCTAAGAAGTCCGAACTATATGGATCGGCCAAATCATATAACACAAAATGATTTGTTTGGTGTCTATGGTTGGTTTCTTTTCTGGACTAAAAGGCCCCTCCGGGTTTTCTTTCCTTGGCCTACGTATCACTCGGATTTTGTTAGATTTGGAGAACTGCAGGGGCATATAAGAATTGTTTGTTTTGTCTTCACAAAAACAACGATTAATTCTTCCATCACCAAACCCAGAGAAACACAAATCATCTTCCCCCACACAAACCACCACCGGCAACTCCATCGCCACAAAAAACACCACCACCATTTCCTTAATCTCTTCTTCTTCATCTTCTTCTTCTTCCAATTGTTGTTATTCGCCCGATTTTTCCCCATCAATTTTGTGCCCTAATCTAATCATAACAGCAACTCTTATCAACTCTCCCTGGGATCTCTTCTTTCTTCATCTTCATCTTCATAGATAGATTTTCCACTATATTTCAAGTATTCTATACTCAATTTCGAATTTAGAGTACAGGTTTTTGATTTGATTGATTCAATCAACATATAACATGTAACCCTATATTGGAAATTGGGTTAATTGATTGAATTACTTTTGACTTGATTGATTTACTTTTCAGTGGGTTGGGTTGACTGGTTTACAGAGAAATCAACCCCTTCGTTGATGTAATTGATTGAATTTCTTTTTTGAGTTGTGACGAAATTATGGTTCATGCAAACTTTAGATTGATCGAAGAACAATTTGAGGTAAGATTAATGGAGCATATGATATGAACAATTTGAGGTAAGATTAACGCTGCTAAACCCTGTTAGTTTCTCCATCGTTCAAACTTATCCATATTTTAATTTGCTCTTTGATTTTGTGTTTTTATAATGCTTCAATTGAATATCTTCCATGCCCATGATAACTAAATTTCTTCCATATCCAATATCAGATTTGTGATTTTCCGAGTATCCAAGTTTTTGAATTATGTTTCCGACTATGAGCATTATAATATGGATTTTACATCTGACTATGGATTTAGTTAACTTCTTCAGTTTAACATTGTGAAAATTACCGTTTGTGTAAATGCTTGAGAAGTCAACAGATTATAGTTCAATTTTTTTGATTTGGTTTGTTTCGCATATGGAAGATTCATTTCCTGGTAAGGTTTCCGGTTTCTAACCACGTCGAAGTCCAAGATTTATTGAAAGAGATGCTCACTTACAGCGGCGCCGTGTTACATATGAAGTAGGTTTTATCGATGACCGAAGTTGAAAAATAAACTCTTCTTAAGAAACGTTGTAATGCCTTTCGCTATAGGTTTTATCTTTTCCTGATTAGCAGTAGGTTTTACCTTTTCTTGATTGAGTGAATCTTTGGATATTTTGATGGAGTGTTAGGCTTTTGAACAATGAGTTATGTAAAGAAATTGATCATGATGGGTTGAAACTAAATGTGTAAGAATTGCTAGGAATTAATTTTGTGTTCGTGTTGGTTTGTCTCAAATAGGTAGTAAAGAACATAGATTAGCCAGTTGATTTTCCCTGTACAGACAAGGATTTTCACCGGTTTGAAGAGTATGTATCCAACTTATTCTAGCTTAATACCAGGTACACAAAAGATTGTGGCTGTAGTTAGGTTAGATTGGTTGTATGAAATTCAATGTATTGATGAAACACTACGTTTTGATATAGATTTTATTTCTAAAACAGATGGTTTTGGTACTACATTTTGATATGGATTTCAATGTATCATCAGATTTGTTTTTTTATGGAAGTCCATGGTTTGTGACGCATATATATGATCCTACTATTGCTGCACTTACTAAGTACTGCTAAAAGGTTTTCCAGCAGCACCCCTGGAATAAGTCTAGATCTACTTGATTTGTGCAGCAGCTGGGTTAGAAAATTTTGTTCTTTTGTTTTCTTCTTGCTCTATTCTTTTTCCAGGCTACTTGAGTTATCTAAGTAATCTAACTGATGATTTTTTCTATGTTTGTAGGTGAGCCATTTTCCAGCGGGATATGAGCAAGAAAAAGTTGTTGGCATGAGTATGAACACAAAGAAGAGCTGAAAATAATTCACTGTAAATGTGCTTATGTGTGATAACAAATAAGAGACTTTACTTGCTTTCCGGAGGAACATCAATGGACATGAGACCTCAAATTTGGTCTATCCGGAAGTCCTCTTATAGGTACTCTTACATTTTACTTCTCTTACTATTCTAAAATTCTTAGAATTTCGATAAAGTATCCATGAGTGTTATAATCTGATTATTTGATATTTTTTTTAGGACAATTTAGTCCGTAAGAGAATCTGATATGGTAGAATGATAGCCGGTGAGGTGATTTATGAGAGTTTCTTTGTTTTTTAGGGTCTAGCTTGAACCATCGATTGAGACACACTTCTTAATAGATTTTGATTTGAGTTCTGGAAGTGTTAACTACATAAGTGGGAGTATTTGGACTGTTCATTAAAGGTTGGCTCTAAAACTATTCTCGGGTCTGAGCTTACCGAGTTGTAGAAATTTGCATGGCAAAATAAAAGAAAATTTAGATTACAAGAGTATATGTACAAACATCTTTGGATATTTTGTTTCTAACTAAAATGTTTTGCATATACTGCAGGTAACAGTATTGGAGAAACGTATGAACTTTTGCCGAGAAGCCGAAATTGCAAGCAAGAGAATTCGGCCTAATTCAAGTTTTGCTGCCGCAACGTAGATGTGGTTCAAATCTATAACACCAAAAAGATTGGATCTATACACATTCTATTATATATTGCCATGTTATTATGAACAACACTGTTTACTTCATAATTTTAGTATTAAATGTAATTGCGGTAATTGCTGATTCCAACAGTGTGTTAAAACCCGATCAAAAGTCCGTGCTGGCGCCATTATAACACCAACACGGCAACACCCCTTCTGCCCCCGTGCCATTATGGCACGGGCAATCCACTAGTCATATAAAGAACATGAAAATGTTTAGTTATCGATTCCATTCAGCACATGTAAAAATTTAGTATTCAGAGTTCTTTCAAAGAATTTGAGAGAAATAATCTTCTAGTAATTTTTAATATATCCAGGAAGTGGATCACACCATGGAGGAAAACTCGAAATAGGGGTTTTGTTAATCGATCAAAGGTAAAACTTGGTTTTTGTTTAAGTTTAATTGCAACCAAAACGAGTTAGGGATTTTATTTTATTTTTGAAGCATGAGTTAGGGATTTTGTTAATTGATCAAAGTTAGGGAACAAATCAAAGCTGAATATGTTAAATTGGTTTGTGAATCAGTAGGTTTTTATGTTTTTTGTTCTCTCCTTTTGGTAAATTTTTGAATTCGTATATTGCAGGAAAAAATCAAACAAATGAAGAAATAATCTAAGTGAATCTATATAGGATTATGAATGATGGGTTTTGTTTTGGGTATCAAAAAAGGAAGAATTTGGTTTTGCAGTTTTGCTGCAACCATGGTTAGATAGATGAGTGTCTCCGAGAAATCAGTAGGAAGAAGCATATTTCAAACCATTAATTCATTTGAACAAGGTTGATTGTCTACAGTAGATAACCAATTACATGGAACAATAATAATAATTGTACAAATCCAAATTACAGGCCAAGTGAGAGTAGTTCAGATCTATTGCAATGAACAAAAAGTTAAATGTGCTGGTCCTGGGGAGAGTGTCCGAGTCAAATTGTCAGGGGTGGAAGAAGATGATTATCTTGGCTGGAGTTTTGCTGTCTAGTGTAGGTAAGTTCTCAAAGCAAATGTATGTGCTCGTAAACACTGACCTGTTAATCAAATACCGTAACTGGAATACTTAAGAAAGTGTTATTTATCAATTGCTATCCACTTCTTGTACCCATTTGGGTTAGAAATTTCCTATTTGCAGAAAATCCAATAATGGCCGAGTTCAATGCCCAACTGCCGAGTCCTTAAACCTCAAACTTGGGTTGCACAAACGCGGATGCGGACACGACACGACGCTGACACGGACACGACTAAATACTGAAAATACTAGGATGCGGACACGTATATATAAATATATAAATAAAATATTATACATATATATATATAAGTACAAATTTCATGTACAAAAAATAAATATGCTATGCAAATCTAAATTAGGATTTGATTAACTTTATTAATCAATGAATGCAATAATGTAAAAAATGTATAAATCAAAAATATATACAAATAACATCAAAAAACGTGTGCTGGTGCGGTGGTTTAGTCTTCAGATAAGGAGCTTGAAGTTGCTGGTTCGAAACTCTCTTCCAACTAAAATGTGCGTCCAAAAATCAGAAATATGCATCCAGCTAGCCTCCGTCGGAGGTGCGTCCCGCGTCCTCCGTGCATCAGACACGAATACTGCAGTAAAATCCGTGCGTCTGTGCATCCCAGCCTCAAACCTACAGACTATCTGAAAACATGAACCGTCTCGAAACCATGACAACTGCTAGTCACAACCATCCAGCATGCACTGAGCTAAATTTAACACTTGGTACAAGTAATCAAAAATAATCCTCGGCTTTTTGTCACTCTTACATTGACGATATTCAGGTACGTATAATATATGCTAGTGTATAGATGCTTAACTTGTGTTGTGCTTACTAGGTTAATTTATTTTAAATTTTGCAACTTTAGATCAATCTTGTGTTTGTTGCGGCTTATATGAAATGTGATTTTGTTCAGATGCAAAATTGAAATTACCTTTTGATAGGTTGAAAACTGTCCCTCCTGGACCTGATGCCTATTAGTTTCTTGTTGGGAATAAATAGGGATGGTGGTAGATATTGTTGTTAGGGAGTTAATGGTGCAGATTGTGTCTGTTCTTGTGTCTCTCTTCACATAAGCTTTATTTTCATTTTGCATCTAATAAAAGATCTTGTGCTGTTTTTTTTAGAAAAATAATTAATATTAATTATTTCAGATTCTTTTTGCACAGGAAGTTGTCTAGAGTACAATGGAGAGATTGTGGAAATAGGAAGAGAATGGACAAGCGGCATGCAACCGTTGGTGATATGATATAACAGGAGTGTTGGTCCGGAAATGGGAAATTAAACATTATCAGCATATTAAGGATCAACTTTAAAAGAAAATGTATACAGTTTCCTAATCTATCAAACTTTGGTCAGTAGTAATAAGGATACTTCTATACCAAGTCAATTGAATTTTGTTGAATTATGGCGTACATTAACCTGTTTAACTTATTTTCTTCGGACGTTGTAGTTCTGTAACAATTTACTTGTTAAATCAATTTTAACACTAAATTGGTTCTTTTATAGTTAATGTTATGTTATCTGGGGAATTGTTGTTGTTGTCGTCGGTGAAGGTGATGGTCAGAAAGTAACTTTGCAATATGGCCGGAAGAGAAGGGTGTTGGAAGGTCGGGAAACTTGAATTTGTATTATCAGTGGACTCAGTGAGTCAATTAACCACCTAACTCCTAACGGACTTAAATCAGTGATTCAAGGGATTATTCTGTCATTTTAAGTCTACTTAACTGGGCTAACTTTCCATCCACCGTTTTTAAAAAAAAAAAAACGGTCAAAACCGGCCTAGATTTGCAAAGTTCAAAAAAATGGGCCTAGATTTGTAACCCTGAAAAAAAAAAGCCTATTTCTGTTTTTTACCCTTTTGTTTTTCATTTTACTCGTTATCTTTTTCTCTCAAGTTCCGTTGAGAAAAAGAAAACAAAAATAAATTTGGTGAACCTTTATGTTGATGGTGGTTTTTAGCTTAGGGTTAAAATCGTAAAACCTTGCATCTGATGTGACGTCACTCTGCAAGGAAACAGAGCCACGTGTGCTAACCTCTCTACTGGCAAATTTATTGAGCCACTCAATATACTTACAAGAAATTTTTCCAGACTGGCGAATCCCAGATGTTCTGTAAATTTCGGCGCCTCGCGCATATTCACTTAATATAAGTTCCTCTGAATGCCTTCTATGCTATGTTCTCCGGCTGAACTCTTAATGTTGGCATGACGATTCATGTTCACTCGCAGCAGAGTAGCACGAATCTCCAAGTATCAAGAATAAGATCTTTGCATAAGGTATTCAATCATAAAAGCATGCTCCTCTCTGGCAATGAATGTAAAAGAGTTCTGTATAGACACATAGAATTCAATCAACCTTACTAACTTGCATAAGTTAGGGTTTCGCGCCTCGCGCAGTATGCCAGACCTTACTAACTTGCAGAAGTCAGGGTTTCGAGTCCCGCACAACATATTAGACCTTGCTTGTCAAAATTAAGCCTAGGAAAACTAGGTAATTAATCCGCATGGATTAGCAGGTGCAAAACCTCGCCCAGAATCATAAAAAAGGGAGCCTCAGCAGCAAAGGGAGGCGTCGTCATGCCTTAGGCCAGCTGGCGCCACTTTCCATTAGCCACGCCCCATCCTAAGCCGACCCTATTTCCCTCGACCAATCAGTTCGCTTTAAATCCGCCGCTACGCACCGGAAGTGTGGCCACGCCCTAGCTTGTCGGCCCCACTTCCCATCGACCAATCAGGTTGCCATAAATGCCCCACACGTATTCCGAATAAGGCCGACCCCATGATGCTTGTCTACCCCCTTTCCATCGACCAATTGGGTCGCTTTAAATCTGTCGTAGCCCACTGGAAGTGTGGCCACGCCCTAGCTCGCCGGCCCCACTTCCCATCGACCAATCAGGTCCCCCTAAATGCGTCACACGCATTCCGAACAAATCCGGCCCCATTTTTCTTATCGCCCCCAATTCTTCCAAGGAGAATTCTTCCATGGCGCCTTGGCCACGCCAAGCCCTAATTATTCCAGGGAGAATTCTTCCACGGTGCCTTGGCCACGCTAAGCCCTAATTATTCTAAGGGGAATTCTTCCAACGACGCCAAAACTTGGCCACACCAAATCCTTCCAAGGCGCCAAACCCTAACTTTGGCTGCGGAGCCAATTTTTTAGCTTTGGACAGGCCGCAACATCTCTGGCATACCACTATGCCGCGACTACTCTCATGCCTCCATGCCATGGCTACGCCAACGGCATACCATTAGCATGTGGCCGACGCCACTTCACTATACAACAAGATGTGGCCATAATCAATGGCCATCCTTTTTCATGAGATGCAATCTCAGCCATCCAAGTTCGCCAACGAACCGATAAGCTCACGACAAGTTTTAGGCTACTAGCCAAGATGAGCCTAGCATTACATGCTATTTACATGCGGCAAGCCTCTCAATTTTAACTTGCCACACATAGAAAAGTGCTACATGTTTCCACGGAAACACTCAAGACATCAAAATATGTCACAAACTGGGGGATGCTCATCAGGGTATTGGTATGGCCGTTTACATCATGCGGTGTGCAATGCGTCCGTTACAAGAAAGTGTCATGAAGTAGGATAATTAGTGGTGGTGAGAAGTAACGGTATAAAAAATTTATTTCCTTCATCATGGAAGAGTAATGACTGACGGTTACACAAATTCACTTCCTTCATCATGGAAGCATAACGTCTGGCAGTTACACGTTAATCTTTTCTTCCATCACTCAACCGTTTCCACTTCCTACGAGACCAGGATACGTTTCACTATGAATTGTATAAATAGGTTCACCTATTTCCACCAAAAATAAGGTTTTTGGTCAGCAACACACAATATCTAGAAATCACCTGGTAGCTTTCCATCCCGCTTACCAGTTCTACTTTCTGATACAAGTCATAAAACGCCCATACTTCCAGAATTAACTATTCTGGTCTCAACACTTTCTTCGCTTTCCTCCCTAAGACCAACCCTGCTCTTTCACTTTGTGACCGAAGCAAGCCTGGAACGACCATTTCTTGGTTTAGGCCAGGATTGTACAGATTGATCTCTCGAATCAAAAGTACTCGCGTGTAGTACATTATTTAGGGTTTAGATTTGTTTCTCACCCACACACCCAAAATTACCAAAATCAGCAGAAAAGGTTTTCACCCATAAACAATTGGCGACCACAGTGGGAGATTAATCTCTCGGTTACAAGTCCGACTCTCGTTTCCATCATCCTACTGGCGAATGCCATGCTTTGAAGCACATCATCCAAGAAAAGAGGGGTTTCAGGAGAATTGCGTCTAGGGACTAGAGATTCTCCATCTTACTACGGATCGATATAAAGACGTTCCACAGACAATAAAGAATGACCGGGGACTTCTCGTGGAAAGAAGGGCATTACGTAAAGACTCAGATTTACTCCTTGGAGACTCCTGGTGAAAGACCCTAAAGCGAGTAAGTTTGCCAGATGATGTTTACACGACCTATTGTTCATATTTCCACATTTATCATGGAAGCCGATGACCCAATCATCCCAAGATTTCATGTCTATTCGTTTCTCATGTAACGTTCACGGTCCTGAATGATTTTGCTACTTACATTCGTAATTCATATTTTTGACATATCAATTGATCAAAAACCATTACTCCAAAAACTCTTATAAAAATCAATCATCCATCAATCCAAAAACCAGAAAACCAAACCATAAATTGGGCGTTTCTCTTGCCTTTCAAAAAAAAAAAAAAACTAAGAAAAGAATGGCTCGTTCTTCTTGGAGAAAATGTCTTTCATACTTTGAAGAGAAGCCTGCTTCAGCTTCAATTCCTGGGACAACTTCTCGAATTCTACCTTTTGTTGATTAATTAAATCCTCGGAAGGACCATCAACCGTTTCAGCCTGCAGACTTTGGATCTCGGAAAATCCCTCACAGAACCAGGAAGGGTTAAACTCAAAGTTTACACACACATATCTCGGTGGAACTCCCAGTTTGAGATTACATCTCCAGAAATGGTGTGACCAGTCACCTTGCGTATATCACGAATTGAAGATAATATTTCTTCCACTCGCTTAACCAACGCAAAACATCTAGTGATCTTCTTGGATGTTGCGATGTATCCATATCTCTTCCATATTCTGGTATACAACTCCTCATGTTTAGCCGGTACACTGAAGCCTCCAACCAACACATGATCATCGTGAGAAATCAAGAATAGAGGATCAAAAGTGGTGCCTGCAATCGATTCCCCGACCAGCAAGGATTCTTTGGCTACAATCGCGCCCGCAGCCATAGGGGCGTTTTCCATCATCTGAAGCACAGTAGCGTCTTCACGACGATCAGTTTCCATTTACGGGTAGCTAAAAGGTACGGTTTCCATGACTGAAGACACTGTTACATCTTCATTGTCGTGAATCTCCATCTCAGGGTTATTTTCGGAAGCATCCTCTTCTTGTAAATATCACCAATTAATCATTTATTCGGTATAAATGAATAAATAACCTAAAAAGAGGAGGGATGTGGAAAACTCACTGACACATTTTTTGGCCCACTGGAAGAAGACTCACTGTTGTAATTAGAAGTACTCCTCTCATCATCGTATCTCGAGCTTTCTTCCTCCTCGGATTCTTCTTCGAGGGATTCAGTCTCGTCGCCTCCTTTCTCAGAAGATGTCGTCCTTTGGTCACGGGCGAGTCTAGCAAAAATATTCGAGTCGCCAAGATCGATCCTAAGTCAAAAGGAAGAGTTAGAGACGAAGTGGAAAACTTATGCAATTCAGCCAAGTCAGAGAATCATACACACCTGCGTGTTGAAAGAACTTAAGGTCACAAGAACCGCTGAATCTGGTCGAAAACCGCATGCACGATTTTTTGACCTTCGCTCTTTTTTCTGGAAACTCTCTACACCCAAGCTAGAGGAATTTCTTTTACCCGAAGGAATCCCTTTCAAAAATTTATGCTTCGCTAGAACTGCAAAGGAAGGTTTACCACGCGAATTTGTCACAACATCCTGCACAAACTGATGAATGGCGAGGAACTCTCCTTGCCAGAAGGTATTATATTTGGGAGTCGTCATAGGTCTTCGTTCTGAGAGAAAGAAAGGAAGGTCTTTACTTGGCGCAAGAGCACTGGCATCAAGAGTATCTGGTAACAATTCTTCCGAAGCGGCCGGCTGACTAATAAATGGAACCCCTTGGTCAAATCCCATATGTTGGGCCACCCTGTCAATATTATAAAGGACCGCCTTGAAAGACCCCTGGAAGAAGGATGGCACGTTCCCAGAGGTACAGCTTCGCATGAATACAATCTCTCCAACACTCATATTTTCTCCAGCAGAAAGCAAAGTCAAGTTCGGAACAACGGCAAAAGTATTTGGCTGAACTATGGAGGCATGGGCCGGGGTCCAAGGACGAAAATTAACTGCATGTGAATTGTCAAGGAAATCAATGGGCTTTACACCAGCTCTTGGACGCCTCTCCAACCAACAGAGTATCCTAGAACCACCATACGCATTAGGAAACAAATATCTCGAGTTAGGAGCGTAATATTTGAAATGCTCCCACAACCACGCCTGGAGAAAAACGACGTGAACGTATGAGTCCACTTTCATATAACCATTTGATGCATACATATCCGTGACCAGATGATCCAAATTAGTGTACAAAGAACCAAGAAATAAGCCGCCAATGGGAAGACAACGCCTTTCGCCAATTTGATGGAAAATTTGATAAGCTCCTGTCTTATCTCTTTCTTACCAGAGCCATTGTCGAAAATATCTCTGGATATCCACAGAGCTAAAAATGCAGCAACATGGAGCGTATCATCTAGCACTAGATCCGACCCTGGCTCATCACGGAACCACTCAGACACCCACCAGTTATAAAAGCACTTCTCCTCATAATTCTTTCGAACATATACCGCTGCTTTTGTGACCAAAGCGGCACGTATTTTTTCTTCTTCCTCAGACAAGATAAAATCAAGATTCCCGATTATCGGGAGACTCAACAGAACGGCTACACTTTCCAAAGAAATAGTTATTTTACCCCACCTACATATAGCTGTGTGAGTTTCCGGGCACCACCTGGAAATGAAAGTAATCAACCCTGTAACATCTTTTCTAATTTGAAATATCGCAGGCGCCATGACAGCATGCATGATTTGCGCCTCAGTTAAGCTATCCTTTACGTGATCGCGGCTCATCATGGACTTCATCCATTTATCAT
Organism: Papaver bracteatum; assembly: GCA_023529315.1. Classification (NCBI taxonomy): domain Eukaryota; kingdom Viridiplantae; phylum Streptophyta; class Magnoliopsida; order Ranunculales; family Papaveraceae; genus Papaver; species Papaver bracteatum. Next base: position 187,307 of record JAJJWX010002042.1, on the reverse strand, counting down.
AAGAGCACAATAGACTAATGAAAATTTTGAAGTCTATGGGAGAAGCCGGATATTCTTTATTTTGAAGGAAAAATCTCATTATACGACCTAGGCAGACTGATTGGACTTCTCCATCATTCTAAGAATCAGTCAGAAGAGTTGCCACAAATTTGGGATGGGTCCTTGTAATCGTAGTAGACTTCGTAAATAACTCATCATATGTGTTCGGTTTGGAGTTGTTGACACTCCTCAATTCGGCGACGGAACTACTTTTAGGTGACATCTTAACAAAATTCCTTATGCTTCTGAAGTAACTACAATGAAGCAAAAGCAAAGAATTACTACTTTAAAGAAAAGAATACATGGAGATTTTATCAAAAAAATTGGTTACCACAATCAAGGGTCAACAACATATTTTCTACGGAAATCTCTCTTTTGACCATGTGTCATGGCATTCACGACTAAAGGAATGAGGACTGCTCAACGAGATGCATGTTATGTCGCGGGAAGTAAGCTCTCGGCCAAGTTACGTTTGGTCATGGGAAATATGCTCACGGCCAAAATAAGAATGTTTCCACCACAAAAACTGTGCACATGTTCACAAGAGGAAAAGGAAACCCTAAAGCTAGGTTTTCACGGGAGAAAAACTAACTGCAGCCACCCATTCATGCGCGCCTATTTTGCATAATAATTGGCCTCCTTACTATTGTGACGACTAATATTACTACAATATTGCTAGCAGGGAAGAATCATTCATACAAAAGTATTTTCATGGGTTTATGGAGAATATGTTTATGGCTAGGGTTTACACCAATAATAAAAAGAGAAGAGAAGAAACGTTGGAACACATACCAGGAGTGTGCTCGCCTACTTCTCTGCTTTGATGCTAACGCGGAAAGGTGAAAAATGCGCGGGTTAAGTAGTCTAAATTTATGAAATCACTAATGTATTCTGGCTTATAGGCCATTTTCATCGTTGCTTATCAATCCAAAATTTACTTCCTGACAACAACAACAGCACACAAACAAAAAATCAATCTAAAATTTACTCATTTTTCTTTGCTTGGAATAATAATAAAGTTACCATGTTCAAAAATTACCCAAGTCCTAAATCTTTTGGAGTCGGAGTATAATTTTTTTTTCTGAAAATAGAAATAAAGAAATAAATTACTAATTAGCAACTTATCATTGAAGAATCAAAATTAAAGAGGGAACATTAATCAAAACAATCAAAACCTGGAAAAGAAAGTTACAAAAGATATTTTTTTTTTTTTGAATTTAGTTATGAGAGATGATCAATTTCCATCCCTAATAATTCTCTGCTAACATTACAGAAGTCGTTGTTCTTTTCCAATTCCAAGGTTTAGAGATATTCCAAATACACCAAAAAGGGCTAATGACCAAGGATTCCAAATGAGGACACAGAGATTCTAACTAATATTTATCTATTGGCAAGAGTATGATATCACTTGGTCAAGATTAATTGATTGTCCTCATCTTGAGATGGAAGAGTACCAAGGATTGCAAAGAAATAGTACCAATATAATCCGGAAAAGGAAGGAAACATATTTTTATCCAAAACGTCCTAATGCAAACGAAACATTGTTATGCAAGAAGAAACAAAATATTGTTATCCAAAATGTCCTTGCATTCGTAAACCAAAAACGCACATTATATTTGGCTTCTCTTCTCAAAGAAATCAATGTTTGCAAAATTTCACAAAATAAAACTGTAAACAACATATCATTATTAGTTTTCTAATATGGCATAACTTAGGGAAAAAAAAAATAAGGTCATACTATATATTATAAAGGTCAAGCGAGAGATAGGCGATTTTCTACAGTGGTTGACTTTAGTCAAGGTTTTGATTCCGGGGTTGTTTTGTGTGATTTGATCTTTTTCTTTCAATCTTCCAATTCTTCTCTAGGTTTCAATGATTGGTGTTGATTAGTTCGCTCTCTCTCACGTCTTTATATTAGGTCTTTCAGTTTTTCTTCTTTTTAGATCTAGTTTTTTCTTTCTTTCATGGCGTCTGTGGGTGCGTCTTCTTCTTCTAGGGTTCCTGATCCTATTAACCAGTTCTTGGAAACTCATATTCATGGTGCTATTTCGTCTTTGGGAGATGTTAACTGATCGAATGAACTCTTTGCTAAGAAAATGGATTCTCGTGATAAGGAACAATTGGTTTATCATTCAACTTCTCAGGTTGAGGGTGAAACAGTTATGGTTATCCAACCTGAGGATGTGAAGGATGATTTGAAAAAATGTGAGGAACTGGTTATTGGTTGTTTTGTTGGCAAGAAATTGCCATTTATGTTGGTTCAAAATACTGTTAAGAAGGTATGGAACTTGAAAGGTGAAATGCAGATGACAATTCATGGGGATTCTGTATATGTTTTTGATTTTGATTGTGCTGAAGATAGGGCCACTGCCCTAGAACATGGATCTTTTTTCATCTTAAATCAATTGTTCTTAGTCAGAGCTTGGACACCTTTGTTGGAACGGGAGATAGTTGAATTGAGGACTGTTCCGGTATGGGCTAACTTCTATAATGTTCCTATTCACTTATGGAACAATAAGGGATTAAGTATGATAGCTAGTTGTGTTGGTAAACCTCTAATGAAGGATACTCCAATTGCTAATAAAACCAGAATGAGCTATGCCAGGATCTGTGTGGAAGTCACACCTTCATGTAAGTTCCCTTCTATGGTACCTATTATTTATGATGGAACTAGAATTGAAATTCCAGTTGAATATCCTTGGAAACCTCCAAGATGTATTTTCTGCAATACTTTTGGTCATTCTTTTGAGAAGTGTATTAAGAAGACAAGAGAACAACCTGCTACAACTGTTGTTGTTAAGCCAATTTCAAAACTTATGAAACAAGTTGTGGATAAAGAAGGATGGGTTAGGAAACCACCTAAGAGAACAAGGGTTAACAATCATGGAAAGGATACTAGTAGTTTACAGTCTATTCTAGAGGAGCCAAGGAATGTTGATGTGCATACTATGGATATTTCAGTACCTGAATTGTCATAGGTGAATAATACCCACCCACAAGTCATTGAGAAGAATCAATATGCCCCTAATAGCAGTCTTTCCAGCTATGTCTAAGTTCCAGTGACAATAACAAATAAATTCTCATTATTGGAAGGTGGTCCTGAAGCAATGGATACTACGTCTGTATTGAAGCCTACCATTTTATCTGATGTAACCAACATTGTAGAAGGGACATCTAATTCTTCTTTAGAAGTTGGAAAACAGGAGTCAGCTAGAGTAAGATCACATTTTATTTAGAAGACTTATGGACAAGGTAATCCTAAGAATAATCTGAGAATAGTTGAACCTAAAAAGTCAGCTAAGGGGCATAAGAAATCCTCTGGCCCTGTTATTAATGATGTTTAAATTAGGATGTTGGAATATCAGGGGACTAAATGATCCCTTGAAACAAGTAGCTGTTAGTAGTTTTATTAGTAATAATAATTTATATTTAGTTGGTTTAATTGAGACTCATGTTCATGAGTCCCAAAGTAGTAGAATAAAACATAGAATAAAGCCTTCATGGCACTTTATTGATAATTATGTTAACAATATTCATGGAAGAATCTGGGTTGGTTGGGATCCAGAGGTGATGCAGGTTTATGTTATTCATTCTTCAACTCAAGCTATTTTCTTAGATATTTTATATGGAAAAAATATTCGTTTTGTTGCTACTATGTTGTATGGAGAAAATGATTTGATTACAAGGAGATTATTATGGGAAGAGATAAATGCTTTTGCTTCTTACAATACTGCTCCTTGGATTCTCTTGGGAGACTTTAACTCTATTTTGGAAGTTGAAGACAAGTTGAGCAGGGTAGAAGTTACTAATTCACAATTTTATAATTTTTGGAACTGTTCTCAAGATGCCCATATCTTTGATTTAAGGTTCTCAGGGTTCTTCTATACCTGGTGTAATAATCAAGTTGGTGAAGATAGAGTGTTAGTTAAATTGGATAGAGTTATGGTTAATTTTGAATGGATTACTCAGTTCCAAGATTCTGCTGCCGAATTTCTACCTGCTGGTTTATCTGATCATAGTCCTGGTGTGGTTGCTTGTTTTGAAGGTAGAATGCATGCCCCCCCCCCCCCTTCAGGTTTTGTAATTTTCTTACTAATGAACCTGAATTCTTGGAGATTGTTAGACAAGTTTGGTCTCATCCAGTTAGAAGGAACCCTATGATGAAGCTGGTTACTAAACTTAAGATGGTGAAGAAAAAGATTATTGAATGGAGGATTCTAAAATTTAAGAAAATTCCTGAACAGGTAGCTGAAGCTGAGAAGGATATGCTTAATCTTCAAGTTAGGTTACAATCTTCTCCCCTATGTGTTACAACTACTAGGCTTGAGAGTGATGCTGTGAGGAGATATGCAACCTTAGCTAGACATGAGGAATCTCTAGCTAAACATAATTCTAAGATCCATTGGATGAATGTAGGTTACTCAAATACTAGATTCTTTCATAATTCTGTGAAGGAAAGGAAATCTAGGAATAATATCTTAACTCTGATTTCTAGAGAAGGAGAAAGATTAGAGGATGACAAGAGTATTGCAAATGAATGTGTAAATTATTTTGAAACTCTTTTTGGACAATCTCCTGATTCTTCCAGTATCGAGGAAGTTATGCAAGATATTTCTTTTGGAAAGCTTTTATCTGATGCGGAAGCTACTCAAATGGTGACCCATATTTCTAGAGATGAAGTGGTCTATGCTCTATCAACCATTCATTCTGGTAAAAGCCCTGGACCTGATGGTTTTTCTAGTTATTTCTTCAAAGTTGTTTGGTCTATAATTGGAGATGATTTTGTTGCAGCCATATCCAACTTCTTTAGTAAAGGTAAATTACTTAAAGAGTTTAACATCACCTTTGTTACTCTTATTTCTAAGTCTGATTGCCCTTCTTCAATCACTGACTTTAGACCAATTTCCTGTTGCAATGTTATTTACAAGTGCATCACTAAAATCATTGCTATTAGGATGAAAAGTCCTATGGGATCCTTAATTAGTTCTCCACAATCTGCTTTCATATATGGTAGGAGCATTCAAGATAATGTTATGATTTCCCATGAATTAGTAAGAAACTATCATAGAGGAAAAGGTCCAGCTAGATGTGCTTTAAAGATAGACCTTAGGAAAGCTTATGATACAGTTTTCTGGGAAGCTGTGATTGCTGCTTTGAAGAAATCTGGTTTTCTTCCTATATTTATTCATTGGATTTCTATGTATTACTACTTCCAAATTTTCTATTATGGTGAATGGTTCTCCTTATGGGTTTTTTGGAGCTAAGAGAGGCTTACGATAGGGCTGTCCTTTATCTCCCTACTTATTTGTTATTTTCATGGAGGTTTTTAGTTCAATTCTCAACTTCCAGGTTGCCCAAGGCTTATTTGGTTTTCATCCTAAATGCAAGAGCACTAGATTAAATCACCTATGCTTTGAAGATGATATTATGGTTTTCTTTAAAGGTAATCTTGAATCAGCTATTCATTTACAAAATTCTCTAACAAGATTTAGTTCCTGCACTGGCTTGGAAATAAATATTTTGAAGACTTCTCTTTTCTGTTGTGGGTTGTCAGCAGAAAAAAAAAAATCTAATCTTATCTTGTCTTGGTTGTGTGGAAGGTCAGTTACCTGTTAGATATTTGGGAGTTCCCTTGGTCTCTACTAGACTCTCTTATCGTGATTGTTTACCCCTGCTTTCCAAGGTCATTAAGAGAGTGAAGTCTTGGAAGTCCAAGTTTCTTTCTTATGCTGGAAGACTCATGCTTATCAAAGAAGTTCTCACTGGTATGGTCTACTTTTGGTTTTCTTGCTTCATATTGCCTAAAAGAGTTATCAAGGAACTTAATTCTATTTTCAAGAGATTTCTCTGGGCTGGTGCTGATATGGGTAAAAAACACTTCCCAATTAGCTGGACTCAAATCTGTGTAAGTTACCAAGAAGGAGGGTTGGCTATTAAAAATCTAGAGCTAACTAATTTGGCTGCTAATATCAGGCATATTTGGGAGTTGATTTCTGGTAAAGATACCATATGGACTCAGTGGGTTCAAAAAAATTTGATCAAAAATAAGGACTTTTGGAGTATGAAAGTTCCTCAGGATTGCTCATGGAGTTGGAGAATGATTTTGGGTTGTATGGATACTGCAAAAGGTTTCTTTCTTACTTTATTGGGAAATGGTTATCAAATTAATTTCTCTACAAGGTTTTGGCACCCTAAGGGAAGACTTTGTGACTGGGCTCCTTCAGATTTTATTTCTCAAATTGATCCAGACAAGAAGCTGATGGTTGTTCATTTCATCCAAGATAATGCTTGGAATTTCCTAGCAACTCCTACTATTGAAGATTTAAATTCTGATACTCTGAAGAAAATCAATGTGGATAGTAGTGAAGATGATAAATTAATCTGGACAGCTAGTGACTATGGAGAATTTTCTATGAAAGGTACTTACTCTGCTTTATCTCATAGATCTACTGAAGTTTTTTGGTCTAAGATTATATGGTTTAAGGGAAATATTCCTAGGAAATCTTTCATTGCTTGGTTATCCTGTCACAAAAGACTTAAAACTAGAGAGAAACTGCTTAAATGGGGTATCATAGATTCAGATAGATGCTTACTTTGCCAACTTGAGACTGAGAATGAGGAACATTTATTTTGTACTTGTCCTTTCTCTTCTGAGATATGGAAATGTTTGATTCTCAAAATGGGATATGTTAGAGAGCCTTGTAGAGTATGGGACCTTGAACTGAAATGGTGTGTTGATTATTTTGTTGGGAAAGGTGTTGTCACTACTATTAAGAAACTAGCTTTCTGCAGTTTCATTTACCACGTTTGGAATGAAAGGAATAAAAGACTATTTTCTTCTCATAGTCTTTCTACTGATAGTGTAAGTTACCAAATTTTGGTGGATGTTAGAGTAAAGGTAGCTGCTAGTGACTTGAAAGATGTTGATTCTGCTCAGGTTAATAATTTTCTGAATAGATGGGGAGTTTCTTGTACTTTGACCAAGAAGAAAAGAATTGAATGTAGATGGTTATTCCATGCTTCTGATGAAGCCATGGTAAATGTGGATGGCTCAAGAACTGATACTGCTGGTAGTTGTGGGGCTATCATTAGATGGTCTGCCAATTGCTGCTGCTATTGGGGGTTCTTATCCTAAGTCAATTTTGGTGCATGAAATGCAAGGTGCTGATTTGGGGTTAACACTCGCTTCTAATTTACATTTTCCCAGAGTTCATTTGGCTACAGATTCTATGGTTGTTTGCAATTTGCTTAACAACAGGAAGTCCAAACCTCTTTGGAGTATCTATCATATATGGAGGAAACTGCAGCGTATGAGAAGACAATTTTGCAGAATAAGAATCTCTCATGTTTACAGAGAGACAAATAAATCATCCCATTTTCTTGCTGATATGCATTCGCGTGATAAATTCATACAGATTGACCCAGGGGATCTCTCTGAAGATATAAAGAAGGTTTTGGAAGAAGATAGGAGTATGGTGGTTTATTATAGAGGATAGGTTTTTTTTTTTCTTTTCTGTTTTGTTTTGTTGTTTGGTTGGGGTCTCCTTAACCCCGCGGGCTGTTTCAAAAAAAAAAAAAACTTAGGCAAAATATAGGTGACATTATTACTCTGCATAAAACTGAAATATCATGTATGGGTTTCGTATCACCAGGTCACATCCTGTTGAGGCGTCCAATATAATCATGTAAAAGAGAATTTGAGAGTTGTTTATTAATTAGGTAAAAAGAATTTGAGAGGTATTTATATTGGCGCTAATTTTCTATTTCAGTGAAAAAAAAAGGATCAGCACGGACTAATAAGATTAAACTAAAACCTCTAAACCTGTTAAGGAACTTTCGTCTATGATCTACTGGATGGTGCAATGCCCGCTATTAAAATGAAATGCTATACTTGTTAAAGAACTTCGCCTATGATATGCTAGATGGTGCAATGCCGCTGGTGGGATAGCAGGACAATAAAGCATATTGCCGTACATAAAGTATATACTTGTAATTGTAGGGCCAGTAACCATACCTCAATTATGACTCAAGTTGGGACCAAGTTGGAGATAACCTTCTTTCGTTCTTGTTTTCGAGCACCCCACTTTTGCAGAAACCATAATAATACCAAACTGGAACCTAATCATGATTGTTACCTGAAATCCGGTCAAATTAAGCAAATGTTAGCAAAGCCAAATGTAGTGCCAGAAAAGAAATCTATCGGTAATGAAGTACATTTATTAATGAACCATTTCTAGTGATTCATCATAAGTGAAATCTAATTAAAATCGTTTTTCACTCCCCTCCCAAATAAAGCAACCCTTGTTCATTCAGAAGATCAGTGTCGTTTAAAACGTTTACCAAAGGTTTTGCAACCAAAAAGAGAAATTTTCAACCTGTGAGGTGATGCGTCAGTGTTTCATTTGAGATTGACAGTACATGAACTAAAAAGTAGATCATGGTTTGTATCCAGAATTGGGAAAAAAATATAACATACTCAAAGAATACTTAAATCAACTATCAATCCAAAAATAACAAACACATAAAACCTTTCAGATGAATTCTTTTTCTATTAGTTTGGCATTTTCGCATCTTGAAGACTTGAGCAACTGCAACTGGAAGAAATAGGCAGGCACTCGGTTTTAGCGAACAGCAGAAACTATGGAATGAAGAAAACAAACTATCATTCGGGAATTTCATCAAACATTTATCTTCAACCAAAAGAATGCATATGTTACGGCCCACCCTATCACCCTGATGAATATTTTAAGAGAATTTACATGGACGGAAAGATTATGAGACCGACAAAAACAAAAACGCCAAGGGCAGTTCGAAGGCGATCGTATCAAATTTCAAAAATTTGACTCACCAAAATACCAAATGTTAATGCTACTCTTGGTGCTTAACAAATTTTAATATGTCTCTTGGTGAACAGTTGCTTAATGTAAAGGTTTCCTTTTGCATTTCACATTGTATCTATTGGGAAAACGTTCCAATAGGGAAAGGTGTTGAAATATATGGTTCCAGTTTTGAAGAGACACGTCCCATGCTAACAAAACACAACTTATCAACTTATCCGAATATAAAGCTTATCTTCTTGTGCCGTTAAGTAAAAGATGCATCCGTTTGTTTATTGATTCCTAAATCAAGAGAAAACTTGAAAGCGATTGAGGTGGCGACACGTCAGCACCATACATTCTCCTTTATATAAATAAAGTATTGATTACTTTGGAATTTGGGTGGAAGAAGGTTTCAAAGCACATCACTTTGGGAATTAGAATGGAGGAAGATTTCTCATTTAAGTTACACACGAAAGAAGGCAGCTGGGCCCACGGTGTTGGCGTTCCATGGTGCTAATCTACACGGCCAAGCCAACACTGCGCCAACGCCCCGTGGCCTCATCTTCACCAAGCCAGCTGTACCACCCCCGTGACAGAAGTCCGCATCCAAGCTAGCAGCGCCATTCCAAGATGACCACATCATCAACCACTCCAAGCCAAAGCTGTGCCATCCACCAGGCCACAGATATATCCATAGTCGATTCCGAGCCAGCTACTCGATTGGTTTTCCAAGTTAGCTACGCCATCGTCCTTCCAAGAAAGCTAACGATCCATTGGCCCTTCTGATCTATCCACTCCATTGGCCTTCCCAAGCCAGCGCTCCATTGGACCTTCCGAGCCAGCCACTCCATTGGTTTTCCAAGCTAGCTGCGCCATCGTCCTTCCAAGCAAGCCAACGCTCCATTGGCTTTTCCAAGCTAGTCGTGCTATTCGCCATTCCGTAGAATCATCTCCGCTCGGCCAAGGTTGAAGCACCATCTTCGCCGTTCAAGACAACGCAATCTCCATCGTTCAAAGCCGCTTATCCAACATTCGAGGACCGGAAGCACCATCTTCACCACCCCATGACCCAAATCGGCACCAATGTTCCGAGAAGAAAGACTCTACGTCGACACCCCCTGGTCGAGCCGGAAATGCGTCAAGTCATCAATACAAAGATCACGGATTCCTCATGCCTTCCACTAAAGGTTAGTTAAATTTCCTTGGAAAACTCTTCACGTCTTTCCCCCCTTCGTTTTTTCTCTTGACTGTCACCATCTCATGCTTACCCCGCAACAACACCACTGTTACGTGCTAAGCAGGGGACTTAATATTGACGGTGGTTTTTAGCTTAGGGTTAAAATCGTAAAACCTTGCATCCGATGTGACGTCACTCTGCAAGGAAACAAAGCCACGTGTGCTAACCTCTCCACTGGAAAATTTATTGAGCCACTAAATATACTTACATGAAATTTTTCCAGAATGGTGAATCCCAGATGTTCTATAAATTTCGGCTCCTCGTGCATATTCACTTAATATAAGTTCTTCTGAATGCATTTTATGCTATGTTCTCCGGCTGAACTCTTAATGTTGATATGGCATGAAGATTCATGTTCACTCGCAGCAGAGTAGCACGAATCTCCAAGTATCAAGAATAAGATCTTTGCATAAGGTTTTCAATCAGAAAAGCATGATTCTCTCTAGAAATGAACTTAAAAGAGTTCTGTATCGAGACATAGAATTCAATCAACCTTACAAACTTGCATAAGTTAGGGTTTCGCGCCTCGCGCAGTATACCAGACCTTACTAACTTGCAGAAGTCAAGGTTTCGCGCCTCGCGCAACATATTAGACATTGCTTGTCAAAATTAAGCCTAGGAAAACTAGGTAATTAATCCGCCATAGCTTAGCAGGTGCAAAACCTCGCACTGAATCAGAAAAAAAGGGAGCTGCAGCAGCAAAGGAAGGCGTGTCCATGCCTTAGTCCTGCTAGCGCCACTTTCCATTATCCACGCCTCATCCTAAGCCGGCCCTATTTCCCTCGACCAATCAGTTCGCTTTAAATCCGTTGTAGCGCACCAAAAAGTGTGGCCACGCCCTATCTTGCCGGCCCCACTTCCCATCGACCAATCAGGTTGCCTAAATGCAAAATATGCATTCCAAATGAGGTCGGCCCCATGATGCTTGTCGGCCCCCTTTCTATCGACCAATCGAGTCGCTTTAAATCCGCCGCAGCGCACTGGAAGTATGGACATGCCCTAGATCGTCGGCCCCACTTCCTATCAGCCAATCAGGCCCCCCTAAATGCGCCACACACATTCCGCACAAAGTCGGACCCATTTTGCTTACCGGCCCCCATTTCTTCCAAGGAGAATTCTTCCAAGGCGCCTTGGCCTCGCCAAGCCCTAATTCTTCCAGGGAGAATTCTTCCACGGCAAGCCTCTCAATTTTAACTTGCCACACGTAGAAAAGTGCTACATGTTTCCACGAAAACACTCAAGACATCAAGATATGTCACAAACTGGGGGATGCTCATCAAGGTATTGGTCTGGCGGTTTGCAGCATGCGGCGTGGAATGCGCCCGTTACAAGAAAGTGTCATGAAGTAGGATAATTAGTGGTGGTAAGAATTAACGGTTACACGAATTCATTTCCTTCATCATGAAAGAGTAATAACTGACAGTTACACGAATTCATTTCCTTCATCATGGAAGCATAACGTCTGGCAGTTACACCTTACTATTTTCTTCAACCACTCAATCGTTTCCACTTCCTACGAGACCAGGGTACGTCACTATGACTTGTATAAATAGGTTTCACCTATTTCCAACAAAACGAAGGTTTTTTGTCTATAACACGGAATATCTAGAAATCACCTGGTAGCTTTCCATCCTGCTTACCAGTTCTACTTTCTGATACAAGTCATAAAACGCCCATACTTCCAGAATCAACTATTCTGGTCTCAACACTTTCTTCTCTTCCCTCCCTAAGACCAACCCTTCTCCTTCATTTTGTGACCGAAGGAAACCTGGAATGGCCATTCTTGGTTTAGGCCAGGATTGTACAGATTGATCTCTCGAATCAAAAGTACTCCCGTGCAGTACATTGTTTAGGGTTTATATTTTTTTCTCACCCACACACCCAAAATTATCAAAATCAGCAGAAACTATTTTCACCCATAATCACTTTGTTAATAACTTCTCTCTCTCTTTCTCTCTTTTTTCTGGAGTTTCCTTCAAATCTCATCTCAGTAAATAGTAAACTTTAACAAATAATTGAGCTTTGATGTATCCATCTTCACATCAACTTCTTGATCCAATCAGATCCTTAATATTACTTTCTGGTCTAAATCAATAGTTTCAGATCTAACGTTGAAAAATGGGAAATATTCTCATAATGATACAGCACCACCACATCCATTATCACAATCAGAAATTAACGAGATAGAAATTTTGATTCATGCTGGTGTTTAGTCTGAACCAACAACTTACTACCCGTAAGACCACCAAGTTCCCTTAGGGAATCAATTTTTATTTAATCATTTCCATAGTAAATTCAAACATCCAACAACAACAACAAATTATGGTGATTTATTAATTAATTTGATTACAGGTTTTGCTCTGTTTTGATTACGATTGACTTTGGCAACGAATAATTAAAACAAGAAAACCCCAATGAAAAACATGTAAGCTTTTCTTGGTTCATTATTTAAAAGCCACAAAGGGGAAAAAATGAGCTTTTATTTTTTTTGCGAGAAAGAAACAAATATTTTTTAACCTGTGAAAATCATGAAAAAATAGGTTTTTTTTTACCTGTGAAAGAAAGATAAAAAAAAAATTCCTCAAGACTTTTTATTTTACCGGTGATTTTTTTTTTTTTTTGTTGTTACTCAAGGTCTTACTTTTTTTTACCTGTGAAAGTAACATATTGAGTGAAGTATTTTTTTTTTAGTCGTAAAAGTAAATAACGAATTACCCATGAAGCTAACATATTGGTTGACTTGAAATCTAAGACATGATAATCACAAGTTTGGCATCGGTCATATTCACTTCATTTTTCTTTTGTTTCTTTCATTCATGACAGTCACGAGCATAGTGGCAGGGCTTCTTACAGAAGTTCCACTCACCGTGCTTCTTATCTTTCTTGTTTGGATTTTTTTTCTAAAACTGAGTATCATTATTAGGTTTCAAAGAATTCTGTGTTTTAGATTCTTCTACATTATTAACTTTAGAATTAATATTCAGTTTGTTGACTATCTTTAATTTCCCGTTTACGAAATCCTCTTCAATATGAAGATGACATTGTAATCCTTCTAAGTCATGGTTAGTTTCAACATGCTTAAGTTTCTTCTGTATTCATTCCAAGAGAGGGAAAACAAGACATAATAACTCATCATCGAATGAAGATACAAGATCAATACCAGCATCCTTAAAATGATTAACAAATTGTAAAAGTTCACCGCATTGGATAATAATTGACTGACCGACTACCATTTTTAAGTCTATGAAGTTGCAAATCAGGAATTTCTTGTTGCTTGCTTCAGAAATCTTGTATTTTTTATCAACCGTAGTCCATAATTCCTTTGTAAAAGTATTTTTTGATAGGCATTGTAAACGCCAGTCTCCAGGATATTCAAAATATATATGACCACGGCACATGAAATCATCTTCATGAGTCTGTTTTTTTCATTTGGACTTCAGTTCATCAGTGTCTTTCTCTGATGGAGCAGGAATTTTCTCCAAACCATGTTCAAGGATATACCACAACTTGATGGTAATCAGGAAAAGTTTCACTGTCTCTTGCCATTTTCACCGTCAAAACTCTCCAAGTGATTCAGAGTCTGGATCATGACTTACAGAGATCCCTCCATCATCGAGAAAGTATTTGTCGAAAACTATTGGAAAAATTTGTACTTGGTAGGATGAAAAAAAAACATAAAATTGTTCTAGCACTTGCTTCAAGGCCTTTCGATACTTTTTAACAAATATTTCAACCCTTCCCAATTAATTGGCGAGTAATAGGTTGACGAAATATTGTGAAATGACGAGCATACCAACTACACCACAATATTTCAATATCAACCTATAAGTCTTATACCTTACGTGATCTAATATAGATAGAGATTGTCAAGAAGATAACATTCATAAGGTATACACTTGGTATATATGTAGTTACTAGTTCGAAATCGAACCTAACTATAGGAATGAACCTAAGTTTTAGGATTAACGTAGAAGTGTAATTACTTTAATTATAACTTAAACAAATTATTATGCTGAAAGTAAAGTAAAAGCATACAACAAGATTTTGTTAACAAGGAAACTGCAAAGGCAGAAAAATTACCTAGTTTCCTCAGTATCCCTGCGCCTACAACCAATATGGAGATCACACGTGAATCTTAAGATAGAGTCCACTATCTTAAGTTACTTCAGTCAATCTGAAGACTTTAAGCACACAACCCTTTAGATTGTCTTCCAAACAATAAAGACTAATCTGTGTAGTAACCACTCTACTTATCTCAAGAAGTGAATCAAAGATATTATAGTTATTAAACTCCTTTATACGGTTAGATCTTCCAATATATGGGTTAGCAAATTAACCATACAAAGTCTAACAGAACTACCAGATTCGGATAAACAATACCACCAAATGATAGTGTAGGATCATAATATCGCAACAGGAGTACCCCCGTGAAATCTCCATCTAAAGTACATTACGAAGCTGCCGTATGTTGACTACAGAAATGACGTAACATATGACGACAGCCTAAACACGAGAAAGGTGTGAAGACTTTGCGATATTTAAGAATGTTGCGAACTTAATACTTGAATGCTTGCGATAATATCGCAAGCCAAATCCGAAAATAAATGACAACTTAGATGTCATCCACTATGTAATACCCTATATAAAGAGCTGAATATGCTTAAGGAAGGGGGAGATCTTTTTTAGAGTAGAGAGAAAAATTTTAGGAGAGATAAAGTTTAGAACAATGGTTGTATTCTTGGTTTCATTTCTTGTAAAACTCCATAAATCAATTAATAAAAGTGTCGTTGTTGATCTAAAAGATGTGTTGATTATCATGAATTCTTATGAGGGATGTATTGTAGGAATTCCTGCAACTACATAATGGCGCTAGAAGGAGGGGTTGAAGGTTGAAAACTGTGGAAAAACAAGACAAAAGATTGTTATTAAGATTTTTCAAGTGAAGAAAATGATGAAACCAATCAATAAACCAGTTAAGGAAAAAATAGTCAAAATCAATGAAGTTAACAGAAGGTTGGAGTGTAGTTTAATCACAAAAACAATGATTAATGAATTTCATGAAAGCATCAGAGGAAGAATACATAAACGAGATTATGAAGGAAAGAAAATCATGACAGTGGAGAAGGTATCACCCTTGAAAGATTGGGAAAAAAAGAAAATTTCATTCACATCAGCAGAGATACCAAGAGAAAATTTGAGCCACACATCTCCTTTAGTAATCACAATAACCACGTAGAAAGAAAAGGGGAAATTAGCAAAAACTATGGAAGAATGGATGGTAAACAGAACTTTGGCAATGACAAGAGGTGGCAAAATAAGGCCTTTAACTAGGAAGGAAAAATAAGACCACATGACGCAACAAAAAATTTATAAACATTAACGATTGTTACTTATGCAGGTCATTCATCACAAGAAAGATAATGAGAGGCATTATGGGAATTAATAAACAAAAAGCATTATCTTTCTCGCAAAAAAGTACAACGATAAAAGAGTAAAAACATTTCAAAGTTGACTGAAGTACATCATTCGCAAAAAGTAGGAAAGATGAAACAACTCAAGAAAATAAAATTATACAAGAAGTTCAAACTTCAACATTAATTTCTTCATCAACTTTTTCGCCAGCTTCTCCACTTTCGCCAGCTTTTTAAGTTTCGCCAGTCTTTTCTTTGTTCTGATCTACTTCAACGTTAGTTTTCTCTTTATCTTGGTTTACTCTAGCTTCTTCTTTATTTGGGTTATCACCAACAATTGCTTCTTTAAGAGGGACTTCTTCCTCATTTGCAAAACCTTCTTGAGAAATAGCATCTTCACCACTTTCATAATCATAGTCACTATCAGCAGCACGAGGAACTTCTTCATCATCTACTTCCAAAGGCTTGATTGATATAGGAGGAAGAGATTGGGATAGTAAGATATCATTCACAAGAACTTTAGTATGGATATGAGATTGGCAAAGGAGTGCTTTCTCACGGTTTCTAATTTCCATATCTTTGAAATAAGCAAGATAATCATATCTTCTTTCTGCTCGATCGCGAGAACAAGCAAGGGTAGAGGCAAGTAATGCATTCTCTTTGCGAATCTTGGAAAGTTTAGAATCCAAAACAGAAATGGAGGAATGAATTTTTTTCTCAAATTCTGCGAAAAATAAGAACGCAGAAAATCATTCAGGCGAATGACTCGTAAAGAATGATTTAGCAAAGAAAGGATGGTTGAGGCAGTCAAATCTTTGTGACTACCTTCCTTTTGCGTAATAAGATATTGCGTTAAAGATAAACAACTATTCTCCAAGTGATCCATTGCATCATCAAACTTATCTCCAACTAAACCTTTCAGGCGAGATTGAAGATTCTTTTCTTTAGAAATGAGTAAGGTGTTTTCCTTCGCAAGAGAAGTGTAAGATTCTTCTAATTTGGAGTATTGATCTTTGAGTTGACTTTCTTTTACACTTAAAGTTATTCTACCCTGGATAAGTTTTTCTCTCTCAGCGGTAGATGATTCTGTTATTTCTTTAAGTTTATCCATCAGTGAGTGAAGAGAATGTTCCTGATCAGCACATAATTTTTGGCAAATGCTAATTTTTTGCGAAGAGGTCGCCACCTTATTTAAGAGAATTCACTTCTCCTGAGATACGATTTTATTCTCATCTGATAAAGTTTCCAACTCCAAGTTAGCTTTTGTCAAAGAATAAGAGAGGCGATATATTTCACTACTTAATGAGTTTTGCTTCTGAATTAATTGAGTATTCTCCCTAGTAAGATTATCTATTTGATCGACAGAGTATGTATGAAGGTTATGTAATTAGTTATATTGATCCATCCAAATATCTCTATCCACACGGGATTCTTCAGCGGCAGATTCTAACTGATATCTCTCCATTATTCGTTTCTGGTTCAAAACTTAAAGGGATAACAAAGAATCTTAAGAAAATTGAATAGGGAAAGGACAAAACTATTAAAAAGGGTAAATCAAAGGTAGAAATAAGGAAATTATACCTTTTAATTCTTTTTTCTTCTTGCGAAGACCATCACAATCTAGCGAAATGTTTTGAAGCTTTTGGTTCTCAAGACGAAGAGTGCCACATTCTAAGGTCATGGCTTGGAGATGTTTCTTTAAAGATTCAACTTCATTTTCTAAAGATGTTTGCGAAACCATTATATCAGAACCAAAGTACTTACTCAAAATTTCGCAGACACCAAATTTGATAGGATCAGTAGAAGATTTATTTACATCATCCAGAACATCAGATAAAACCTTAAAAGCAATATCTATTCCATCTAAAATTTCTTTAGAGAGGGAGAGATTTAGACGAAGAGGTTGTGATAATAGAAAGTTGAAGAACTGAATCACTCTTTGATTCAGATGGTTGAGGAGAAATTTGAGGAAGACTAATGATTGAGGTTGAGGTGGAGTCAAGTTGAGGGGTATTGGTAGCTGGAGAAGAGAAGGTTTCATTCGCAACAGGATTAATGAAAGGAGACTCATTCATAAGAAGATCAGTTGAAGGGGTAGAATCTGTAGTGATATCTTCGCAGATAGGAAGTAAGGATTCAACCTGCGAAGGTATTACGAGAGATACTGAAGGGTTAAATATAGGAAATGGGATAGAAGTTTCAATAGATTTAAGATGGCGAGATCTCTTGGGGGGTTTATTGGCATCTCCATCACCCTGCGAATCACAATCCAGATAAAAAACAGAGGCAACAATATTGTTATTTAAAATAATAGTGTTTCTTACTACCTTGGTATTCGCAGGCTTTCTTTTACTAGCAGCAACTTTGGGCTACAAACTCTTGGGAACATTAGGGTTTTGGACTATAAATTTGGTGTTGGAGGTGCTTTTGCTGAAACAGAAAAAGTATGGGAATTATATAAAGTTGAACAAAATTAAATAAGGAGATTAGTTCCATCAAAATCAGAAGAAGAAAAGGGGAAACTAACCTTGATAACTCCATGAAAACAGTAGCAGAAAGATGAATCCATAAAAATTAGAGAAGAAAGTTGCAGACGATGAAGATTTACAGAGAGCGTGGAGGTGAGTAAGACGAAGTAAAATAATAAAATTATCTCTCTACTAAATCTCTTCTTAAATAGACAAAAAATGGTGACCGGATAACATATAACGTGCCGGTGAGCAAGGGAATATTTGACACGTGTCGGCAGTTACGCTTAATTCATGGAGTCTTGTCAGTAGAAAATTCTGCAGAAGATGAACAGCTGCGGCATTTTGAAGTATAATTCTCATAACATTATCTCCTTCGCAGAGAAGACATGAGAAGAGGCAAGATATAGGATCAGAATATCGCAACAAGAGTACCCCGTGAAATCTCCATTTAAAGTACATTACGAAGCCGCCGTAGGTTGACTACAGAAATTACGTAACATATGACGACAGCCTAAACACGAGAAAGACGTGAAGACTTTGCGATATTTAAGAATGTTGCGAACTTAATACTTGAATGCTTGCGATAATATCGCAAGCCAAATCCGAAAATAAAGGACAACTTAGATGTCATCCACTATGTAATATACCCTATATAAATAGTTGAATAAGCTTTAAGGAAGGGGGAGATCTTTTTTAGAGTAGAGAGAAAGTTTTGAGAAGAGAGAAAGTTTAGAATAGTAGTTGTATTATTTATTTCATTTCTTGTAAAACTCCATAAATCAATTAATAAAAGTGTCGTTGTTGATATAAAAGATGTGTTGATTATCATGAATTTTTATGAGGGATGTATTGTAGGAATTCCTGCAACTACAGATAGCTTGTCGATCTAAATATGACTATTTAATAAATCACCTATCAAAGATAAATGATATTTAGTCGGATCCCAGCCGATCAAGTTTGTGCACGAAGCAATCACAAAGATATGATACCAATAAGAAAATCTTCTTGTTTTCAAATCTAAAATAGTGTTAGAGCACTGCTCGGTTGAACTTGCAGGCGTTTCTAACTCAAGCTTGTTTGTAAATGTTAGTGATCAAAACTATAAGTCTTGATTTCTAGTCTACTTATAGTGACGTCTCGAACTAGGATAGATGGTGCAGTTGAGCATTATACTTCACGACGTTCATCAAATGAAGACGAAGAACTACTAAGGCGAGCTTGTGGAACTTCATCAACAAAAGGTATATATGTGGAGACTAAAACTCATCTATCACTTGGAAATTATATTTCTACTCTATCTCCTATATTGAGACATAAGTCGTATTACTATATGTTTTTCAATTATACACATTTGAGATTTCGAGCTGAGTTTAACTCGCTTACATATTTCTCGAAATATTTGTTGGTAAGCTTTCGCTTCAACCAAGTTCATCTTATATTCTTGACGAAAGTCAAAATATGATCATGTGATAATTGCCGAGTAACATCTTACATGGTTTGTGTGATAACAATCATTTGATATAGACTTGGCATGTTTCTTTATGATTATTTCAATAACTTGAAAATTGCTTTGATGCTAATAGTGTGTGAAAACGGCTATTGTCATCCTCTAAGAAAGTTTCAATTATTGAAATAAGATTTTAGAACACTTAACCAACATTGGATTATAAACATGTTGTGCACTCTTGAATATGTGCAATCCATGACCGGGAACCATAGTATGCATACCCGTATGCATACCGGTTGGTTTGAGAAGTCCGGGAACCTAAGTGCGCGTACCCGTGCGCATACTGGCGTAGGTTTGTGTCCGGAATTTTTTGCTGGGTTTGGAGTTATGCATACCCATTCGCATACTGGCGAAAACCAAACTTGGTCCGACTACTTCAAGTATGCGTACCTGTTTCGTTGTGAACAAATACATTTATATAATGTAAGGAATGTATTCTTTGCAAACCGTGGATATAATGTTCATAATTTATTCGAGTGAATCAAATCAATTTTTATTCAATTGTGTTCTTGTATACATCTATGAGAATATAGCAATTGATCAACAACTCTTTAACTAGTTTCATTTGAGTCATTTGAACTAGTTATGGTTAAGATGAATAAGGTTGATATGAGTGTGTTCATATAGCTAACCTCGGTTAACTACTGTTGATCCAACATGGTGTACACATTTAGGTACGGTTACATAAACCTAAATGAGGGTACATTTCATTTGTGTATAACAAGCTAAGTTCGATCTAACGGTTGAAAGATATTAGCATGGGTTTAATCAGGTTTTCATCTAACGGTGAATATTGAATGATTTGTTACCAAGGTAACTTAGATTGCAAACCATGATTTGAAAACTATATAAAGGAGAACTCTAGCAACTGGGAAACCTTATCCCCATACCTCATGTGTGATACTAGTTGCGAATAGAGTCGATTCTCCTTTAACCTTAGGTTTTTCATGAAACCCTATAGGTTAACGACTTAAAGAATTAATTGGGATTATGAATCCAGACCTAACTATTTTCTCTGTAGTTGCGTGTTCTGATCTTACTTTTACTATCATGATTGAGTACTATCTTTGATAAGATTTTCTTGATATTTATCTTCGATAGGTAAGATTGAAAATTAGTCACAAACATCTTCGTCTCATCGTTTGTGATTCCACAATATGTTGTTTTGTTAATCGATTATAATTATTGTGAGGTGATTGATATTTCTAGGCTTTTCTTCGGGAATATAAGTCCGGTATATCAATTGGTTCTTTTTCACCTTGATTTATCAAAAGAAGAAACAAAACTCGTAGGTATTTCTATGGGATACAGATTTATCTATTCCAGTAGACTTTTCTATATGGGACAAATTTGTTTATCAAGTTTTCGACTTTAGGTCGTAGCAACTCTTGCTTGTGGGTGACATAAGCTAAGGGAATCAAGTGCATGCATAATATCCTGGTGGGATTAGAGGAATAAGGAGCATGATTGTACCTTGAATCAATGTGAGATTGATTAGGTTTCAACTATATTCTAGTCTGAAGTTCATTGGTAGTAGATGTTAGAGCATTGCTCGGTTGAACCCACTAAGCGTTGGTATGTCAAGTTTGGTTGTCATATTTTAGTGAATCAAAACTCATTTAAAAAGTAGCTTGATTATTTACTAGAGTCAACTTCGTATACTAGGATATGAGACTTACAAGTATTATGTGAAGACTTTGAAGAATGTGAAGAAGTAAAGAACTACAACGATGACATTATCAGTCCTATTGAGGTTAGTAATATTCGACTTGAACTGTTTCATTCCTAACGTATCTTTCAAGTCGTGCATATTGAAAACATAACTTTGAAGCTGTGAATGATTTTACTCTAGTTAGACATAGTATTAAGGAATTACAATACGAAGTATAACGTCTATCTTTTGAACTTCGTATATAAGACATCGATATAATCGTATGAATGTTATTGTGATTATGTATGGGTAAGGGTGAATATTTTGTCCTAGGAAACAATGTTTTATATTTCTTTAAAGGAAGTACAATTCATAAACTTGTTTTGGGTGTCTAGTATAACCGCTCATAACTTGTTTATGTATCTTGGTAAAACTATTCACAATGCCTGACTTTTTTATTGGTATGACTTTTTATTAGTGAAACCGATCTTAAGTAATCACATGAGATGGTATGATCGATACTTTGTAATTGGTATGACCAACTCTATACATTGGGGAACCGATCCTAGTAAGAGGTGCAACCGATCACAAGTATGTGGAATCGATCATTGTAAGAGGTACAACAAGTCTTAGGAATTAGTAACCGATCATATGACTTGTGCAACCGATCACAAGTAAAATACCATAAATATGTGGTAATCGATATTCTTTCTAAGTATGCAAGAGTAGAATCCTTAAGTAGTGTTTGGTTATTGAATCCGCCTTCTGAAATAGCTTCCAAAGTGCAGGAAGAGGAAATTTATGTAATCACACATTCTTAATAAATTCATATTTTAGTTTCAAAAATAAAATAAAATGTGGTAACCGATCCTAGTACCTAGTCAACCAATCTTCGGAAAGCTAGTGTGACCGATGCTAGTAACCACATGGAGGTAGAACCTAAGCTTTGTGTTTTGGTAGAACCGTGAAACCCATTAATGGTGATTTGATAGGATAATCAATCACATAGTTCTTGGAAGTCAGATGAACCAATTCTAAAATTGTTTGGAAGTGTGGCAAATAGGTTCCAAGATTGTAAATATGAAAAATGCATTTACTAATTGGAGATTTTCTACTGAGATTTCAGTCAATATTTGGACAGAGCATTTCCAGGAATTATGAAAACGTATTTGGAATTTATTGCATATCTTTGAGAATATTCGGTTTTCGAAATTCCTTGGTGTCCAAACTTCCTTGATCTATAGATATTGAAGTTTGCATTTCAAGCAAACTAATCCTCAGAGCCAGCAAAACTACCTAATTGTGTTGCTACTGGTGGAGTCGTTTATTCGGAGAGGAAAGTACCCTAATTAGGAGAAATTTCTTACGACCGCTCGTTTTAAAGACTTCTTTGGGATTGAGAAGCTCTACGAGTACCGTTGGTGGGAAACTAGATAATTGCAGTTTATTATTAGTTTTCAAATTGATTTGATTGAATAGCGGTTGTTGAATTTTGATTGCACCTAGTTTGTTTATGCTTGAGAATCTTCTCTTATGATATAAGATTCACTCAAACTAGATCAAAGTGTCAACGGGGATCTATGGAACTGTTTGTAGATCTAAAGACGTCTTGTGATAATCCATCGTTAACAGACTCCGTTCTGTGCGTAATTGATCACAAGAGATTCAAGTTGTTTGTGTGCAGGTGTTTATTGAAGATCTAATAAGATTTGAAGACAAAAAAAGATTTCTTATTTGAGTTCATAATCTTTGGTGTGCACAAAACTTGATTGGCTGGAGGGATCCAACTATAATCGGTTTATCTTTATGATAACCTTGATTGATTAGTTGAGTAGATCGGCATCAATACATTTCTTTGTGATTAAGAGTATTGATTGCATAGTCTAAACAATTACTTTGATAGTTGTTGAATAGATTGATCTAAGAACCGGACAAACAAGTTTATTGGAATAAACAGAAGAGTCTTTTGTCAAACTCATATCACGTTGTTTGAAAATAGTTGTTACCGAACATATTTGTTGTTCTTTTACTGTTTGGAATACGAACCAAATGAATTGTTCCAAGTGCGTGACTTATTACAAGTTAGAGGCGCATGAATACCGAGGGAACTAGGTGAACTATAGGTTTAGTTGCTTGGTCTCAATTATACGAAGTTGGTTTATATTTTGTATTATGGCTTAATTCTGAGAGTATTTAATTATGGACAAGGTCCCGAGATTTTTCTGTATTTGTGGTTTCCTTGTTAACAAAATCTTCCTGTGTCTTTTACTTTTCTATTTTCGCAATTATAATTATTTTATTATAATTAGAAGGAAAATACACAAACGTTAATTCCTAATTACTTGATAGCAATCCTCTAGTGTTTGTTTAAGTCCGAACCTATTATCAAGTAATCATACTTCGTTATTGTATTGTCTCGATCTTGTATCCATAGTCAATCACACAAGTCATCTTGTTGTCGTATTGTGTCGATCTCGTATCCATAGACGATCACACGAAGTGTGAACCGATTAGTTGTATTGTCTCGACTCAATCCCACTACAAAAATACCAAGCTTTAGTCACGCTCGGGAACCATGGCAGTTGATCAAAAATCCGTGGCAAAAGATAACTTGCCACGGCGAGCTGCCCGTAACAAATAGTCCAGTGGCTAATACTATTTGCCACGACGGCAGCCACGATTTGTGTCCCGTCTCTATTGGTATATAAGGCCATTTGCCACGAAATTCTTCGTGGCTGATTAAGAACTGGGATGCACACGTTTGTGGTAATTTTCCACTGATATTATCAGAATGTGGATATTGGTTAAACTATTTGCTACTGTGTTATGCTACTATTTGAATCTCAGTTATGATACTTAGTACTTCAAATTTTCAAATTGATCTGGAAAAAGAGATTAATTACGCTGCAACCATTCCAACAACATCATTTATTTATTAAAAAGAACTACAAGGTCAAAATTTGTTACATTCAATGAAAAACTGGTTCCATTCAAGCAACATAAAGAAAATCCAAGTTTAGTGCTGAGATTTCAATAAATGATTGTTGAATAGTAAAAATTAAAATTAAAATGAGCAAATCAAATGGATGACGTAACATTCCTTTACTTGCAGATTGGTCTACTCAGGAGTTTTAATGTGTTTCCAGAAATATAGTGTCTCATAAGTATAAAGTTACTTCTCTTCGCAGCAAGGGTTACATGATATCTTGATCCATTCTTATAAATCAGTAGGGAACGACCTGTTGAAGGAACATGACTCATTAATTAGTCATTCCATAGCTTCATAGTAAGCTAAGCTTTTTCCAAAAGTGAAAATTGATATATGCAAAGTGATACACCATTACTTAAAAATAAAGGTACGATGTTTATCAATGTGAAGATGTTTAAAAATGGAAGTCGAGAAGCAGAAAAAACCTTGCTTTCTTGCAGACTGAAATGAAGATTAAAGATGAGTAAAACCTGCCGAAGCACTCATTAGTCATTATGTAGACCAGATTATTATATGTGTTCCAGAACATAAATCTAATGTACATTCATACTGCAATGAATGAGTACAGCTACTCATATATTTTGAAATACAAAGTATTAGATGTGAACCCTACACCTTAAGCCTACAAAATTTCTGAAAGATCTATACTCGACCACAATACTTAACAAGAACCTGGAGTTATCCACCACCATCTCGTCGGTTTGGCGAATCACACAAGATATAACCTTAAAAACATAATGGGATTAATTGTACACAACAAAATTAATTATATCACTCATTACTAACCACTTGAAGAAATTAAAATACATTATGAAGAGAAACATAACTAACCACTTGAAGCTCTGAAACACTGTTATCACTTATATATGATTGAACAAGTCAGCTACTTTTAGGGGCTTGTACTACAAAAGTCTCAGGTTTCTCCGTATAATGCAGAAGTTCATTGCTTTTGGCTCAGCCACAAATTTTCAAACTCACTCACTGAGTCAACTGATTCAGCCAAAACCTGCAACAAGAGAAGATGGAAGCATCAGGAGCATCATAAAGAGTTGTGAAATGTTTGAAACTCATTTTACAAAATGGAACAGTTCATGCCTGCAGTCTCAACTTGCTTAATAAAACGGTTCATATCCGGATATGGATACGGGATATCCCACCAAACTCCTATGAGCATCTGCAAATTCAGATCAACTATAAGACGAGCTTATTCAGCGATTAAAGAAATTCCATTTTGATTGTCCTTCGATCTCACTGGGCAGATATAATCCCATATATATTTGATCAAAATCTAAAAACACAACAAACAAGATCAGCCTAAATCATACGAAAACCCATGAATAAATGCAATAAATGGCACGATAACACATATGAAAACTCATACTAGTATTACTTCTTAGCTACTTTCCATTAAAGAGTCATTAGATCATATAATACTCGCTCAAAAAAAAAGGGTCATATAATACAAAATTTGGGTTGTCATCTGTCATTTCAGCTCTCGAGTACGGAGAATATATGAATAGCATCCTGTAATGCGTATAGCATTATGTATGCACTAAAGACGCATATACTAGGATGTGTGACACCTCTTATCTAGTTAGTGTCCTGTATCTTTTCTTGTCTATTGAAACATCCAAAATTATGTCATATTCTTCTAACTAGGAACACAAGCATACTAAGTCTATCAGAAGTTTCAAAGAACAAAAGAGAAGCAACATAATTATTCCCAACACATATATACTAGCCATGAAAACCCAAAATCAAACATTTCAAGTGTGTCGAAGTGATAAAATTTCTGCATGCAGTGCCGAAGGCAGTAAATTTAAAAAGAATCCACCAAAATCAGAAATGCATGCACAATAAAACTTTCGACGGGGCATGTATGCCCCGAGTAATGTACATTCAAGTTCTATAAAAAATAACCATTCAACATTCCCCACACACAATTTCATACCAGAATGAGTATTTGCCAGCATAAACACTTCCCAATACTGCCAATCTTTCATCGTTTTCTACTGAGCTAAAGAATAAACACCACCGACACCACTTCTATTGACCTTATTTTATCTTATTTTCCATACCCCCTAGGCTCCCTATAATCATCGATTTCTATAATTACCAAATCCCATATCCATAAATTAGAAAATTAAACTAATACAGATTAGATTAGATTTCAAAATTGAACCACAAAATCATAATAAATAAAGGAATTAAATTCCCAGACATAAAAATGGAAGAATCTAGATTTTCAAGAGAAGCAAACAGAGAAAGAGATATCATTTACCCTATGATATTTCAGTACCTAGGGTTTGTAACACGATCTTCTGATTATCGAGGTTGTCGTTGGAGAAGAGATTAAGAGGAAACTCAAAAAATTAGTTCAGTTTTAATTTGATTTTAACGGGACTTAAGGTTAAGTTAGTTAACACCATTTATGAATTTATAAGCAAACGAATTTATAAACAAACAATTGATAACAAGGTGGGAATGATTCTCTTGTAGAGTTGGAGTAGGACAATTATTGAAGTTTAGGTTTATGATTCTTCTTCCCACGAGGAGGAGTGAAAGCTACATGTTTTAGGTTTTGAAGGTAACGAGGAGATGAGGGGGGAGAAGAAGGAGAAACTACTTCGGTTTCTCTAATTAAGATCGTGGGCCAAATTCTCGATCGGCGGGAATATGGCGCTTATGTTATGGGTAGTTCCTTTCTAGCATAGCCATGGCTTGTCGTAGCAAAAGCCCACCAATTACCACGGCCTATTATGCCGTGACTAAAATGCGATAAATGCATTCAGAGCATACGGTCCATTGTTTGCCCGTAGCAAATGCTCTACAAGTCGTGGCAAATGAGCGATCTACTTCCACGCCCCAGGATAAGTCGTGGCAATATGTCATCAATAACCACGACTAATATGAATCCGTGGCAAGAAGGTGGTGGCTAAAAATCAACATTTTTGTAGTGTCCATAGACAATCACTTTCGGAGAAAGGACTTATAGGTGGAAAAGTTTTAGATTGAGGTATATTTGAGTACCTTCATATTTTCAGTAGTCTAGTGTCGGTAGAGGATTAATACAGTGTGGTTTTCAAAACTGGACTAGGTCCTAGGGTTTTTCTGCATTTGCGGTTTCCTCGTTAACAAAACTCCTGGTGTCTGTGTTATTTATTTTTTGCATTATATTTGGTTATATAATTGAAATATATATCATAGGTTGTGCTTAAATCAATCAATTTGGAAATCCAACCTTTAGTTGTTGATTGAAATTGTTTGATCCCTAAACATTGATCTTTGGTAGTATTTAAGTTATTCCTCTTATATTCAATCGGGCTCGCAAATTCCTATTTGCTGATTGCGGATTGAATTAAGATATAGAGATATAAAACTTCTTGATATACTTTTCTCTAGATTGAGTCTTCCTGTGTAGTTGATTCTCTTGAAAGTATATTGGAGTTTGTTTATTCAGATTTCCAAACGAAATGTTGGGTGTGGTTGTTAGACCCCCGCTTTTTCAATTGGTATCAGAGCAGGCAAATATTTTAAAGACCTCATAAGTCTGTGTTTGTAGTGATCTGAATATGGACAGAAGTTCTATCTCCATAAACATACCACCAGTCTTCGATGGCTCAAATTACTTGTGGTGGAAAACTGATATGCGTGCCATTTTTCGAGCGCGTGATTTACAATCATGGGTTTATGTGGTTAATGGATATAATCCTCCGGTTGTTGTAGAAGGCGATGCAACTGTTCCAAAGGATATTGGTGCATATGAACCTGCCAAGATTCTCTCTACAAAGCAAAGTTCCGACGGGTTAAATGGTATCATTCATGTCATTACCCCAAAGCTCCAACATCATATGACTACTTGCACAACATCTAAAGATGTTTGGGATATATTAGAAATTGTATTTGAGGGGAATACCTGTGAAAAGGAAGCTAGGCTGCAAAACCTAAATTCTGATTTGGAAAACCTTCTTATGGAAGATGAAGATTCATTTTATGAGTTTAATAACAAAGTGTCTGAAAATTTTAATGCATCTTTTGCATTGGGTAAGACTATTTATGAAAATGACATTGTGATGAAAATTCTCAGATCGCTGCCAGTTAGATACGATTCTAAGAAGAATTTCATCGCTGAGGGAAATAACCTTGATACTCTTTCCAGAAATACTCTTGTTGGAAAGATAAAATTACTTGATCAGGATCTGAATACAGCCAGAACGTCTGCGTTCAATATTATGACCATTACAAGTGAAGCTTCTAACTTTTCATGGGCTGATGAGTGTTGTTCTAATCAATATGATCATAATAGATCGTTGATTACCCAAAAGATCAAGGATATTGTGAAGAAAAGTAAGAGATCCGAGAGACTGCCTTCTCTCTCTAACGTTTCAGTTCAAGAAGAAATATCTCAGTGTGTCAATAATATACATACTCCTGAAGTATGTTCATGATTCTCAACCCTCTCGGAAAAAGTCTCCATTAACTCAAATTCTGGTTCGCAATGTGAGTTTGACGCTGAGATTCTAGATTTCTTGGATAAAAGTGAAAAATTCACAAAGAAAATCTTCAACTAAAAGCTCTGTTGGAGAAAATTAAATCATCACTTCAGGTGAAATCTCTTGAGATTGACTGTCTTAATGATGAATTCATCAGAATCTTGTCTTTGAAAGAAAAAAAAATTAATTCTCTCAAGTATGACCTGCAAAGGTTGTCAGGAAGCTCCGATAAATTTTCAACAATGTTATTTGGTCAAAAAAATTCAAGAAGAATAACAAAAGAGTTTCCAAACTTGAAAATGACATGCAAAGGATGAGACTGACTCTGGAAAAATAGAAAACGCCTGAGTACAAGAAGAAGATGTCTAAAAGAAGCAGAGTCAGACAAGGTAAGTTTGTTTATTCAACAAACCTTGATATGTCACCATGTGACACAAGATATGAACACCTTGTTCACTCCATTACTATCTAGTCATAGTAATGTAATGTATCCTTATTTTTGACTTGAGAATAAGGATTACATCAAGGGTGCTCAAGTCCTATAAATTATGTTGATTATTTCTCATTATCTCTTTTATAATTAAAAGTTATTTTGAGCAAGTGAATATTTTGTTGTTAAGATAGCTGATGGATCATGAACCATGGAGACTTTTTCAAAGTTTTTTTAGGGTTAGCTATCCTATAAGTCTATTTATGTTTATTTGTAACCAAAATCGTTCTTCACATTTTTCTCTTTGAAATATACAGCCTCATGGCACCTATAACTACATGTATCACAAAAATGGATGCAGTGGAAGCTATCAATGTGTATCTTTGTAAAGGAATCCAATCCTCAAGGATGAAAAATGTGAAGGAAACGATTAGTGATTCAGGTTGTTCCTCTAACTTCCTATTTCCTATTTGTCATTTTGATAATAACTTTAGGGCTATGGTGAGAGATTTTATCAAGAAAATAAATAATTTAAATTATCAAATCATTTCATATTTAGAAGAAATATCTCACTATGAACAAATGTTATCTCTTACAAATAACACGTTGCGTGAACTGAAAAGAGAACTTAGTGAGCTAACTGATATTTCTGAAGATTTGGAAGAACTAAATGATCATATTATTAATGGTTTCTTCAATAATGAGAAGGAATTCTCTGTAGATGCCCTGAGAAATCTCTACAATGTCTAGGAACTTCTTATGAGAATTTATTCTTGTGTTTTTAAGAAGGATAACTAGGGTTTAGAATAGCCATTATAATGAGTACACATAGCTATTGCCAACGTTTTCATCTTGCAATTTTTTTAGATTTATTTATTTAAATTCTAAAGTATATTTGGAAGATGATTTTTGCAGTATTAATATTTGTGGTTTTATATATTGCAAATTGTTATGGGATATGTTGTTTACGTCCGTGAACCTTGACTATCCCATATTTGTTCAAAATTTAACTCTATTATATGTCGATATGAAAGTATTGATGAAAGGTAGAATGAACTTTTGACTACAAAAGTTAAGCCTATTATGTCATTATGAAAATATTGATGGAAGATAGGATGAACTTTTGTTTACAAAGATTAAGTCTATTGTATGTCATAGAGCAAACAGTGATGAAAAATAGAATGAATCTTTGATTATTCCGCAGTATTGGTCTTTCCCTGATCCACATCTTTGTGTATGTATTGTGGTGCTCCGTAAGTTCTCTTATGTTGAGCATGGACAATTGAATTGATCATTTTCCTTGTGGTTAATTCAATTGAGATTTTTGGATACAAATTCATGTTCATGTGATTTGTTAATTTCCAAATAAATCCTTCTTTTCTTGTGAAAGTAAGGTCGCTTTTGTTGTTCTTTCGGAAATGACATTTTATGGGGAAGAGTTCTTAATTGAACTTGTGCTTAATTGCCAAATCTTTGTGGGGAGTGCGGCTATGGAATATTATAGGAGTTATCTTGTATCTTTATAAACTCCTTGATGAATGCATTTAGTTTCGCCTATTTGATGGCATCTAAGAAAATTGGTATGTTGTTCTCTTTTGGTCATGAAGTATCTCTATGATAATTTCATGAGGATCTTACTAGTTTTCATACCTTTGCTAATTTTTATTGCCAAAAAATGGGAGAATTAATGTGTAGTTCGCACTTTAATTACATATGGTTTACGGATCATTATGTAAGGGGGAGTGGTTTTCATATTGAGATGAAGTATTGACTAAGGGGGAGTGATACATATTCCCATAGTATTGTTGTCAAAGTTGTGACTCAACTGGACTTTGATGATGTATAATGATACTATGACACTGTATAACAATGATTGAGAGCAACTGTTTTCTCATTGTTATAGCTACGGATCTTCAACAACATTGATGAGGAGTTGAACACATTTGGATCATTGGAGTACTTGGAAGTGACGAAGATTCCGAGTAATGTTTAAGAGCCAAGGAGATCAAGCATTTAGATGAGAAGTTACAAAGTTTATTTATTTTGTAATCCATATGTATTGATAGTTTTGTCACTAACATTGACAAAGGGGGAGATTTTTAGAGCACTGCTCGGTCGAACTCGCAAGCGTTGATATCTCAAGCTTGTTTGTCAATGTTAGTGATCAAAACTATAAGTCTTGATTTCTAATCTACTTATATTGATGTCTCGGACTAGGATAGATTGTGTAGTTGAGCATTAGACTTCACAACGTTCATCAAATGAAGATGAAGAACAAATAAGGCGATCTTGTGGAACTTCATCAACAAAAGGTATGTGGAGACTAAAACTCATCAATCACTTGGAAAGTTTATTTCTACATTATCTCATATATTGAGACATAAGTCGTATTACTATATGGTTTTCAATTATACACATTGAGATTTCGAGCTGAGTTTAACTAGCTTACATATTTCTCGAAATATATGCTGGTAAGCTTTTGCTTCAACCAAGTTAATCTTAATTCTTGACGAAAGTCAAAAAATGATCATGTGAAAATTATCGAGTAACATATTACATGGTTTGTGTGATACAATCATTTGATATTAACTTGGAATGTTTCGTTATGATTATTTTAATAACTTGAAAATTTCTTTGATTCTAATAGTGTGTGGAAACGGCTATTGTCATTCTCTAAGAAAGTTTCAATGATTGAAATAAGAGTTTTGAACACTAAACTAACATTGAATTATAAAAATGTTGTGCACTCTTTCATATGTGTGATCCATGAACGGGAACCATAGTATGCATACCCATATGTACCTGTTGGTTTGAGATGTCAGGGAATCTAAGTGCGTGTACCCGTACGCATACTGGCGTAGGTTTGTGTCCGTAATTTTCTGCTGGGTTTGGAGGTATGCGTACCCGTTCGCATACTAGCGAAAACTAAACTTGATCCGGCTACTTCAAGTATGCGTACCTGTTTGCATACTTGAATGGTTAAAGTTCTAAAGTCGATTTTGTTGTGAACAAATACATTTATATATAATAAGGAATGCATTCTTTGCAAACCGTGGCTATAATGTTCATATTTGATTTGACTGAATTAAACCGATTTTGCTTTAATTGTGTTCTTGTATACATCTATGAGAATATAGCAATTGATCAACAACTCTTTAACTAGTTTCATTTGAGTCATTTGAACTAGTTATGGTTAAGATGAATAAGGTTGATATGAGAGTGTTCATATAGATAACCTCGGTTAACTACTATTGAGACAACCTGGTGTACACGTTTAGGTACGGTTACATAAACCTAAATAAGGGTACATTTCATTTGTGTATAACAAGCTAAGTTCGATCTAACGGTTGAAAGATATTAGCTTGGGTTTAATTAGGTTTTCATCTAACGGTGAACATTGAATGCTTTGTTACCAAGGTAACTTAGATTGCCTGATTTGAAAACTATATAAAGGAGAACTCTAGTAACTGGGAAACCTAATCCCCAAATCTCATGTGTGATACTAGTTGCGACTAGAGTCGATTCTCCTTTAACCTTAGGTTTTTCACGAAACCATGTAGGTTAACGACTTAAAGACTTCATTGGGATTATGAAGCTAGATCTAACTATTTTCTCTGTAGTTACGTGTTCTGATCTTACTTTTACTATCATGATTGAGTACTATCTTTGATAAGACTTGCTTGAGATTTATCTCTGATAGGTAAGATTGAAAAGTAGTCACAAACATCTTCGTCTCATCATTTGTGATTCCACAATATCTTATTTCGTTAATCGGTTAAGATTATTGTGAGGTGATTGATATTTTTAGGTTGTTCTTCAGGAATATAAGTCTGGCATATCAATTGGTTCTTGTTCACCTTGATTTATCAAAAGACGGAGCAAAACTCGTAGGTATTTATGTGGGAGACAGATTTATCTATTCCAATAGACTTTTCTGTGTGAGACATTTTTTTTATCAAGTCTTCGACTTTGGGTCGTAGCAACTCTTTGTTGTGGGTGAGATCATCTAAGTGAATCAAGTGTGTATTGTCCTGCTGGGATCAGAGGCATAAGGAGCACAACTGTGCCTTGAATCAGTGTGAAATTGATTAGGGTTCAACTATATTCCAATCAGAAATTCATTGCTAGTAGGTTAGTGTCTGTAGCGGCTTAATATAGTGTGATGTTCAAAAATGGACTAGGTCCCGGGGTTTTACTACATTTGCGGTTTCCTCGTTAACAAAACTTCTGGTGTATGTGCTATTTCTTTTCTGCATTATATTTGGTTATATAATTGAAATATCACAGGTTGTGTGTTGAATCGATTAATTAGGAAATCCAACCTTTGGTTGTTGAATGAAATTTTGATCCTTGAACATTGGTCTTTGGTACTGTTCAAGTTACTCCTCTTATATTCAATCGGGCTCGTAAATTCCTATTTGATGATTGCGGATTGAATTAAGAGATAGAGATATAAAACTTCTTGATATACTTTTCTCTAGATTGAGTCTGACTGTGTAGTTGATTCTCTTGAAAGTATATTGGAGTTTGTCTATTCAAATTACCAAACGAAATATTGGGTGTGGTTGTTAGACCCCCGCTTTTTCAAATAGTCATGCACAAAACGTAACAATGGATGATCACAAGTCAATATCAGATCTAAAATCAGATCCGAACTATCTCTAAGCTTTTAATCTAGTTTGAGTAACCTTATGCCAGAAGAGAAGGATCTCAAGAATAATCAAACTAGGTGCAATCAGGAGTTAAAAACCATGGGTCAATCAAATCAATAATCGAAAACTAAAATAATAATGCAAATTCAAGTTTCCCACCAACGGTACTAGTGAATGCTTCTTGATCCCAAAGAAGTATTTAAACTAGCTGGTACAAGAGATTTCGCCCAATTAGGTTACTCTCCTCTCTAAGATATCTAGTATCACAATTAATATTATTAATTGGCTACAACGGTGACTACGAAACGAAGTGCCTGCCTCATGATATAAGTTTGTAAGAAAAAAAAAACTTTACTATTTATAGATGAAGGTAGTTTGGATACCAAGAAATTTCTATAACCGAAAATATTCTCAAGATATGCAATAAAGCACCTAAATTCGGTTTTGTCTAATTCCAACCAATTTCCAACTGGTCAATCGAAATCCCTAATTTTCTAAAGATATGTTTGATTTGTTGATAAAAAAAAAACATATATATTCGAAAATCTCAAAGGTTCTCAAACATTTAGGTTTTGGGATCTCACCTCGAGTATCAAGGAATATCTTTAAACAATAAAATATAAGATTTGTGCTCATGTTCAAATTACTCATTATGTCGACATATTGAACTTTCCTATTTTGCAAACCCAATTTCCAACTGACACAAACCCTAAAGTGTATGTGACTAAGAAAATCGGTTTTACCTATTGGGACCGGTTCTACCTTGACTCCTAACATAGGTTAGGATCGGTTCTACCTTGATTCCATATGTAGGTTAGGGTCGGTCCAACCTTATATCTTCAATAAAAACCGGACCTTCTATCCTGAAACTCATGTAATTAAACGTAGTTTTCTAGGCATGAGATCAAACTGATGTTCACTACACAATCTGGTAACAAGTTACAAAGATTATTTTGATGTTGTAATTACTAATTTCAAAATATAAACATTATACTTCGTAATATAATATACCAAAATAAAGTATTCACAACTATTGACATGTTCTTCCTTGACACTTTGATCATAGTAAAACAATCAAGTCTCTTATACTAGAATTTCATATATATAACTTTGCATATTATGTTTTTAATCAGAAACGACTTGAAATCTTACGATATAGAAATGAAAACAAGTCAAGTAATGTATTACTAACCTCAAGTGGAATGCTGATGTCTTCATTGATGTCGATATACTCCTCAGATTCTTCAGGCCGTCAGTGTAATACTTGTATGTCTCAACATTTCTAAACTTCCTAGTCAAACCTAACGAAGTTGACTCTAGTAATCTAATCAAGCGAATTATGAGTTTTGATACAATGGCAACCAACCTTGACATACCAACGCTTGTTGGGTTCAACCGAGCAGTGCTCTAACATATTCTCTTTAGGATACAATGAATCCTTAACAACGTAATTGAATTCAAGGTTTGTACACCCTCAATTCAATCACCAATACACATTAGAAGTTCTGATGACACTTAGAGAGAGAAAAAAAACACATAGATTTTGATTTGATTATGATAAATTCAAAAAAAAAAAACCCACTATTTATAAGGTATTCACATCTGTTCAAGATACTTATTCATCACCAGCAGAGACCTCCAATCGGCCGTGTCATCTTACCAGATTCTATCATGGTTTTAAATTCGTGCTTACACAACAAAGAAGCAAACACGAGATTCTTTTGAATATCATGTACATGAAGAACATTTCTAAATGTGAATTTCTTCCTCAATTACTTAGGCAGAGTCATTATTACCCAGAAATACATTACAATTTCCATTTATTTTGGTGTATGTTTTGAACTGCGCTTCATGGTTACATACACTGGTTGTAGTAGTAGAGGAAAACCACCAATTTTTCGTGCACGACTTGGTTACCATACCTATATCCATTGGTGAAAATGAAAATAGTTAAAAATGAAATAATCAACTATAACTAATAATGGAGAAGTGGGGGGAGAAGGAAGAAACCAGTTGTATGAATGTATCAGTATTTTCAAAATCCCCCAATTTATAGAGTTTGAATGGATGTATTAGAAAAGGTGTCGTTTCTAATTAGGAAAACTAATCAGAATATTTCTCTCAAACTCGAGCACCACCAACATAAACCAGTTTCAAATAAATAAAACACAACTTCCTAAATCAATAATTTCGAAAACAAAGACGAAATCCAATTTAGACACATGAACTCTAGAAATCGTTTCTAACACACAAACATAACTCAATATGATTCCAAAAACCAACACATAAATCAACTCAATTGAACTTAATATATCACGACTTTGATCAATTAAAAATCAACTCAATTAAACTTAGATTATACTCCCTCCATCCAAAATAGATGACCCAGTTCAAGTTTGCACAAATATTAAGACAATGAGAAAAAGTGAGTATTTTAAGTATTTTTTATAATTATATCCTTATGGATAAGGTCTAGTAAAATTTCGAAATGATTTATCTCTCAAACTTTACCACGGATTCTCATAACCTTTATGTCATCGAAAAACATTATAAAATACCTACGTAACTAATATTTATTTATACTAGGATTCAAGGTCAGTCTTTCACGTTATTTCATGTAAAAAGTTTAGTACACTAGTAGAGTGAAAGTATGTTCTTTCGCATGATTTGTACATAATGATTTGACAACTAGCATGAAAAGGAAGATTGTCAATAAATGCGCTATATGTGCAAGCCAGATAAAGTTTAGAATCAATCGACCATATTCAGCTCTTCCGTCCGGACTCCGGAGGGAGGCACTAATGATTTAGCATTAGTTTTCAGGGAAGTGTCTCACTGAAAAGGGTGCTGAATGCTCAAGTAAAAAGTAGGTGTTTAGGAGTCTGATTATGAAATATTGACTTCTCCTCTTGGAAATTTGGAATGTTTTTCCTAATGCAATTCGTTGGTCTGTAATCGAGCATTCGATCTTCCATGGAAAAGGAAAAATAAGTACAGTACAAGATACAATCACTCTTATTAGCATCAAAGCGCACAAATGAATTATATCAAAAATAAACAAGAACGAACAAACAAGATTACTCGCTTCATATTTTTACCTCCGCACTTCACACAATATGGGCATAATTTTTCATCCACAAAACAAGTAGTCTGAGACTCTGAATTATCAACAACAAAAACTTCCTTAATCAGCTATCTTTGGTTCATAACGATATTTTACCTCGCAACAGGCACAAAGAAATCCTCGTTTAAGAATCAGCGAGGGTACCAAATTACTCATCCAACGGTCCAGATTCATCGATATTTACCACCATGTCCTATTAAATATGGTACACCCCGGAACTATTCGTCCTGCTTCAACCCGAAATGATTAGTGCAACAAGCACACACTTTTTTTTGGGTCACATCATCCAGGAAACAATCAGCCATAATACTTATGGGTTCAATTGAATCATCAAATATTGCTCCGGTTCCACAAGTATATATATAACTACCATTATCTTTGATGCACAATTCCCCGCCATCAGGGTTCTCATGATCTGTACTTACCAACAAGATCTCAGGAATCAGGATCCCACACTTCGCGCGTCTTCTTCACGATATTTCCTTCATAGTCCTTTACGACCCGATACTGTTCGCATTTAAAATCCACTTCTGCAAGTTTATTATCATTATTTTAACCATTAGAAGGAAATTAGTTTTCAGAAGTGAATTATAACTCAACCGAATAACCAATTAATATATCGATCGCAAATGATTTAAAAACAGTTCTAAAACAAAGAATAACTGTATAAAACTTCATCCGTCTAGTAATAAAGGTACTTTTTTTTAGTTTGATACTTTTTAGTATGATATATATTCTTAATTGCGTATTTGGATATACATCCAGAAGTTACTTCTTGATTTCTAGAAATCAAAAGCAAAAAGTCAGTTTAGGTATAAAATTTTCCAGAACAACTTTTTGTGAAGCAAAATATCTTTGCTTCTGACTTCTGTTTCTGTTATCCAAACGCGCATAAATAAAAATGAAAAAATATTTCATGTAATAGGCTTTCAAAGAAGATGGAAAATCCCTGGAATTACCTTCTTCGTCAATTGATATATATTTATATTTATATTCACAGCGCAAAATAGTTTCTCATTAAGACTGATTTTTGAGTCTTATAATCTGCTAAGACTCAATCTCAAGGATATAAACAGTATAGAATTACTTACTCGATGTGCACGCAAGAGTATTGAAGACAAATAGGCAGGGACGGAGCTGTGTATTAAATAGGGGTGGCGGCCGCCTCCCCTAAAATATAGAAAATCTCCACTAACCATTGTTAAATATTTTAGTTTTTGGAAAAAAATCCATTGTCAGCCCCCCCTAAATAAATTGTAAATACTATAAGGACTATTAAAAGATATTCCTTTAAGTTTTTTGAGCTTTTTGGGAGCACGTGGGGAACAAATTATTCATCAGCCTGTTGAGTTTGACTTTTATTAGCTGGACACGTAATTGTGCTCGTTAGCTGGGGAACAAATTATTCATTTTCCTAATTTATCTGTTTCAGTCAGTCTTTAGGCCTCAGAGATTCGGTGATTCCTCATTGATTTTTTACAGGAAAGAATATCAACATATGAGAAAGAAAGTGAACAAAAATACAGAAATAAAAACCTCTTATCTCTGGAATTTGTTCATCTCTGTTGGATCCACAACCACAAGAAAGTGATTGAATTGATTCTATTGAAGGTATTTTTCTATTTTTTATCAATTTGGTTTCTAAATAACTAAGATTTTTGATCCGAATGTAAAATTCAATTTTTTTTTGATCGATGAATGTAAAATTCAATTTAACATCTAGGGTTGTTTGAATTTGGGTTTTAGATAATTGAATTGAGTGTAAATTTGAATGTGGGCTAGATTTTGTTACATTTATAATTTAAGGTTGTTTTTATGTCTAGAATGTTTGTTTAGATTATAATGATTTTTTATTGATTAATTACTCTTTGAAGTTTGGATTGCACTTCTCATTTTTTTGAATCAGTCTTTAAAGTCTGAATTGTATGTCTTAATTTTTTTAAATTATCAATTATGTTGTTGTTTAGCACTGCACAGAAAGTGAAGAACTCATATAATTTATGTAGGTACCAAGGAAATTGAGTTTTTGCACACAAATGGACGGGGATAAAGGTCATAGTGGACCTGAAAAGGCAAGAATCTATGCATGTTCTTTAACTTGTTTTGCTTTGGTGTGAATTTCTATTTTTGTTAATTTGTAAATGGTGCATAGTTATTGTCATCTAACCGATGATTCCAATCAATTATATAGTACAGTTGATTGATCTACTATATATATGTTGATGTAATACCGAGCTTTTATTGTTTTGTAGTTAAAGAGAAAGGGTACTACATTGTTTCATTTTTTCAAGAATAAATCTACCAATGATTCCGAAACTGCATGCTCGTCATTTACAACGGGAAGTACTGGTGTTCCAAATGCTAACGACGAAGAAATAAACTCTCCAACAAGAAGTATTGAGATTCCATGTACTGAGGTTCCATGTACCGAGATTCCAATTTCTCACCACCAAACGCCTAATTATCCCAGAATAATTATCAGTACAATTATCAATACTATCAGTGGTTTGGGTTTGCAACGTGATCCAGGATTATGTCCTCAGATATGGGAATATAATGTTAACCAACGAGAATAAGTTAGACGAGAATATATTTCAGACGGTCCATATCAACCTAAGCTTTCAACATACCCGCTATCCGGAGAACTTGGTAACCAACGTCCTTTCTTATATTCATGGTTTAGTTTATTTCCATCATGGTTAGAATACTCTCCTCGGAAGGACGCAGCTTTTTGTATACCTTGTTATCTATTCACTAAACCGTCAAACAATGCTTCAAAGAATGCTTTTACTGTAAATGGTTTCAGAAACTGGAAGAAAATTAATGATGGAGATAGATGCACATTCTTAAAACATGTGCGCAGCAAAATTCATGGGGACGCAATGAAAGCATTAAAGGACTTGAAGAATCCTTCTCAACATATAGAAAGAATAGTTGAGAGTTATACTTCACAACAAATTGCTGAAAATAGGTTGATACTCAAAACCTCGATTGATGCAGTTCACTGGCTTACATTTCAAGGTTATGCATTAAGAGGTCGAGATAAAAGTCAAGGATCATTGAACCGTGGTAGTTTTCTTGAAATGATCGATATATTATCTTCTTATAATAAAGATGTTAAAGTTGTATTGGATAAAGCTCCAAAAAATGCTACTTACACTTCTCCGCAGATTCAAAAAGAGATTCTACATGTCATTGCGCCAAAGGTCAAAAAAGATATACGTGAAGAGATCGGTGATAGAAAATTTTGTCTTATCGTTGATGAAGCTAGTGATGAATCCAAAAAAGAGCAAATGGCAATAGTGCTTAGGTTCGTTGACAAGAACGGGTTGATACAAGAGCGATTTTTTGGACTTGTTCATGTTTCAGATACAACCGCATTGACCTTAAAACAAGAGATATATTCAGTTTTAACTGAACATGGTCTAGATGTTCAAAATATTCGAGGACAAGGATATGATGGAGCAAGTAATATGCGAGGTGAGTGGCATGGTTTGCAAGCTCTGATTATGAAAGATTGTCCATATGCTTATTATATTCATTGTTTAGCACATATATTACAATTGGCATTGGTAGCTGCGGCAAAGGAAGTTATACCGGTTGATCAATTTTTCATCAAACTAAATATGATTATTAATATTGTTGGTGCTTCTTGTAAGCGCAAGGATGAATTAATGATTGCTCAAGCTGCTAATATTGAATATATGATTTCTATAGATGAAATTGAGACAGGGAGCGGTTTAAATCAGATAGGAAATTTATAGAGGCCTGCGGATACTCGGTGGAGTTCTCATTTTAGATCATTTTCTAGCTTGATTGACATGTTCAGTTCAACTTGTCAAGTGTTGCTTAACGTTATTCAAGATGGTACTAAAGCTTCACATCGATCACTAGCGTATGGGGCTTATGAAAACATGACTACTTTTGAGTTTGTGTTCATCTTACATCTCATGAAGAAAACCATGGAGATCACCGAATTACTGTCCCAGGCTTTGCAATACCAATCTCAGGACATTGTAAATGATATGGAACTTGTTTCATCAACAAAAGCAGTGCTTCAAAATTTGAGAGATGATGGGCCTGATGACTTAATCAGTGTGGTACGTGCATTTTGTGCTGCTAGAAATATAGATGTTCCTAATTTCAATTCTAATTATGTTCCATTAATAAGAGGAGTAGGAGCTCGTCATCATTCGAGTACTTTTACGATTATGGAACATTGTCGTGTG
This sequence comes from Papaver bracteatum, assembly GCA_023529315.1. Lineage (NCBI taxonomy): Eukaryota > Viridiplantae > Streptophyta > Magnoliopsida > Ranunculales > Papaveraceae > Papaver > Papaver bracteatum. The sequence goes on along the minus strand of JAJJWX010002042.1, from coordinate 146,255 downwards.
GATATCTTTAATGCTGCTATAGATGCTCAGTTATCAGAATTGAATAGCAGGTTCAACGAAGAAACGATGGAATTACTTATCCTTAGTTCAGCTTTGGATCCTCGTGAAGGGAAAAAATCATTTAGAGTTGATGATATTTGCAGATTGGTCGATAAGTTTTATCCAAAGGATTTCACGGAACAAGAGAAATTACACTTGAAGATACAACTTCGCCATTATGAGCATGGTGTTGTCTCTTTTGAAGAGTTCAAGAAATTGAGGAATTTATCTAGTTTGTGTGAATGGTTAGTGAAGAATGGAAAATCGACTACATATTATCTTATTCATAGAGTGATAGAGCTTGTGCTTACCCTACCAGTTTCTACTGCAACAGCAGAGTGGGTTTTTTCAGCAATGAAGATTATCAAAACTAGACTTCGTAGTAAAATGGGTGATGAATTCCTTGAAGACTCTTTAGTTGTGCATATCGAGAAAGAAATTGCTAAGAAGTTAAGCATTGATTCCATTATTGATGATTTTCGAGATTTAAAAGAACGTCGTGTAATGTTTTGATAATTATCAAGTTTAGATAGCTTTGGTTTAATAAAAAAAATTCATGGTTTGTATAAAAAAGTATAGCTTCGCCCTCTTGTTTGAAAATCCTGGCTCCGTCCCTGCAAATAGGAAGCCGATAAGAACAATTGTGATGCTGCTCCGATCCAAATATAGCTAACTCTTTCTTTGGTATACTTTCTGAATGAATCACACATATGAGATGTATTCAAGTCTATTTACATAAAATAATATTTTTAGACCAGCTAGCTCAAGGATTTTATCTGGTTTGTTTTCTAAATGAGGAGATCCGCGTTTTTAGTTGGTGCCAGCACAAGCGAACCAGGTGGCTTTAATAATGTGAACTCCACCACATCGCATGCTAGGGCGGAGCTAGTTGCCTAGTTTGATGCAAGATGACCAGTCGCAGACACAGCTCAGCTGGCTCCCAACCTTATTTTCTGATGAACCCTATTCCATTCTTTTACTTTCTTTGTCCATGCACTTGTATTTCTAGCTCCGCTCTTGCTAAAACGGATACGCTCAATTCGCCCAAATCGCCATGTCTTCCAAAACGGGCCCTAGCTCAGCTGGTCATCCCCGTTCCCCGAAGTTTCATGCGTTCCAGTAGGTCTCAGGTTCAAGTCCCCAATGGCGTAATATTGCAGGATTTAACATGGAAGGTAGTGTTAGTTTGCCCCCCTTGTGACACAATCTCGCCCCCCCTCCCGCTTCGGCTCCCCTTGGCAAGGTTACCCATGAGGCTCGCTGGTAGGCTACCACAACAACCTGTTCAATTAATGTAGTAGTATGTCGTTGGAGCCTAGCTTGTTATGCTTCCAACTAGTTTCATGTAATAATATTATCTTCCAAATAGTTTTTCTTTTTTTTTTATTGCTACATACGATCTCACACCTTCATTTTCGTTGACTTTGTGCCCATGGAGTTGTGACAAGTCAAGGTAGGGTGGGGCCTAGCTTGTCCTTATTCCCCACCGCCTATCCACATCGTTGCATTCAACTATATATTTTGGCTGGTTATTTATAAAATTGCACCCGCATGAAAATTATGCAAATAAAAAAGGCCTTTTACAAAGCCTTCCTAAATTGGGGCCTAGGTAGATTAATTGGGGCCTATAGCTACGTGACAAAATAGGATCATCAAGAAGTAAAATGGATAGCTTCTTAACCAATTATTTTTTTAATGGTAAATTTACCCCTGATTAATTAGTGTTAATTTGGATGATTAGTAATAAAATTTCGTGTTAGATGTGAAATTAATTTGTGTTAATGAATCATTTGAATATAAAAAAAAATTGAAATTTGAAATTTTTTGAAGAACACCAACTCAGAATCGGTATATGTTGCCATTGGTATCAACCGATTGTAACTTCAAAAACATACATAGATTTTCTGAAACTTGCTTCTACCCAGAATCGGTTTATATAGACATGAAAATCAACCGATTATCCACCTCGGTTTATACGGGCATGAACATAAACCGATTGTGGGTAATTTTTTTCTTTTTTATATGTGAATTATGTGTTGTTCAACATCAAATAAAATCAAAATTCATTCTATACCCGAGTTAATGAAATGAAATCGAGTATGATTTCATACTTATTTTATGATCGAGTATTAACTGAAAAAAAATGGGTTAACCAGAATCGGTTCACACGATACATATGTAAAAACCGATTCCTGAAATTGCACAACAGGAATCGGTTTATAAGAATTCTCATGTAATCCGATTCTAACAAAAATAAGATACAGAAAAATTGAGAACAACAATCGGTTTACTCGACACACATATAAAATCCGGTTCTAACATTATACATCAACAATCGGTTTTTATAAATACTAATGTAATCCGATTCTGGTTCAAATTTCTCGAACCAGAATACATATCAAGGACAATCGGTATTTGTGGGCATGAACATAAACCGTTTCTATTTGCAATCGGATCACATATACATTAACGTTAACCGATTCTGATAAACCGGGAAAATTTGATTTCAATTTTTTTGATTTTTTGAACAATTTTATGTTACTAAAACCTAGTTTATAGGATTGGGTTGAGAAGAAAAGAAGAAGAATCAGTTTAAGTGGAGATGGAAATGAATTTGATTTTGATTTTAGTTTTATGATTTTGATTTTGATTTTAGTTTTTAAATTTTATGATTTTAGTTTTATGATTTTGATTTTAGTTTTTAATTTTATGATGAGGACAAATTAGTAGTATTAATATTTGATAGAGGGTAAAATTGTATTTTCATCAAACTTAGACACCCCTTATCATTTTCTATGGGGTGGATGAAAAAATCCATAGGCCCCAATTTAGGAAGGTTATAAAGGGTGTTCCTTTATATACCCTCAAAACTACTAACGGTACCAGGGGTGAAGCCAAGAATCATGAGAAGGGGGTGCAAAAATTTACTATGGGTGCAACCAAAAATTCTAGGGGGTGCAAAAGTGCAAAAATGGGCTTGTTTGTTAAAAAAAAAATCTTACAAGATCTAAAATGGGCTTTGGAGCCAGCTGGACAGGGATGCAAGTGCAACTCCTTGCAATGGGCTGGCTCCGCCCCTGAGCGGTACCCCTTTATCTGTGTACCCATCAATTTATCTTCCTACCCCATCAAAAATAAAACTTTCGTATACCCCACTTATCAGGATTCAGACGGACTGTATAATTATGCATATTTTTTCGTCTTCAAAAATCCCTAAAACTCTGTGTGATAATTTTTCGGTGTTCTTTGACGATTTTTTTTTTGTGACGAATATAACTAGAAGAAAAGAGCTCCTATTCAACAATAATTTTTTTTTTTTTTTTTTTTTTGATGATCTTATATGATGTTTGATCGTCTAACATATATGTATGGGTTTTCCAAAGTTGTACGATTTTTCATCTATAAAAGTTAAACATTCAAAAACATACTAGAACTCTTAAAGGGTTGGTTTCTTTATCCAGTGATGGGTTCCAAAAATTACTAGGGTTTAGAAGAAAGAGAGAAAATTGAAGGTTGCTTAATCAGTTTTTGCTCACGGACGACTTCATCTTATTTAAGTTGTTAATAACAAGAACACTGCCAATAGGTTTTTATTATTTTTAGACTCAACGATGATTGATGCCCTATTGTTTTGTAGAAGAAAGATGTGAACTTTTTTTGTTTAAAGGAATTTCTTTTATTTACAGAAATATAATTAAGATAAAAAAGATTTCTTTTTTATAAGGGAGGAGGGGGTATGTGTATAAAAAAACTGTAAGAAATTTAATGTTTTCAGATTAACCGAAAATTAATTAGTTATTCTAGTTAGAGGGGTAGCGTTAGTAGATTTAGGGGTATAAACAAGAATGCCCATTACAAAATGGTCATACTTTTTATAGTTCGTTTACAAAAAGGTCATACTTATACTTTTGTAATTGATTTACAAAATGGTCATGTTCTGTCTTAGATAACAGTTGGGGGGAAAACGATGTTATTTGTCTCCAAATTTTTCTTCTCCCTAACTCAAGCTCCTTAACTGCAGTTAAACCATCAAAGCTGGAAACCAGACATGTGTGCAATGCTGACACGTCAATGCTGAATTTGCAGTTGATGGTGTTGCCTATGAATCTGAAGCCTTTGTAACCGGAAGCAATGTTGCACTAGATAGAGTTGCTCCTTTACCTCCGCTGCCGCTCCTACTTAAGCTCCTACGTGTGCTTGCACTACTGATTTGGAATCCACTGTCCTTGTAGCAGTGCCTTCTCCCGTTATAGCACGAATAAGATCCTACACACAACGACATTCATCAGTTTTGATTGTAGAAATATTACTGATCCGTTTCTAAACCTTATAGTGATTGATTACTGGTTTTCATTAATAAACATGTGAATATCATATTATAATACGACAACACAAAGGAAGTCAGAAGAGTGAACTATGGAATTCATGGTTTCAAAATGAAATAACAAATAGACTTGAGAATATCTGGCGTACCGCAAACATATGGAGAAATTGCGATAATTCAAGAAAGGCTTGCTTCTCATATTGGGTCAAACATTTGTTGAACAAGTATGTTATACTAGGGGATCTTCTGAAACAATATGGCTTGCAAACATTAAACCGCTAACCTGAGAAGAGAGCATGAAGAAATTTTAGAAATATTTTGTATACCTCTGGATTCTTTTGAAACAAAGAATGTCAACATCACAATATAGCTAATTGAACCTATAAATACTCAGCAACAAGATAGTTTTTACTGGTGGTACTGTTGTAGAGGTGAATTTGCAGGTGATGATGCTACACAGGTGATGGGTATAGAGATTAATCTCTCCATACAATGCACCAACTCCATAGAAGAACAATGACAATCTAGGTTATCTCCAACTAATTTTCCATCCAAATTTTCACCCCAAAGTCTTGGAATCTCGAACACAACAAACTTACTCGAACACACCACAAGATTTAAGAGAACTGAAGTTACATTGCGGCCTTAAACTTCAAAATGGATTACATTGCAATTTGCACCAATTGGTTCTGTTACAAAAAATGGAGCAAATGAGAAAGATGCATCACCATACATAAGAGGAAAATATAATTTTGGTTCAAATCAAAAGCATGAGTAGACAAATTTAACATGCGTCAAGTGTCATTTCCTTTTGTATCCTAAAGCTTGAGTACCGAAATTTAATGATAATAAAAGGCATGTGTCAACAATCATGAGTTCCGAAATTTAACATCTAATAGAAGGGAAAACCATAATTCATTTCCTTTTGTTTACCAAATCAAAAGAAAATTGAATATACATGACAGATACATCTGAAATCTAAGTTTTTAGGGATCGAAAAGAAACTGGTAACTCAGAAATAACTATGTGTCGTATGAGTTCTTCTTAACCTGAAATTTCGAATCAGGGACAAACCGATTCTCCCAAATACACTAACACCTTAAATTTTTATCATTCAATCACCAAACTTGTAATCAACACAGCCAAAAATTATGGTTTCAGAAAATAAAACTTACACAATTAATTATTAACACAACAAACAATTATAACAGTAACATTTAGTATTAATCCCTAATTTACAAAAATTAGGGTTTATGAATACAATCCCTAAATTCAAAAAATTAGAGTTTCTGAAAATAATTCAAAATGCAGAATATGGTTCAAGATTACCAACCTCATTATGTTTGTAAATATGTCGACGGTCTTTTGTAAGAAAACTAAGGTTTTCAACAACCAGTTACCTGTTTTCAACTCGTATGTCAATCAAATACCATGAGAGTGAAACAAAACCGTAAACATAAATTATGTGAATAAACACCTCACTATTGATGATCAACCTCACTCAAAATCATTTCTTCTTCACTCAATAGACACTGTTGCAGAAGGTTAGAGAAGAGAAATTGTAAATTAAGCACCTGATTTAACTCTGAATTTGTGGGCGCTACAGACTTAACACTGCTACAAACGTAAGTATGACTGTTTTGTAAATTGTTTGTAGCAATGTGACTTTTTTGCAAACCGGGTGTTAATTGTATGATTTGTTTTATATATTTCCTATAAAAAAAACTGATTAATTTGGGGCATATGAACATTTTTTTTTATATAGGAAAAGAGGCGACCCTTATTCATTACATACCGGATTAGAGTGACCGGAACTGTTACAAGTGATTGAAATTGTTACAAAGAGGACTGATAAAATTAAACAAGTTACATATCGGTTATCAGACGAATGTTTTTTAGCCTGAATCCGACCGGAATAACTGATTATTATTATAACCATAGAGATGCTCTGGATCGATGAAGATTCCATTTCCATCAACGGCACCACTTCAAACAACGGACGGTGAAGAGTTTTGCTACCGAGCAATCACGCTCTCGTCGTGAGTTCATCAGAGAATTTAAAAGTTACCACTAATACGATACCCTGATTTAACTGAACCAAACGAAACTCACTTTTAATCATAGGTGTTGCTGCAAACATCTAGAGTAGAATTGTTTGATTGTAGTTACCTTTATCAAAATCTACTTCTTTTGAAAAGAGAATAAATATGCAGTCTTCATGTTGATATTGTTTCTGCTGTGTCTTCAGTTCCTTTGTTGTTATTCCCGTGATAGTGTCTTGGTAAGGAAGAGTGAAGTAGGTTGAAAGGAAAATCCCATCATACTCACTAATCTTATCAAAGCTAGAGATATCCATAGAATCCATACTATTACAGAATCTACTACTGAAAAAAAATAAACAAAAGTTCCAAAATGTAAAAGAAATCTGAAAAACAAGCATAAAACAGTAGCTCTGAAAGATATTGAAATAATCAGTACGGATTTAAAAAAATAACAGATGGAGTTAACCTGCTCAGATCTTCTCCAATGGAGTCGATCTGAGCACGGAAGTTGTTATGCGGCTAGGGTTTTTCTTTTTGAACCTATGACTACAGGGGAAAAAGGGTTATTAAGAGATGAAACTACCAATTTACCCTCTATCAAATATTAATACTACCAATTTATCCCCATTAAATCCTAATAATAAAACTAAAATCAAAATCAAAATCATTTCTATCTCCATCTCCACTTCAACTGATTATTATTCTTATTCTCTTCTCCTCCCCTAAGATAAACCATCTTCGAGTGATATAGAAGCAGATGAAATGACACAATTCAAGTACTTTTCCAAGCAACCCACTCCCCTAAATTAGGTTTTCGCCATGCAATCACTCAAAATTTGATTTTTATTGAAATCAAAGTTTTCTGGGTTTATTAGAATCGGTTTATGTCAATCTACTTATGAACCAATTTCATTTAGAAACGGATTTTGTTCATGCCCACAAAGACCGATTGTACTGAATGTGTATTCTAGTTGGAGAAAATTGAACCAGAATCGGTCTACGTTAATGTCCACATAGCCTGATTCTGGTATGGAAGAGATAACCGTTTTTTCTGTATATTTTTTTTTGTAAATCGGATTACATGTATGTCCACATAACCCGGTTGTACAACCTTTGATTTCTTAACTATTATGCCCATAATCAGATTATTGAAGGGTCCACATAAACCGATTGTTATTGATGTTCCCCAAAATCGGTAGATATGGTACACCACATAAACCGATTATGGGTTTGATGTGATGAACATCAATCACAATCGGTTTATGCTAATGCACACATCAACTGATTCATTAACCATTCTTGAATTTTCGCACAAATATCGAAATTTTTATCTTTATATATTATAGAGCATGAAATTATGAATTGAACGCAAATTTTTTACGTCATTCAGACATCGGACGAAGAAGTTATGAGAAAAACAATTGAAGAAATGCCCATATTTACAATCGGTTTATATGGGCATTAACATAAACCAATCCTAGCGGGAAAAAAATCATAGAAAAACTCTTGAATTTTACAATCGGTTTATTATCTAAGCCTCTGTTTATGGGTAAAAACTATTTCTGCTAGTTTTGGTAATTTTTGGTGTGTGGATGAGAAATGAATCTAAACCCTAAACAAATTCACTACACGGGAGTGCTTTTGATTCGAGAGATCAATCTATATAATTCTGGCCTAAACTAAGAAATAGCCGTTCTAGACTTGCTTCGGTCACAAAGTGAAGGATATGGGGTTGATCTTAGGTAGGGAAGCGAAGAAGGTGTTGAGATTGTGAAGGTGTTGGTTGTTTATGACTTGTATTAGAATATCGAACTAGCTTGCAATAATGTAAGCAATCAACTCTGATGTTTTCTAGATATGAATGACAACACTTGGTTTTCTATGCTTGTCTGTGTTGTTTGGAAAATAGGCAAAGGACCTATTTATACAAGTCATAGAGCGCAAACCCTTATCTCGTAGGAAGTGGAGGAAGTTGAGTAATGGAGTATTGGGTCGTGTGGGTGATTGCACGATCACGTCCTAGCCCACTTCTCCCATTATTGCTAATCGTCCATGCTTTCCTGACACGTTCTTGTGATGGCACGTTGCACGCTGTAAACCGCCAGACCAATACCCCAGTAAGTATCCCCCAGTTTGTGACATGTTTGATGTCTCAAGTGTGGATCGTGGGACCCACAGGAAGTAACATACGGTGTTAGGTTAAATAACTGAGTTATTTATGAAATCGATATTCAAGAAATATCGTGTATATTTTGTGCATGTAATGCATCGAATATATTCAACATGCATAAAGCATTGTTGTTTTAAATCTTAACGAAGTAAGTCACGGATTAAGCGTCTTAAAACAGATGCATGTCTAGCCATCTTCGAATGATCGTTTGGAGGCTGCACATGCAATACCTCCCTTGTCCGATCACTCCATGTGGTAGAGTGACGGATGGTAATCACCAAAACACTTTATTGGACACTTAACTCCTATCCTGGGTTGTACAACCAATCTAGTAGAGTTGGACGGACGAGATGATCTATGACGCTCATCTGCGACCGTTGATGGAGTTTTAGGATTTTGAAAAGGTGTGCAAGCATCACTCTACAGCTCAACCGAAACCAAGCATGGGAGACATTTTTGTTGGGACTGATTGGTCCTGCATGGATGAAGGCCGTCAATGTACACATCCATGCTAGCTCATCTCGCGAAGGTGCGATCTAAGCCACTCAATTTGACTGGCAAAGAGGAGTGGTCGAGATCGTATTTCGAAAGGAATCCTGTGCCGCAAAGGATTCTTAATGGGGCGCGGCATGCCACCTTTAAGGTGCATGAATCGAGGCGTCCGACCATGCTTGGCCTAGGACGATCGGTCATGCAAGTATATGGGCCCACGGTGATCATGTTGACATGCTCGGGACCTTTTAAGTCTATATCTACACCTTCCATCCAAGCTTGCGAAGTTGGACGCTCGTGATTGATTAGCGACACATGTAACATGCCGCAAACCCTAATTATGGTCTTGGATCGGTCGTGCGTACGCAACTTCAACCAATCATTTTTGCAAGCTATGCTCCTCCCTTGAGGAGGTCGATTATGTGGGGCCCACATTGGGCCAGTGGTGAGCATGTGTGTACTTTTTCCATGGTCTTAGGTGTGATCTAATCCATCCAACCATGCTTGCGAAGTTGGATGGTTGTGATCAATTTTAAGACACTAATGTAATTCCGCGACCCTTTAAAGCATCACGCTAGCCATGTTTTGAGCAAACGTTTATTGCTCTATGGCTTGCTCGTGAGAAAGTCGATCAGACAGGGATAGAGTGGGCCCGCCAATGTGTGTGTAATCTCCTCCTCTATCTTTCATGGTGCGATCTAAGCCGTCCAATCAGGCTAGTAAAGTTGGACGGTCACGATCGTTTTGAGACTGTCTTAAGCAGTCTTGCTCACTAGAGCATCTTCCAAAAGCTGCACGGCCACCTACTTTAGGGTCGGCGTATTGGCATGCTGGGAAGTGAAGTACGATGTTCGACCGGCTAGGGAAAAAATGGGCCCGCTGGTGGTCATTATGGTGATATCCTGCTCCTGCTAGGGTTCGTCTAGGCTGGTTAAATCATGCATCCAACCTGCATGGCCGTGATTGTTTCTGAGACTAACATGGGCAGTCCAAATTTCCCTTAGGAAATATGCTCAATCGGGCTAGTATAACACACCGAGAGATATATGCTCAATTGGGCTAGTATAACACACCGAGTGATGTAGCATGTACGGGTATTTCGTGTATGCCTCATTATTGACACTTGGATATTCATGTTACTCTGCTGAGAGTAACAATCTGTCATCATGATGCACCAATAATGAGAGTCATGTTGAGAACAACACATGAAATACAAGGCAATTCATACATTAACTAATAATGCTAAAAATTCATAGGGTATTTGGGATTGTTGCTACATGCTCCATCCTGGATGAATTTTGTATATTTATCGAATTTCTTCAAATAAATAAAATGAGAGGATTTCTGCGCTCATCGTTTGTCAAATGGCTTACCCTTTGCAGGATGTCGGCACAGTAAATATGGTTTTATAATTTTAGCCCCGAACTAAAATCCACCATCAACATTAAGTCCCCTGGCTAGCACATAATGGTTGCATTATTTTGGGGTAGGCATTAGATGGTGACAAATAAATATAAAACTTATGAGACAAAGTTAGATGTTACCAAGAGAGATAGGTCGGCCTGTCTTTGGAACATGTCACATTCAAGAGGCATCCAGGTGAGCGTTCCCCTAGCATGACGTCGGTTGGCCCCAGGTAGATTAGGCATGTGGTTGGTTGGGACCTCAAACTATCCATGACAATGCCATAATCCTTGACTCTAATGTGGACGAGCCCTATCATGAGGAATATCCTTACAATGCTGCTGAAGCAATTTCTAAAAAAATATGTTGAAGCAGCTCCCGAATAGAACGTTGATATAGCTTCCGGAAAGCATGTTGAAGAAGCTTCTGAAGCGAAAATTGAGGTGGATCCTGGAGAGAGCGCTGAAGGGGGTCCCGGAGAGCGTTTAAGTGTTGAAGCGACTTATTCTTCTGGGGTGAGATGAAACGCCTTGTTCTGGAGAGAAAACATTGAAGCGGCTTGGAGGGAGCGTTTGAAGTGGATTTTGCTGGAGGGAGCGTTGAAGAGGCCTCTTCTATATTTTGGTTTCCCCTTGCAAATTACATGCTTCTTGATTGACCATCTCTCTTGTGTTGAAGAAGTCCTTGACTTACGGCGAAGGAATTTCATGTTGAGCCTCAGTCCCCAAGAGTGATTTATATGGTTCTATCTTGTATGATCGGTGAGTTTACCATAATAAAGATATTTCCATCTCTCCTCCGTGACTCTATTACTTCTCTGTGGGAAAATAAAATATACAGAAGTTCGGATTACCTCTGTCCGTAGTGGTTGTTGCAATGGTGAAGCTCGGACACTAGTATCAACAAACGAGTTCTTAGCTGCAGCTGTGATCAGAAGAGACTTGCAAGAAGAGGCGTGATAGCTACGGGCACAAACTTGGAGGTATTCATATAATGGTGAAGCTTGTCTCGAGGGAGAAGCTAATGATGAAACCGGTAGCTTCCTTGATGTTGCCTCATGGAATGAAAAAGAGGGAGACAGTCCCCTGCCCACGAGTATCCACTGAGCCTTCGACTTGATGGATGTTGTCACGCTGGGTTCATGAGACCGTCTTTACATCTGCGTTGTGTTTCATAGACGTCAAGGAATATCACTGGTCTTTGAAAATACATCTTCTCTCTTGAGTATGTCCTCGTCTTTGGACATCTTGGAATCATAATGATAGCGTGCTTGCATCTCTCTAAATTCACCATCTTTGAGATGGGCAGTCGTTATCTTCTTGAGGTTTCTCCCTTGAGGTGTCGGCTTCAGTAGTGTATGATCAAAATATCGCCACAATAATACTCTTACGAAATTTATAAACAACGTTTCTGCGAGCTTTTCAACAACACGTTACGAGTGTTGCAGAATGACTCAAAGAATGACGTAGCAGGTGACAGTGACCGAAACACGAAAAGAGCATGACAATCCTGCGAAGGTTATAGCATCTGCGAGAATTAATTATAACTGCTGTGAGACTATCGCAACCAAAATTAAAGGATAGCTTAGCTGTCATCCACACTGTAACTACCCTATATAAAGAGAGCTGATAGACTCAGAAGGAGAGATCAATTTTGGAGTGTTGAGGAGGTTTTGAGGAGAGAGAAAGTTCTTGTGAGCGGTTGTATTATTGATTCCTTCCATTTCTTGTAACATTTCTGAGAATTAATCAATAAAAGTGTTATTCTTAATCTTCAAATATGTGTTGATTATTGTGAATTTGTGTGAGGGGTGCAGTGTAGGAATTCCTGCAACTACATAATGGCGCTAGAAACAGGGAGTTTCTGAGCAAAGATTGAAATTGTGATTTGTAAGAAATTAAAGAAATTGGAGAAGATTTGTTTACATGATTTACAGTAATACATTAAAATTTAAGGAATGGCTAGAAGAAGAAATACATCATAAAAACCAACAACCGTAAGGAGTAGTAAAAGGCTTGCTAGAGAAGAGACAAATGAAATAGGAGAATCTTCAAGATTAAGAACAAGGAACAACAAAACAAGGAATAATGGAGAAAATCAAGTTCAACAACCAAATCAGCAAACACCGATACAAGATAGAACTGTGGATTATGACAAAGTGAGCGTGCATACTTGGCGATCAGATTCAATAGAAGAAGCAGAAAATCGACAATTAAGAAATGGAAGGAGAGAGGGAAGAGATCAAGAAGCTGATGGAGGATTAATTCATGGAGATGACGAAAATAAAGAAGTAGAGGCTTTAAGACAAAGAATACAAGAGGAAAGGAGGTTAGAGGCGGAAGAACGCGCGAATTTAACAAGACAAAATCACGAGTTAAAAATGGAGAATTTGAGATTACAAAATAGGAGATCAAGAAGTACCGCAAGATCAAGTTCAAGATCATTTAGAGAAGAAGCAAGGCGAAATTCCCCTGTGAGAAATGTTGGTGAAAATATTCGAGAGGAAATGCAAAATCCAAATGAAGAGCAACGTTATGGAGAAGAAGAGATGATTAATGATCGCTACATTCCACATGGTGAAACTTTGGATGATAGACGTAATAATAGAAATCAAGAGGGTGGAAATAACCAAGATGGTGAAGAAAATCGAGAAGAAGGTAGGAGAAATTACATGAGCGAGAAATTCAAAGAAACCGAAGAATAATTGAGGATGAAATTGAAAGACATTATGCTGAACAAGCACGTCTAGCTTGTGAAAGAGAAAGATTGAGAGAATAAGTGGAAGAACAAGAGCTTCAAGAAGCAATACGTCAGAATAATCATGAAAATCGAGAAAGGAGACGCGCAAGAAATCGCAACAATGATAATATCAACGAGGAATATGATAGAATACAAAGAAGAATAGAAAGACAACGGTGAGAAATGAAGAAAATCGTCGAAGAGAAAATGAAAGGTATAATCATTTGCAAATTCAGGAAGGAGGTGAAGAAGAAAATTGCGGAAGAAGGCAGAACTAAGATGCTGAAGAAGAAGCACAAAATCTCGCAAGGCAAGAAAGACATGAACGCAGAAAAAGGGAAGTTGCACTGAAAAGACCAATGGATCAAAATTCAACTGGGAATGAAAAGATCTTGAGAGAATTAGCGGAAATGAAGGGAATGTTAAATAACAGAAGAGAGGGAGGCAGAAGGCAACTTGACGAAGCCATTTAAGAATATGCGAGAACTCCATTCACTGAAGAAGTACAATTAGGAGGAATACCCCCAAAATGCAATTTGCCAACGTTAACAAGTATCTTTGATGGAACTACTTGTGCTATTCAACATGTCAAAGCTTATGTTAGGTGTATGCTACAACGGAAAACCATGATGCTGTATTGTGCAAATATTTCGCATCTAGTTTAACAGGCGAGGCACTAAAATGGTTCGAAGGCTTACCTAAGAACACTATAACTTATTTCAATCATTTGCAGACTATATTTTTGGGGGCATATATAAGTAACAATTCTTCGCGACCTGGCATTTAAGATATGTTTGGATTAAAGCAAAGGGTTGATGAAAGCTTAAAACATCTAACCATAAGGTGGAAAACAATGTGCAGCGAAATGGCAGGTCGCGTGGATGAAAGATATCTCATTTTATCATTCATTAATGCAATGTTCTCAACTAATCTGTTATACGTGCAAATCTTCAGAATCAAAAACACCATCACAATGACAGAGCTGCGAGAATTTCATGAAGAATACATTGCCTTGGAGGAGAAACAAAATGAGATGGAATCATACCCTATTGTGAATACCAGTTCAGTTGCAGCAAACGCAAGTCTACTTCCTAGACTAATAAATACAGTAGCGAGCACTTCGCAGCTGAAGCAAGAAAAGAGTGTGAATGATGATCAACATAAATTAGTAGCTATGGGAAGAAGATATCAAGAAGAGTTCGAAAGGGAAAGAAATTTCTTCAGTTGAAGTGGAAATAATAATATTCAAAGGCTTGATCAGCGGCAAGAGACTTATGGTGGTCAAAGACAAAATTATTATAGAGGGCAAGGAAATCAGAAGATAATATGGGAAGAAATTAAGATGCCACCTCTAAATGCTAGCATAGAGAAAATTTGGGAGGCTATAATTTTAATGGAGGACATACATGTACCCTGGAATATGGGAAAAGAGCCACACCCAAATAATCGAAGTCAAGAATTTTGTTTTTATCATCATTTTCATGGCCACTCGACAAATGAATGCAGGAATGTAAAGAGAATCATTTTGAGGATGATAGATCAGGGAAAATTAAATCATTTATAATAAGACATCCATAGCCTCATCAATTATCCCTAGCCCCAGAAATTCGCAGAGTGAATACATCAAAGGAAGGAGAAACGTTTGTAATAGAAGTTGGAGCAAAAGCGAAGAATCTATTCGGTAACTCCATCATACATTCGTACAAGACTATAGAGGATTTCCATAACAATGTTCTAAGCAGAGTTTTCGCGAGAGATGCGGATAGAAGAGAAATAATAAATATTGCGAAAGCCTCTCCATTAGAAAAGTGGCAAAAACAGATTATTTCTTTCACTGCACATGAAGTACCTGAGCCTGGCGAGATGCATGACAAACCACTAGTTGTAAGATTAAAAATAAATCTAAAACAAATAAAATAAGAAGATGAAGAAAATGAGGATAGTGAAGCTGAAGATTCTTGGGCCATTAACAGAGTTTTAATTGACACGGGAAGCTCAGTGGATATCTTATTCTATCATACTTACAAAACCATGGGAGGAAGATACAAGGAACTAATACCATCAACTTATAAGATCTATGGTTTCAATGGTACTGCCAACAAGCCCAAAGGGGAAATTACAATGCGAATTCCATTGAATGGGATATCTTCCAAGATTCAATTCTGTGTTTTTGACGTAGAATCGCCATACAATGCCTTAATTGGCCGACCTTGGCTGCATGGGATTCTAGGTGTAGTGTCAACTTTCCACCAGTGCATTAAGTTTCCTCATCCCAGTGGTGTTGGAGTCATAAAGGGAGATTGGATTGAGGGAAAAAAGTGCTATGAAATTGATATGGAATCTTGCGAGGAAAGGGCTGCGAAGAACAGAAATTGGAAACATAACATTAACCAAAAGCAAAGAGGTGAAAGGCTGATGGTGGATACAGTAGAACGGGGAGAAGAAGAAATGCTACAAATTCAACATGTGCTGAAATCAATAGATGGCGAGCGTCTCGCAGATGG
The DNA here is from genome assembly GCA_023529315.1 of Papaver bracteatum. Lineage (NCBI taxonomy): Eukaryota > Viridiplantae > Streptophyta > Magnoliopsida > Ranunculales > Papaveraceae > Papaver > Papaver bracteatum. The sequence continues at coordinate 130,541 of JAJJWX010002042.1, read as the reverse complement.
AGAAAATGTAGCAAAGCGCAACAAAAAATCAGAAATAGAAAATAGTAAGTAGAAAAGGTAAAATTTCTAAATCGTAAAACACAAGAGATGTATGAATAATCCTTTGAAGAAAATGTTACAAAAATAATATTTTGATTCAATGAAAAGGATGAAATTGAAAAATCTTACAAGAGCTGAAATGCAAAAAGAGAAAATCAAAGAAACGCGAATAAAATTTCGTAGAGACATATTAGAATGGGACGAACCTTTATGGCGTACACCCTAGTTCGCGTGTAAGACCTAAAGTGCGTCATATAAGGGGGTATCTCTTTGCATGGCTCAGGGATAAGGTTACACCGCTGCTGGAACCTGATTCATGGAGATTTGGGGCCCATGAAAGCCTATCCAGGAGAGGTACCTTGGATTTCCAACTATATATATATTAACAGTTGGACGACCGAGGGTCTCTTCTTAGGAGTGCATATTATGATCAAGGCGCCGAGGTACGCGGTTGAGCCAAGAGTGCCCGGGATGGATGAACCTACCCTGGACATTCTTGGCAAGTCTTGGCTATGATGCACTCGGCCCGAAGAAAACCCCACCTAGGGTGAAGTCTCGTAACTATAAGCCATATAGGCAAAAAGGATAAGAGGCTGCGAAAGCAACTAGTTGTTGTTAAGACCGGATGGGAGGAGCTAGTCTTTTATGGCCGATGTACGCTTCCTTGAATAGGCAACCAGGGGGATGATAAGGGCGGCACCCTCCATTAGGGAGATGATAAGTGTCTAAAGACGCAAATGTCATGAGACTTTATGTTCGCAAGAATATTTAGGCTTGTCATATTTGTGCAACAATTATACAGAGGAAAAAAGCCATGAGAAGGAGATAATATGATATCAATGGGTTTTTACATGAAAGTGTACAGACGTCCTGCGATTTTATCACAAGACGGAAATGTCACGGGGCTTTGTTTTTGCAAGAAAACTTAGGCATGTCATATTGTCGCAAGAGAAATTGACAACGCGCGGATAAGGCAAGATCAATGGGTCTTTACATGCGAGTGTAAGAACGTCCTGCGATTTTGTTGCCAAAAACAAAATGTGGAAAAATAAGACCTTTAACTAGGAAGGCAAAATAAGACCACAAGATATCAAGAAATGGCTGCGAGATTATAGCCAAGATTTGAAAAATTATAGCAAAACAATTTTCTCAATCTTTCATATTGCAAATGAATAACAAAGGCAAGTATGGGAATGAACAGAATGATAAAATTATCATTCATCTTTATATGACAGATTTACGCAGATAGTTAAAAATTAATAATCATATTGATTAACCATATTGCAAAAAAGAATTGTTTTCTAATGTATGCAGATAGAAACAAAAGAAATTCATACACAAGGAACATTAGAAGCTGGAAGAATTCACAGAGATATATTACAAGGAGAAAGAAATAAATGTGCAAATATTACAAAGAGATTAAGAAAGGAGATGAAATTATTTCTCATTAGATCCTTCATTATCTTCACCAGATTTCTCTTCTTCACCTTCATCTTAATTAAATTCTTCATCTACTTCAGATTCTTCATCTTTTTAGTCAGAGATGACAAGATCAGGAACGTTCTCTGGTATTTCATCCGCGAGATAAGGATACGTAGAATGAGGAATTTTATTATCATCACAGACCATCTTAATGGAATCATTGCGAACACTAACAAGAAAATTACTAAAATTCTCCAGGGTAATATGTAGTTGCTTCTTGAACTTAGAACATTTCTCATTGCGAGAAGACATAGTTTTTGCGAGTTGACCTTTTTTATTTTCCAACTCCTCAATTCTTTGGCGAAAATTTCCTTCAGATGCTGCGGGAAAATGACAATAGATTAATAAAATAGTGAATATTCAATCAAAAAATGGATCAATGGAAGAATAAGAGTAACAACCTTCTCTTTTAGAGATCATATCTTTAATCAAGGCATAATGTTCGGTTTGAAGACTAACATCTACACCTAAGTTATTTCTGGCGTTGTCAAGAATCTTCGCAGCCCAGGCAAACTCATCATCATTACTAATGAGAAGGAGGGAGCGAATTTGGTTTTCCCTTTCAAGAAGAGCTCTATTCTCGCAGATAATTTTATCTCTTTCAATTTGAACTTCAAGAAGAGTTTTGTGTAATTCCACTAAAGATTGAGCACCTTGTCTAGATATGCGATCTCTTTCATCTATGAGATCACTCTTTTGGGCTCTTAAAATATTAATTTCTTCTTTAGAATCAAGATAGGGATGCTTAGACGTATTATACGCTCTCTAACTAGACATGTGGTCAATTGCTAAAAGATGAAGTGTGGATCTAAGGTCATCTATAGACAAAGATTCAATCTTGTCATTTGAATAACTGTTTAAGGAATTATTAAGGCAATCAAGAAGGGTATCCTCATCTATAGGCTCGGGAAAAGAACGGAAGAATATAGCCTCATCAGTAAGGCCATAAATATCTGCAAAAATGGTTTCTTGAATAAGCTAAAACAATATGGTAAAAAAATTAAGATAAAAGATAAATAATTCGTACCATAGAGCTGCTGGTTAGCTTTTTCAAGATCAGATATCTTGCGCTTATTTATCGAAGCATCAATTTCCATTTGTTTAACCTTCTCGCGAAGACTAGCAACTTCATATTCCAGCTGTTCATCCTTCTTGCGAAAACTAACAGACTCAGATTCTAATTTTTTCATTCTTATCGCTAAGAATATTGTTCTTCTTTTCAAAAGTTGCACGTCTCCTCTCCAAGTCTGAGGCAACAACAAAAGAAACTCTTCCAGCCTGCGAAGATAAGCAAAAAATTGTCGAGACAAATATAAATTAAAACCTTGAGAGGAAACGAGAGTACACAAATGTGGCGAAGAAACGAGAAAATACCAAAATGCCGAGTGAATTTAAGAAATTTGGAGATATAACTCTTGAAACCCTGCGAAGAGATTCATTGTTCTCCAAGAGGGGAGCATCATAGATATCTTCCATGGATTTGCAAGCTTCATCAAGAGGAGTATCGCCAATCCCTAACATAGTATCAGATAATATGCTAGAAATTTGAGACATAGAAGACTCAGGTTGGGAGGATTCCTTCGCAGAAGTGATATCAGCATCACCATTAGCGCCATCATCGTCATTATTATCATCACTAGAACTCTCGCTAGACTGAAAAGTTTAAGGAGGAGAGGATTGGACTTTTCTTTTCTTTGAAAGAGGAGCATCAGATTTCTCCCTGCGAGGAGCACCTTTGCCTTTCCCCTTAGTTTTTGCAGACTTCACAGGTTCAATTTCTTCAATAACCTTCAAACACAGATAACGATAAGAAATAGAGGAAACTTCATCTGCCTCTATTTGTTAAGAATCAGAAAGGAATATATTGTTAAGAATCAGAAAGGAATATTTCTTGCTTCATCTGTGAATGATCTGAGAGCTAATAGAGTACCGGGATTCCCCAACTTATTGTATCTAGCTTTCAGTCTTTTAATCTGGTAAAATTGGAGCCGTCAGCAAGAGTATATATAAAAGCACGAGGAAAATAATAATGACAGTTCAAGCAAAAAATTAGAGAACATACCTCTGTATCCCTTTCAAGCCATCTAAACACCTATGGTTGGTATTCTGCGAGATTCACAGGTAAAGTATGAGAACCAGAGATGTATGGGGCCCTAGAAGTAATGGAAAAATACACCATTTGTCATCATTAGAATGGCGAGGAGATGAATTGTTGCCTGGATGCCAGTCAATATCCAACATTAGAACTCTGTCTTCAGCAATGTCATCCTTCTTCTGTAAGCGGACACCCCAACAAGTGATATCCTTCCTCATGGGGATTATTTCATAATTCGCGAAGAAATTTTCAACTGTATACTTCGCAGGAACAATTGGAACTTCAGCGAATTTAGGTTTCTTTGCTTTAGGGGGAAAGAGATTCCTTACCAGCACCGCGAGTAGCAAACTCAAGCATTAAACGAATGCAATCTCCACTTAACTGATATATTCCCGCGAGAACTTTGCATGAGAAAGTATTTCATAGAATAAAGGAAGTTTAGGGTCATAAAGAGGAACGGGGAGGCCATCTTCAAGATGACCTAGTGAGACTATGATTTCTCGCGATTACACGGAAGATCAAAAAATAATTTAACAGAGAGCTCAGCCCTAGGGTTTTGATCGGGAATGGTGGATAAAGTAAAACCCTTATCCTGAAGCTTCTTTTGCATTTTTTCAAAGGCAATAAGATTTTTACGACCTGCTGGAGGAATTCTTAGTATGGGAATGAAGAAAAGAATAGAAGATCAAAGGAATAATAGAAAAATTGCAACAACAGCAGATGCGGAAGTTGCGGAAGAAAAGTAAAATTGCAGAGAGAAGGAAAGAGAGAGTAAAAAGAAGAAAACATAAGAATGAATAAGATATATATAGAAGGTAAGAATTCTTGAGAAGATAAGTGCATTTAATGCCAAGAGAATACATGAACGGTTGAAACGCAGTGGTTGAAAAGGACGTGTCAGAAATTGAGTGGAAGAAAAAATACGTGTAATAAATCTGGCGAAGAATGCAGAAACGTGTCATAACAGAAGAACGTGAAAAGATGAACAGTTGCGAAATTTTAAAAAGTTTCCATTCTCATGATATTTTCCCCTTCACAGAAAATACATGAGAAGAGGCAACATGTAGGATCAGAATATTTCCACAATAGCACTCTTACGAAATTTATAAACAACGTTTCTGCGAACTTTTCAACAACACGCTGCGAGTGTCGCAGAATGACTCAAAGAATGACGTAGCATGTGACAGTGACTGAAACACGAAAAAAGCATGACAATCCTGCGAAGTTTATAGCTTCTGCGAGAATTAACATTATAACTGCTGCGAGACTATCGCGAGTTAGATCCGAAATTAAAGGATAGCTTAGTTGTCATCCACTATGTAACTACCCTATATAAAGAGAGCTGATAAACTCATAAGGAGAGATCAATTTTGGAGTGTTGAGGAGGTTTTGAGGAGATAGAAAGTTCTTGTGAGTGGTTGTATTCTTGATTCCTTCCATTTCTTGTAACATTTCTGAGAATTAATCAATAAAAGTGTTGTTCTTAATCTTCAAATATGTGTTGATTATTGTGAATTTGTGTGAGGGGTGTAGTGTAGGAATTCTTGCAGCTACAAGTAGATCTAAAGATGTCCCGCGCTCGCTCTCGTCCAGGCTGACATAATAGGAGAACCCTTTATGATGATTTGGAGATGAAAATATTCGTCGAATCTTCCGAAATGCTTCTTGTTGTAGTGGCCCCACATGCCAAGCCAAAACCGCACCTAGCCAAGCTAGCCGTGCCATGCCAAACACACTCTGCCTTGGCCCTAGCTACGCTAGTCACACCATGCCAAGCTAAACGCCCCTGCCTTGGCCCTAGCCATGCCACATGTCCATGGAAAACCCTTGGCCCCACATGGCAAGCCAAACCAAACCTATCCTAGCTAGACGCGCCATGCCAAACGCATTTTGCCTTGGCCCTAGCCACGCTAGTCACGTCATGCCAATCCAAGCGCCCTTGACTTGGCCCTGGCCACGCCATACGCCCATGGCGAACCCTTGGCCCCAAATGCCAATCCAAAACCGCACCTATCCAATCTAGCCGCGCCATGCCAAATGCACTATGCCTTGGCCCTAGCTATGCTAGTCACACCATGCCAAGCCAAACGCCCTTGCCTTGGCCCTAGCCATGCCATACGTCCATGGAAAACCCTTGGACCCACATTCCAAGCTAAACCAAACCTAGCCAAGCTAGCCGCGCCATGCCAGACGCACGTTTCCTTGGCCCTAGCCATGCTAGTCACGTCATGCCAAGCCACGCGCCCTTGCCTTGGCCCTGGCCATGCTATATGACCATAGTGAACCCTTTTCCCCACATGCCAAGCCTAAACACACCCTAGCCGCACCACCCTGTTGGCCCTCATTACGCGACTACCAAAACGAAGGTGTGCAATAATCAATGGTTGCGTTTCAATCCCAGGAGAAAATCCTAGCCATCCAAGGTTACCAGACGACACATGGTAACCTTTGGCCTGAAAACCAAAGTTTGGCCACGCTAAACCATGCCATTCCAACCTAGCCGCGCAACCATATTGACCCTCACTACGCGGCTACCAAAACAAAAGCGTGCAATGATCAACGGTTGACCCTCCTCTAAAGATGCAAAATCTCGACCGTCGGAGGTCTCCAGACTAGCAAGTTTCCCTAGCTTGACTTTCCAAGCCACAACAACATGCTACATGTTTTCCAAAAACATTCGAGACATCACCACAAACTGGGGGATGCTCGTTAGGGTTTTGGTTTGGTGATCTATAGCGTGTGGCATACACAAATGTCCGTTTCAAGATAGTGTAATAAGAATAAGGTGGTTAGTAAATGCAAGAAGCAACGGTGAAATTCTCTTTCATTATGGGACATAAATTCCATCAAATCCCATCAATACCAGGCATTACCACCTCTTCCCATTTAACTCATCCGTTTTCTTTTCTTAAGAGGCCAGAGTACGTTTCTTTTTTGACTTGTATAAATAGGCTTACCTATTTCCACCAGAGACACGATTTTTTGGTCAGGGAAAATACCACTCTCAGAAAGGAAACTCTTGTTAGCTTTCTCAAAGCTTTCACCTTATGATACAAGTCAAGCACTACTCTTCCAGTATTATTCTGATCTCAACACTCTCTTTGCTTCCCTCCCTAAACCAACCCTTCTCCTCCACTTTGTGACCGAAGCAAGTCTGGAACAACCATTTCTTGGTTTAGGACGGACTTGTACAGACTAATTTCTCGAATATAAAAGTACTCCCTTGCAGTACATTATTTAGGGTTTAAATTTTTTCTCACTTTCACACCTGCAATTACCAAAATCAGCAGAAACCATTTTCACCTATAAATAACTATATAGACTAAGAATATGCACATGTGACATTTCAGGCTGAGTATATCTCGCTAGTCTATTTCTCGAAATATGTATTGGTAAAGTTTTCGCTTTAGCCAAGTACATCTTTGCCTAGTGACGAAAGTCATGTTATGTTTCAATCACTTTGAAAATCGCTCTGACGAAAACTAGTTCGTGAAAATAGCTATATGACGTCCTCTGAGAATGTTTCAATGATTCAAATGAGAGTTTAGACTATATAACCATTGGGGGATATAAAAATTGTTGTGGCAACACATATATGTATAAGTCCTTAGCACTTGAACCGAAGTTTGCGAACTTTGTTGATCAAGTGGAACCGGAACGTGAGCAGCAACTCAGTCCGCGAACTGGCGTAAGTTCTCGAACCCGAGAATATCTGCTGAAGTTGAAGCTCAGGTGCGGTGCGCGAACCCATACCGCGAACTGACCAAAGTTCTCATCCTGAGAAATTTTTCTGGAGTTTATTAACTTCTACCGGTTAGCTTGAGTCCGCAAAATCAAGAGGTTATGTCTGAAAACATTGTTCATGAACTTATTCTTAAATTACTAAGGGATGCTTTTGCAAACCGTGGATTTATAGTTCATGATTAATGATTCGAGTGAATCACATCGTTTTTGATTCAATTGTGTCTCTTGTACTACTTGAGATCTCATAGCAATTGAACAACTCTCTAACTAGTTCATTTGAGTCATTTGGACTAGTTATGGTGAAGAAGAATATGGTTGATATGAAAATTATCATTTGTCTAACCATTTGGTTGACTAATATTGAACCAACCATTGTACATGTTTGTGAATGGTTACACAAACCCAAAATGTCAAGTACATGTGTGTATGGCAAGCTAAGTTTTCAATCTAACGGTTGAGATATATTTGGTTGTATCTAATCAGGTTTTCATCTAATGGTGAATATTGAATTCTTTGTTACTAAGCTAACATTGATTGCAAGCCATGATTTGAAAGACTAAATAAGGGAGAACTCTAGGAACTGGAAAAACTAATCCCCACACACTTTTCTTGTGTGATACTAGTTTTCTCTAAGATAGAGTCGATCTCCATTAACCCTTGAGTTTTCTCTCTAAATTCGGGTTAACGACTTAAAGACTTCATTGGGATAGTGAATCCAGACCGATACTACTTATCTTGTAGTTGTGTGATCTGATCTTGCTATTTCTATCGTACGAGTACAATTGCAATAATTGTCTTGAGATTTCTATCTCCGATAGGCAAGATAAAAGTAGTCACAAACATCTTCGTCTCATTGTTTGTGATTCCTCAATAATCTTCTTCGCTGCGTCGATTAAGTTTATTGTGAGGTGATTAATGAAACTGAGATGTTCTTCGGGAATATAAGTCTGGTTTTATCGATTGGTTCCTGTTCACCTTGATTTATCAAAAGACGGAACAAAACTCATAGGTTTATTCGTGGGAGACGAATTTATCTATTACCTGTAGACTTTTCTATGTGAGACAGATTTGTTTGCTAAAGTCTTCGACTTTGGGTCGTATCAACTCTTGGTTGTCGGTGAGATCAGCTAAGGGAATCAAGTACGCAGTAACCTGCTGGAATCATAGGCGTAGGAGCATAACTGTACCTTGGATCAGTGTGAGATTGGTTGGGGTTCAACTACAGTCCAGACCGAAGTCAATTTGGGTAGGCTAGTGTCTGTATCGGCTTAATACAATGTATGTTTAATATGGACTAGGTCCCGGGGTTTTTCTGCATTTGTGGCTTCCTCATTAACAAAATTCTGGTGTCTGTGTTATTTCTATTCCGCATTATATTTTGTTATATAATTGAAATAATACAGGTTGTGCATTGTTCAATCGATTAGAATATCCGACCTTATTGGTTGTTGATTTAAATCGATTGACACTTGGATATTGGTCTTTGGTACCATCCAAGTTATCTCTCTTTGATTATACTCGCGAATTATATTTGATTGAGTAAATAAAATCGAGAGATTGAGATAATAACTCCTTGAGTATTTTCTATTGATTGAGTCTTGTTGATTCTCTAGAAAACAATTCGGAGTTGTCCATATAGATTGTTAATCGAAATATTGGGTGAGGTTGTTAGACCTCCGCATTTTCAATTGGTATCAGAGCAGGCAAACACGTTAAGGACCTCACAAGTCTGTGTTTGTAGCGATATGACTCTATGGACAAGAGTAGTATCTCTGATAAACGCGTCACCATAAATAAATAATATGTCCTGTCAAAGTGTATTAAAGAGGAAGATTCTACAATCTCAAGTTTAGACAAATACTGTGTTAAAATCAGACAGGAAGATATTGACATGCACCATTCCGATTTCCCTTCAAAAGAGGTTACTTCTCTAAATGAACGGGAAACATCTGAGGATAGTAAGTTGATTCTAAATCTTATTAGAATTCATGCTGATAGATTTAATCGGTTGAAGAAACATGTCAATAATCTTCTTGGTGTAATTAAAGGCTGCAAAATCAAAGCAAATACTGAAGACTGTTCTTCATGTATGACTCTTTAAGCAAGCCTCATAAAGGATTCTTTTGAAATAGAACGTCGCTTGAATAAACTCTCCATTCAAGGATGCTCTAGGCAGTCTAATACATCAACATATTCTCCTATGACAATAATAGCTCCAGAGGAAAAACCAGAGTCCCTTCCAAGCAAATAAAATGTGCCAGTCTCCTCTGATCAAGGAAATCTCACATCACATGGAAGGAAGAAATTTCATGACGAGAATGTTAAGACTAAACTTATCAATCAAAGTTTTGATCAGAAAGTATGTCACTTTTGCGAAGAAAAAGGTTTTGTCAAAGTGAAAGGGAACTCCAAGTTGAATAAAAACTCTATTTGTCAACTACAAAGCACCTTAGATTTAATCCTCAAAGATGTAACTAATATTCGTATGTCGAAACCTATTGGTTTTCGTATAAACCCTGTGTATGCTACCAAGAACATCAGTTCAATGAGTTCCTCAAATATTAGGAAGCAGAACAAAAGTGTTGACAATAATCGTTTAGGGAAAGACCAAGTTGTTTTCTCTGAAAATAAAGCTTCCTTTGATTTGAAAAAGAATCCAGAAGTAATAAAGGAAAAACTAATGAAGATGATTCAAGAGTACAAAGAGATTTTCGACAGGTTATCATCCTCCTCAAGACAAGATACTTCTGGTAAGAATTCAAACTATGTCTCTTATTTTGATGATAGTAATTTTTATGATAATTTCTCAAATCAAAAGGAATCCTTCTCACAATCCAGGAGGAAAAAGAGACTTGATCATAGACACAATTCCTTAGATGAGCTCAAGGCTCATACTTGTGCTAATTAATCAAAAGTTAGGAATTTGCTCATAAAAATCATGTTGAGCAAGATGTGTAAAAGTCAGGTATACTTTGGAAATTTGTGTTTTGCCTAGTTGAGCTCTTCTCTTATCGTTTATAGCTAAACTAGTGCCAGCAGACAGTATTGCCTAAAAAGTATTTGCAATATCTTTTAGTGTTTTCCTGTTTAAGTGTTTTGTGTTCTTTTCTTGGGGTGCACTGTATTCAAATGTGTACACGGGTTACCGTTTCTAGTTTACAACTTGGAAACCTTAAAATCTCTTCTTCTAAAAAAAACCTTTAAATAACCGACTTATTGAGTTACATATGTCACGTACGCATACTCTAGGTTTTTCTGGATTATCAAGAATGTCCTCTTCTTCAGATTTCGATGGTGGTTTTGCAAAGGGATTTCTTGTGAAAGGTATTGGTGTTGAATCAAAAGGAAGAAAGAAAAAAACTCTTGTGGAATATGGATCACCTAATGCCTCATGCTTTTATGCCTACTCACATTAAGATGTTGAGAATGAGGATATGGTGTCTGCTGAAGTGGTTCATGACTTTCTGAAATACTTTGAGAAAGCAAAACTGCAACTTGTTGATACAATGAAAGATCTTGATGTGGTTAGAACTGAGTTTAAAAATGTTACCGTTGACCTTGGTCTCATGAAGTCACATGTTAAGGAACTCCTCAACAAGGATATCTTCTCCGAAGATGCAGTTAATGATATGGATCACAAACTCAAAGGTCTTGTAACCTGTGAAGATGTCGGACGTGAACCATAGCTCATGATCAGTTTCTAGTAACCTAAGTCTTTTTATCTAGTAAATCTTCTATGTTTTTTCTGTTTTATTTAGAAGAATAACTAGTGTTTTTGAATAACAATGATTGTGATTACACATAGTTGTATCCAATGATTCCATCTTCTTGTTTTTAGATGTATTGGTTTAAATTCTAAAGTTGTTTGGAAGATGATGGTTGCAGTATTAATCTTTTTTATTTTATATATTACAATATTTTGATGGTATTTGTATGTTTATGTCCGTGAACTTGATTATCCCATATTTTGTAATAAGTAAAGTCTTTCACGTATTGGTATGCAAATATTGATAAAGGAATGAATGGAATTTTGGCAAAACACAAAAGTTAAGCCTATATTGTCAATTGTTGATGTAAGATAGGTTAAAATCTTTTGTGATTCAAGCTTAAAGTCTATTATGTCACTTTTTGATGGAAAAAAAGAATAGGTCTTTGTTCTGTAATCCACGGTATAGAGCTTAATTGTTCCATATTATTATGTATTACCATGAATGTTCCATTGTGTGTCTCATGTTGAGCACGATACAACTAAGTCGATTATTTTATTGGCATGGTTGGTTGTTCCATGAGATGCTATATGTTGAGCATTAAAAACTAAATTAATCAACTTGTGTGGTTATTTAGTTTGTATTCCATGAGTTCTCTCATGTTGAGTACATGTACGGTTAAGATTGTCATTTCCTATGATAATCTTAGTCGGGGTTCCATAATCTCTTATGTTGAGCCCAAATAAACTAAATCAATCATCTTGTGTGATTATTTAGTTAGCACTTCATATATTTTTCTCATGTCGAGTGTGGACAATTGAATTGATTACTTTGTGATTAGTTTAATTGTGTAATCCGGTTAGAATATTTATGGGTTTTCTTGTGAATAATCTAATTGATGAATTAAGTCTCCATAAGTTTACTTGTGTTGAGCATATTTAGTCAAATTAATCATGGTTCGCTTTGGTTAATATGATTGAATATTTTGGATTCCAAATTATTACTTGTATACAATTTGTTGAGTCTAAAGAAATACTTCTTTTCTCTTGAAATTAAGGTCGCTCTTGTTGTTCCTTTGGGAATGACATCTTATGGGGGAGAGTTCTTTTGAACTTGCGCTTAATTTCCAAATCTTTGTGGGGAGTGTGGCTGTGGAATTTTTAGGGGTTATCTTGTATCTTTATAAACTCCTTGATGAATGCATTTAGCCTCGGCTTTATGGTTGCATCTAAACAAGATGATAAAACATTTACCTTTGGTCATGAAATATCTCTTACGGAAATTTCATTTGAATCCCGTTCTTGTACCTTTGCCAATTTTATTGACAAAAAGAGGGAAAATTAATTGTAGTTCACACTACAAATACATATGGTTTTCGGATCATTATGTAAGGGTGAGTGGTTTCCATGTGAGATGGAGTATTGACTAAGGAGGAGTGAAGTATCACCATAGTATCAGCAAGGGGGTAAATGAAGAAACAAGCTGAGATAGACCAGGTATAAAACGTCGAATGTAGTTCACCTTTCCCATGAATCCTTGGAGTTCCTTTATAGTTCATGGAGGCGGCGTCGTGAGGATAGCTTGGGTCTTGGATGGGTCCACTTTGATTCCCTCAGCAGTTACCTGGAATCCCAAAAATTTTCCTGAAGAAACGCCGAAAGCGCATTTCAAAGGATTCTTCTTCAACTTGTATTCACGCACTCGAACAATTGTCATAAGACTCCTGTGTGGGCCATCCGAGCTTTGATTTGACTACTATATCATCCACGTAGTCTTCAACTTGCTTATGCATCATGTCGTGGAAGATTTCCATCATAGCGCGTTGATACATTGCACCGACTTTCTTTAAACCAAATGACATTACAGTATAATAAAAATTTCCGAGAGGAGTTCGAAAAGCTGTCTTACTCGCGTCATGCTCATACATCTTTATCTGATTGTAGATGTTATATCCGTCCATGAAGGAGAACATGCCATGTCCGCTGGTAGCATCTACTAGCATGTCGATGTTAGGTAGAGGAAAATCGTCTTTGGGGAAGCATCTGTTCAAGTCTCTGAAATCCACGCAACACCTGATCTGTCCGTTTTTTTTTTCACCGGAACCACATTATCCAAGCAGGTCGGATGATGAATGGGTTTAATGAAGCTAGCAGCTAGCAACTTCTGAATCTCAGTCTTGATTTTCTCTTCTACCTAGTGCCTGAATTTCCTCGTAGATTGTTTGACCGGATTGGATCCAGGTATGACATGTAGATGATGGATGACCAATTTTTTAACTAAGCCGGGTATTTCTTCATACGTCCAAGCGAATATGTCCTTGTATTCTTTGAGAAGTTCCACGAGCCTCATGCGTTCATCTGTACACAAGGTTGGGCTGATGGAGATAGACCTAAGAGATTCCTCATTCCCAATGTTAACTATTTCGAGCTCATCAGTTGTGGAGTTGGTTCCATATTGCAGCTGTCATGGAGCATCTAGCACTTCTTCTTGTGGCACGTCGTTGTTGTAGCATTTCATTGGGCGGAGAGACTGGGTAACAGTCCCCCTCTTCTAATTGCTAACAACATCGTCGGTACACGGTTTTCCCTTTCTGTTCACGGCTTGCCACAAAAGTTCATTCCCTCTTAGTGTGAGCGTGGGTCACGTCTTCAAATTATGAAGAAGAATTGGGATGCCTTTTAAGTGAAGATGCATCATGGGGTTTAGCCTTCAATGATGCAAGTTAGTCTTCCTCCTGGATTGACGCCCATGTGGGGAGTGGGATGCAACGAACTTTGTCTGATTTTTCATGTGAAGCTTCTCTTGGTTCAAACAACTCCACTCCACATATTGGTACGTAAGGATAAAATGATGCAGGAATACAAACAACTTCTTTATTCAGTATAGTCCTCAGGCATTGGTGATACGTCGAGGGGAAGATCATATTGTCATGAAGCCATGGTGTCCCAGTATCATATGGTAGTCCGGCTCCTTTTCTATGACTTCGAATTTCACCTTTGATTGGACGGGTCCTATTGATAAATTCATATTGACATACCCGTACGTGTTAGTTTGGTTTCCTTCAAAGTCTTTCATCGTGGTAGGCTTTCACACGATCTTTCTTTGGAAGACCTTGTCCGCCCTGAGTGTCTTGAGAGTAATCACATTTGAAGACGCTCTCGTATCGATGAAGGCCCTCTTGAACTCTGAATCCTTGATACGTGTAGGTCATGACCTTTTTCCGCCATCATGACTTCTTCTGTAAATGTAACATTATTCACAGATATCTCTGATGTTTTTGAGGCTTTTGTACGCAAAGGAGATAAATGCACGTACAAAGCTATCTGGTTGATTGTAGCAAATGTCTCCGCCCACTGGTTCTTCGAGAGGTGTAAAAGTTCGCATAAGCTTTCTACTAAAGAAATCGCTTTCTGATCCATTGGCCTCTGGTTCATAGTGAAACTATTGACTTGACGAGGATCGTTGCGAGGATCAGTCCCCAGTGTAGAGATCTTCATGACAGGAGAACCGCTCATATATGATATTATCTTGATGAGGATATCTAGTATGCCGTTTATTATTTCTTTGATCAGGTCCATGTTCTTCGTGTGAATCTCCTGCACCCGTGCTAACTATATCAATGTTGGATTCTTTCGGTTACACCATTAGACACATCGTTAGGAAGAGGGGTATCTTCATTGGAGAAACGTCGACCGGGATTTGAAATTGTTTGGGGAGTCCTAATACCAACCATTTTTAAACCAACCAAATAGGATTGGGTATTGAAGAAATCGACTTCACAACCGAGAGATTAATCTCCCACTGTGTTTGCCAATTGTTTATGGGTAAAAACTATTTCTGCTAGTTTTGGTAATTTTGGGTGTGTGGATGAGAAATGAATCTAAACCCTAAACAATTGCACCGCACGGTAGTGCTTTCGATTCGAGAGATCAATCTATACAATTCTGGCCTAAACCAAGAAATAGCCATTCCAGACTTGCTTCGGTCACAAAGTGAAGGAGATGGGGTTGATCTTAGGGAGAGAAGCGAAGAAGATTTTGAGATTGTGAAGGTGTTGACTGTTTATGACTTGTATCAGAATATCTAATTGGATTGCAGTAATGTAAGTAATCAGCTCTGATGTTTCCTGGATACGAATGACAACACTTGGTTTTTTGTGCTTGTATGTGTTGTTTGGAAAATAGGCAAAGGACCTATTTATACAATCCATAGAGTGCAAACCCTCATCTCGTAGGAAGTGGAGGAAGTTGAGTGATGGAGTAGTGGGTCGTGTGGGTGATTGCATGATCACATCCTAGCTCACTTTTGCCATCATCGCTAACCGTCCATGCTTTCCTGACACATTCTTGTGATGGCGCGTTGCACGCTATAAACCGCCAGACCAATACCCCAGTAAGTATCCCCCAGTTTGTGACATGTTTGATGTCTCAAGTGTGGATCGTGGGACCTACAGGAAGTAGTATACGGTGCTAGGTTAAATAACTGAGTTATTAAGGAAATCGATATTCAAGAAATATCGTGTATATTCTGTGCATGTAATGCATCGAATATACTCCCTCCGTCCAATTTTACTTGCCAAAATTGGATTTTTCAAAAACTTGAAAGAAATTCAAATTACTTCCACATATACCATTGATTTTCCAAATTGTTTGTTTAATATACAAATTTTGATATCCTAGTTTTTGTTTCTGTCTTGATAATTAGAAAATTTTAGTGGGATATATTTCAATTTTTTTGTACAAATTTGCTAAAAAAAAACACAAATTTGGCAAGTAAAGTTGGACGGAGGGAGTATTCAATATGCATACATCATCACTGTTTTAAAGCTTAACGGAGTAAGTCACATATTAAGCGTCTTAAAACAGATGCATGTCTAGCCATCTTTGAATGATCGTTTGGAGGTTGCACAGGCAAGCCCTCCCTTGGACGATCACTCCATGTGGTAGAGTGATGGATGGTAATCACCACAACACTTTATTGGCCACTTAATTCCTAGCCTGGGCTGTACAACCAAGTTGGTAGATTTGGACGGACGAGATGATCTATGACGCTCATCTGCGACCGTTGATAGAGTTTTAGGGTTTTGAAGAGGTGCGCAAGCATCACTCTTCAGCTCGACCGAAACCAAGCATGGGAGACATTTTTGTTGGGGCCGATTGGTTATGCATGGAGGCGGGCCATCAATGTACACATCCATGATGGCTCATTTCGCGAAGGTGCGATCTAAGCCACTCGATTTGACTAGCAAAGAGGAGTGGCCGAGATCGGCTTTCGAAAGGAATCTTGTGCCACAAAGGATTCTTAAAGGGGCGCGATATGCCACCTTTAATGCGCACGAATCGATGCGTCCGACCATGCTTGGCCTAGGCCGATCGGTCATGCGTGTAGATGGGCCCACGGGGATCATGTTGGCATTCTCGGGACCTTTAAGTCTATATCTAAACCTTCCATCCAATATTTCGAAGATAGACGCTCGTGATTGATTAGCGACACATGTAACATGCCGCAAACCCTAATTAGGGTTTTAGATCGGTCGTGCATATGCAACTTCAACCAATCGTTTTTTGCAAGCTATGCTCTTCCCTTGAGGAGGCCGATCTGTGGGGACCACATTGGGCCGGATATGAGCATGTGTGTACTTGTTCCACGGTCTTAGGTGTGATCTAAGCCATCCAACCATGCTTGCGAAGTTGGATGGTTGTGATCAATTTTAAGACACTAATATATTTACTAGACCCTTTAAAGCATCACGCTAGCCATGTTTTGAGCAAACGTTTATTGCTCCACAGCTTGCTCATGAGAAATTCAATTGGACAGGGATATAATAGGCCCACCAATGTGCGTGTTGGCGCCTCCTCCATCTTTCATGGTGCGATCTAAGCCGTCCAATCAGGCTAGTGAAGTTGGACGGTCATGATCGTTTTGATACTGTCTTAAGCAGTCTTGCTCACTCGAGCATCTTCCAAAAGCTGCACGGCCACCTACTTTAGGGTTTCCATTTTGGCATGCTGGGAAGTGAAGTACGATGTTCGACCGGTTAGGGAAAAAATGGGCCCGCTGGTGGTCATTATGGTGATAGCTTGCTCCTTCTAGGGTTCGTCTAGGATGGTAAAATCATGCGGCCAACCTGCGTGTCCGTGATAGTTTCTGATACTGACATGGGCAGTCCAGATTTCCCTTAGGAAATATGCTCAATCGGGCTAGTATAACACACCGAGAGATATATGCTCAATCGGGATAGTATAACACACCGAGAGATATATGCTCAATCGGGATAGTATAACACACCGAGAGATGTAGCATGTACGGGTATTTCATGCATGTCTCATTATTGACACTTGGATATACATGTTACTCTGCTGAGAGTAACAATCAGTCATCATGCCACACCAATAATGAGAGTCATGTTGAGAACAACACAGGAAATACAAGGCAATTCATGTATTAATTAATAATGCTAAAAATTCATAGGGTATTTGGGATTGTTACTACATGATCCATCCTGGATGAATTTTGTATATTTATCGAATTGCTTCAAATAAATAAAGAGAGGATTTATGCGCTCATCGTTTGTCAAATGGCCTTACCCTTTACAGGATGTTGGCACACAAAATCTGGTTTTACAATTTTAGCCCTGAACTAAAATCCACCATCAACAGCCTCATAAACCGATTCTTAAAAATTGTTTATGTGAGCATGAACATCCACCGATTCTGATCAAGTTTAATCAAAAAGAAAATAAAAAAAAATTCATGTTTTGATGACGAATCAAGATTAGTTAATTTCTAGTTTAATTTAATTAAACATCAAAAAAAAATTGTGAATAAAAATTTCATTAAAAAGACCTAAGACTCGGGTCGAGTCACTGTTTCAGATAGAGTAGATCCATCTAATCTGGGATTTTGGGAGTTCCCAATATTAGATTTATCTACTATTATGTGATGCATACAACAAACTGGTGGATAAGTTCCCCATTTAATGTTTGAGTTTAGAGGCCTAACATGCTTCTCCAAAATATCCGCTACTTGGTTACCTAATCTAGGAATAAAAGAGAAACCCAAAAAACTATCACAGAGTTGAGCTAGTCGATTTGCTTCACTAATACTAGCTTTGGGTTTCTAGGAGATATCTGCATTTTTCCCATTGATGAAGTAGATGATACTTTCACAGTCTCCTTCTATGCTGACTTTCTTATGTTGTTTTCCTTTAGCCCATCTTACCGCCTGCAATATTCCTATAACATCTGCCTCTTGTGGATCTGAACCCGTTGCTTGTCCTGCGCTTCCTTCTTCGCAATCTCCTGTGTTATTTTCCGAATAAAAGCATAAGTAGATGGTAAAGAGTTAGATATCCAAGTAGCATCTACATTAATCTTAAGAGTTTTTGTAGTTAGGGCCTTCCAAGTAGGTTTACAATTTTTGTTTTTCGCCTGTTTAGACTTAGGAGATGATGTTTTTCTTGTATTCCAAAAATATATGTATATGTGTATTTCTAAAGCTAGAGTAGCAGCAGTTTTAGTTTTATTCTTGAAAATTCGATCACATCTTTCTTTCCATATAAACTACATCTTAGTGAGCAGAAGTTCAATAAAAATGTCACACCTGGGTTGGGCTATTCAATTCTTGTAGAGGTCTAAAATAGTGTCTGAGGTATCTAGGTTAAGGGTGACAGGGTTAGGAGAAGAATTACATACTGATATAGCAAAGGGACAGTGGAAAATAAGATGTTCTGATGTTTCTGGTTCATTACCACACATAGTACATGAAGGAGTGACATCCTTAACCTTACCAGTAAGCTTGATATTAGTAGGGAGAGCATTTTGCAGATATTTCCATAAAAAATAATATTTCCATAAGGATTCTGGTAAAGCTAGACTGATTATATCTGGACCACTTTCATTCAATTTCTCATACATGGATTTAACAGTAAATTCTCCAGAATTTGTTAGTGTCCATTGAAGCTGATCCTTTTTAAGGGTTTGATTCTTATCTTTGAAAAGACTAAATTGACTGATTTTAAGCGCAATACCATTAGGAAAAGCTGAGAAAAGTATAGTAAAAAACAAGTATTTGTTTATTTATCAATCAAGTCTGAGACCTTAACTAAGTGACTGTTGATAGGATTAATAAGGTTTTGGATGTTATCTTTTAATCCTGGTACCCAATTATCCTTCTATATATTGATATCTTGTCCATTTCCTACTTCCCATATACTATATTTTTGTACCAGTTCTATTCCTTGTCTCATACAGTTTCAAGTCCAAGATCCTTTGGTTGAGGTTTTAGTTCTGAAAGTTGATTTGTTTCTAAAGTATTTGGAGCCCATGGTTTTTACCCAAAGAGTATCTGGCTATTTTAACAATTTCCAAGCAATCTTAGTCAGCATCACAAGATTGAACTTTCTAGCATTTCTAAATCCTAGGCCTCCTTTAAGAATAGGCTTGGATGGTTTGCCATGCCTTTGGATAATAGCCTTTACCTCCAGCATCCTTTCCCCACCAAAAGTCCCTTTAAATGGCATATATTCTATTTGTTATTTTTTTAGGTAGGATAAAGCACCCCATAAGATAAGTTGGCATACTGGCTAACACTTCTCAGTTCAGGACAAATTTACAAGTTTGGGCTAGGACTAGGCTTTTCTATCCCTTGGACTTACTTTCCATTCTTTCCAAAATTGGGGTGAAGGTTTTGATTTTTGACCTTTCCATGAAAAGTGGAGCTCCTAAGTATGGGTCTCTGAGATTGATATGTTTTATCTTTAACATTTTAGACATCATCCTTTGGTGTTTTGGTTCGACTTTCCTACTAAAAAACACACCAGATTTTTCAAAGTTTATTGATTGACCTGAGGCTTTAATAAAAGTTTCTATTGTGTCTAATAAATTTCTACATTCTAGTAAGTCGTCTTTCACAAAGATCAAACAATCATCAGCAAAAAATAGGTGGGAAACTGGTTCACTTTTAGGTGTTATCTTGACTCCATGAAGAGTTTTATCTTGTTCTCGGGTTAGTAAAAGTCTAAAGAAAATTTCCATGCAGATTATGAACAAGTATGGAGATAGGGGATTTCCTTGATGTAAACCTCTCATACGTTTGAAGGCTTCTCCAGGTGTTCCATTTAAAAGGACAGAGATAGAAGTTGTTGAGATACATTGTTCAACAAGTTGACACACTTCTGTATTGAATCCAAAAGTTTTAAGCACAGAAAGAAAGAAACTCTAGTTCACCCTATCGAATGCCTTAGAGCATCCACAATGGATGACCAAAACTAAAATTTTGGTTCAGAAACCAATCACAATAGTATGGAGTAAATACTAAAAAATGGAGTAAAACCAAATATCAGAGTATATTTGGTCTGAAATCCGAACCAAAACCATATTTGGTCGAGTGGAAGCTAAATGTACGTTAGATACTAGGCACAGATATAACTTACGTTTGAGGTGAGGTGGATGTATATTTCCCGTGCATTTAGTAAGGCGTAGATAAAAGTTACGTTTCAGTGAGGTAGGTGTATAAAGTGTGCCTGATGGGGTGTGGATATAGAGTCTGACCAACAACATGCGAACTTTTAAAGTGTGCTTCATTTAAACGAACATTAAACCAACGCCCTATCCTAAGGGAAGAAATAGGGCACCCAAATACCTCAAGAAAATGAGGAAAATATCAGAAGCCATATCTGCCAAATGTAAGCAACAGATAGATTTTTTTTTGCTTATTTGACGCTGCAAACTGAATTGTCTTGATCTGATTTTAACTGTGATTATCGTGATTCTAACCCAAGGTATTATGTTTTTTAATTAGAGTTATCACAAACGGGTTTGTGATGCTCTGAACAAGTATCACGGAATACCTGAAGGTAGAGATAAGAAGCCAAGGAGAAAGGCTAGTAGAGATAGAAATGCTGCTAGAAGGAAAGCTTATAGCGATTCAGGCGATGGTATTAGTTTCTCCCCATTAGGCGTTGATATAAGCTTCTCCTCTCACTCTAGCGGTGATTATACACCCCGTCCAACGACAGGCATTAATTAAACATACGCCCCACAACATGCATTAATATAATCCGCCCATCTCAAACGATGTTTATACCTCCGCCCAAGCTTGAGACGGACATTAGACCTGCGCTCGACCAAATTTTCTCTTCTACCATAGCGTAACACCACTGACTAAACCAAAAAAAAAAATTTTTTTTTTTGGGTTTTTACTCTGTGGTTATGCTCGCATGATTGCAGTTGCTCTTAGACATATCTATTTTGATCCCTAGCCCTCTTTTTCTATCTTTTTTATTTTTAAAAGAATGTATAATTTCATGAGCTACAATGATATTATCAGAAATTTTCCTAGATGGTAGAAAAGCTGATTGAAAAGGTGATATAATATTTTCCAGGAAAGGTTTGATTCGGTTTGCTAGTAGTTTAGTTATGATTTTGTAAACAGTGTTGCGAAGACCTATTGGTCTAAACAGACTTGGGTTCTTAGGGTGCTTAACCTTAGGAATCAAAAAAATATGAGTTTTATTTAAATCATGATGATTCATTTTTCCTTCTTTGAAAAAGTTTTGTATTGTTTCTGTCACCTGTGCACCCACTAAATTCCAGTTATGGATAAAAAAGCTCACTGGTAAACCATCAGGTCCCGGAGATTTATTTGGTTTCATATTTTTTAGAACCAAAATGATCTCATCCATATAAGGAATAGCTATAATTCTATAATTTTCAGTAGAGGAGATGATGGATGGTATATTTTCAAAAATAGGACTGGATGTATCAGAGTCATCAGAAGATTCAGTGAAAAGGTTTCTGAAATGTGAAGTTAAAATATTGCTGATTTCTTTTCTATCCTTGGTTACCACATTTTTATCATTTACTAAACTTTCAATAGTATTCAATTTCCTTCTTCTTAAGGTGATAGTATGAAAGTACTTTGTATTTCTTTCTCATAGTCTAATAATATTATTCTCTAGATTGTTGTTTAACTATGGCTTCTTGTGTGTCATAGAGCATTTCTAATTCTTTTAAATTTTCTTTTAATGTTTTCTGTTGATGAACAGTTATTTTGTTTGCTCTTAATCTTTCAATCTCTTTTAGAAGCTTGTTAATTTTTTTAGTAGGGAGACCAAAATTGTTCTTTTTCCAATCTAATAAATTTTTCGCTTCTTGAATAAGGTTCTGAACTAAACTAGCTGAAACCTCTTCTCTAGGAGAGGAATTCCAAGATTCCTATATCACTTGAATGCAGGATTGCTCTTTCAACCAAGTGTCATGGAATTTTAAAACCCATTCTTCTTTAGATAGTTGAATGTCTAAAATAAGAAGAATAGGGTAATGGTATGAGCCCACTACCACTAAATGAGATAAGGAAGCATTTGGGAATAGGATGTGTCATTCTGCATTAATAACTGCTCTATCTAGTCTTTCCTGAATGTTTTGTTTCCCTTATATATGGTTATCACAAGTAAAGTCATTACCTATATATCCTAGATCATATAAACCTAGTCTTTCTAATATGTTTGAATAGTATTCACTATTAGTTTTATTGAAAGGTACACCTCCTCTTTTTTCAGATTGATCAAAAATCATATTGAAGTCTCCTATAACTATCCAAGGCATCATTTTCGGTGAGAATTGTTTGCTAATTTCTTCAAAAACGTCCCAAGCTATGTTCCTATTAGTTGGAAAGATGGGCTACCATAGAAGCAAGTTAATTCCCATTGTTTGGTGTCAAAAGATGTGTTAACTATTATGTTGATAATGTTAATGTTAATGTTCCATTTACTATTTCAAAATGGAATCCATCAATCCAAGCCACTACTAAACTTCCTGCTATTCCTACTGGTTCTACAATATGGTAGTTAGGGAAAGAAAATATTAATTTTTTGACTAGAGGTCTTTGGCTTTTTGTTTCAAAGAGAAATATAATTTCTGGTTTTTCTTTATTAAGAAGGTTATTCAAATGATTTTGTGTTAGGGGATTTCTGCAGCCCTGCACATTCCATCCTAGGATTTTCATTATCGCTCAGGCGTTCAACATTTCTAGTTAATTCTAATAAAGTTATCAAATAAATTTGCATAAGTAGATTGACATATAATTGTAGAACTACTAAAGTTTTGAATGTAGGTGAAGGTGAAATGGAAATTCCAAGAATATGAAAGATAAGAGTATAAATTATATATAATAATTAAAGTTTGCAAATATTTAGTTATTGAAAGTAAAATTAAGAAATTTAGGGATTGAGGGACGTACCTGTGTCTCTTCATGTTACTTCGAAAGGGTTAGGCCTGGGAATGGAATTGGTAGATAGGAACTGGATGAAGCTTTTTTGTCTACAATGTTAGACCCATATTGATCAATTTGAAAAGAATTCTCCGTCATCATAAAAAACGGAGCAAAGTACTTCCGATGAAGAAGAAGTTAGAAAACCTGAAACTGATAGTTTAAAAGATGATTTTGGCAGGAGAAATTTCAGAAGAAGTTAAAAAATCTGAAAATGATAGTTTAAAAGTTTCACTGGTGTTTTGAAATCAGATGCAATGCAGAATTGATTAACAAGAGCAGGAGAAATTTCAGAAGATGAATTCATAAGTGAAAGAGATAGATGTGAAATTAGGGATTCGAATGAATCCATAGCATTGTCTAAGGAAGAGAAGGACAATATTCTCCATCACAGAGATATTTGAGATTGAACCAGTTTGTAAAACTGGATCGACTATATCTTGCAGAAGCCCAGACCCATTTTGAGGAACCGATTCCGATAACCTTGTCTCAGCTATTACTCTAAATATTTCTGATTTGGATGATCGGAATGAGTCTTCATCTAACTCATAGGAATAAATCTTTCTGGTAGGTTAAAGGGAAAGGTCCTCTTTTCTAACATTGTTGAGGTCGCTTGAGACATGTATTCTTCGATTACGAAGGGTCCTAGTACTTCATAAGATTGATGGTTATCTTGAAAATTTAGTTCTTATTATGATATGTAGATGTCTGTAAAAGTTTCATTTACACCAGGTTGTGATAGATATGTCTCGACTGTTATTGTCTTCCCAGATGGTCGAAATTGTCTTTCAGATTCCATATTTGAACTAATTTGTTGTTTAAATAATTCATGTCATCACTAGGAGATTGCGAGTTGACAGAGATGTCATAAATATCCTCTAAAGGTCTACCCTTAAGTACTGAACAATTTTCTACTTTGTGTCCTAGACGAAGACAGTGAGAACAAAAATTGGATGGTAGGTTAAGATAGTTGAAGTATATGGAAGTCACTGGATATTATCCTACCTTGAGCAGAAGATGATCAATCAAAGGTTTTTCTATGTTTACCCAGAGTAAGACCCTAGGCATAAAATCAGTTGTTTCGTTTCCTTTGCAAACTCTTGAGACTTGTCCTATCTTGCTAGCTATTAAACCTATCATTTTATGATTTTTCCTATGTTCATATTTGGAATTTGAGATGGTAGCCCAGAGAGGGATTTCCTTAACTTTGTCAGTTGAGATACTCATTCCTTGATAAGTCGTTGTTGCAGCTAACACATTTCCAAAAGGGTACCATGGGCCATTTGTTGAGATTCATGTGAAGTATTCCTTGATTCTAAAGGTGATAATAAAAAGATCTAGATCCACTTCCCTTATTTTAAAACCTAGATGCACACCCCAAAAAGTATTTAGAGCTCCAATATCCTCCCATTGTTTAAGAACAGAAGTAGAGAAAATTCTGGCTAGAATATTGTAAGGTTTGATACCGAAATCTCTAATGAAAGAAGGAGGAGTAGGAAGACTATGATTAAGATAACGTTGAGCTAAATAGAGTCCACTAAGATGCTTGTAAAGATTTATTTGATCTCCCATTGGGATAAGAGGAACATGTCAGAGAAGAAGCAAGTTTAGGTAACTAAATCATAAGGTAGATGGTTATATAGAAGATGAACACTTATTTTGGAATAGATAAAATCATAATTTTGTAATGTTGTTACTCCCATGACCGATGAGGAGATTGAAAAAAAAGAGTTTCTTATATCTAGTCCATTCAAAAGACGGCAGCTTCATATTCAAGTTTTGACTACTGGTTATAATGCCAGAAGCAAGTCCTTTTTTCTTGGGGTATGCATCGTCCTAGGAAAAAAAACCAATGGGACGAGGTAACAAGATTATTGTTAAGTTGTTTTCTATGACACCTAGATGTGAGAATAACAGGACAGGCCAAAGGAAGACAAAGACAAAGATTGACTATAGGATTTAAGATGGATTTAGTTTATTTGTTTATCTATTTGGGATGTTGGTCCTATTAAGGCTTTCTGCGAATTTAAAGTATAGATGATATTTCCTTTGTAGGACCAGAATATCGCTACAACAATACGTCTGCGAAATTAACGACACTTCTGCGAGTGTAATCGCGAGTCCTTCAAAAACGCTTGATGGGTGTCACAGAATAAGCCTAAAGAATGATGTAATAGCTGATGATTGGAGAAACACGGGAAAAGCATGTTTGTCTTGCGATGGTTATAAAGCTTGCGATAATAGACATTATAACTATCGCGATAAGATCGCAGAGTAAATCCGAAATAAAAGGAAAAACTTAGCTGTCATCCACTATGTAATTTCTTATATAAGGGGTTCCAATAGATTTGGAGAGGGATGATGTATTTTTTGAGAGTTGAAAAAGTCTTTAGGAGAGAGAAACTTGGAGAGAATAGTTGTAATCTGGATTTCTGTAAACATTTCTGAGATTTGAATGATAAGTGTCGTTTTTAATCTTCAATTATGAGTTGAATATTGTAAAATCTTAACAAGGGTGTAGTGTGGGATTTCCTGCAACTACATTTTGTCTCCCGAAACAGGGATTGAATTAGCGAAAATCACAGAAAAGGCGAAGTGAAAGATGAGAGTCATTCAAGATCAAGAAGATAATTAAACAAATCGGTAAAATAGTCGAAGGAAAAATGATTAATACGAAGGAAAATTGTAGGAAATTGGAGTGTGATGTGATAACAAGAACAATGATTGATAAGTTCCATGAAAACATTAAGGGGAAGATACATAAACGGGATTTTGAAGGAAAGAAAATTATGACGGTAGAAAAAGTATCATCATTAAAGGATTGGGAAAAACAGGAGATCACGTTTACGGCAGTAGAAATACCAGAAGAAAATTTAAATCACACATCTCCTTTGGTAATCACAATACCCACTATACCAATGAGAAGAGGAAAATCAATAAAATCTGCGGAAGAGTGGGCTATAAATAGAATTTTGGTGGACACAGGAAGCTCTGTGGATATAATATTTTATCATGCTTTTAGGAGAATGGGGTACAAGGATGAAGAAATTACTTGTTCAACATATCATATTCATGGCTTTGGAAAATCTTTAACAAAACCTAAAGGCGAAATAGAGGTACGAATTCCACTGGGAGAAATTGAAACACAAACAACATTATGTGTGGTAGACGTAGAATCACCGTACAATATGATATTGGGAAGACCGTGGATACATGCAATCAAGGTTGTAGCATCAACATTGCATCAATGCATCAAATTTCCTATGCCCAGTGGAATTGGAGAAATTAGAGGAGATAAAGATCTTGCGAAGATGTGCTATCAAATTGAAGTAAGAAATTATGAAGAACGTCCAAATCTGCGAAAAGCTCACAAAAAAGCGGTGAGGGAAGCAAAGAAATAAGAAGAATTTAAAGTTTATATGATAAGAGCAAAAGAAGGAAAAGGAATACCCAGCGAAATCTCACGAGAAGGAGATGAACCTGCGAGAACAATACAGACACCAACACCAATGGGAGAACCTGAGGCTAGTTACATCGCAGCAGAACCAACCAAGGAAGTAAATGTTGGAAGTAAAGAAGAACCTAAGTTACTGAAAATTGGAACTAGAATAGATGCAGATGAAGAAGAGAGAACTATAAATCTTCTGCGAGAATATAAAGACATCTTTGCGTGGAACATGGATGAAATTCCAGGCATAGATCCATCAGTAGCATGTCATAAACTAGAAATTAGTAAAGATGCAAGACCTTTTAAACAAAGAATAAGAAAGATCGCAACAACATAGCATTCCAAAATAAAAGAAGAATTATAGAAAATGCTTGATGCAGGAATTATAATACAAGCAAAATATCCAGAATGGATTGCAAATATGGTGGTGGTCCCAAAGAAGAACAAGGGAATAAGAATTTGCATAGACTTTACTGATTTAAACAAAGCTTGTCCTAAAGATAGTTTTCCACTACCAGATATTCCGCAAATGGTCGAGTCAGCAACGGGAAATGCAAGAATATCATCGTTAGATGGATATAAAGGGTATAATAAAATCCCTCTCGCTGAAGAAGATCAAGAACACACTGCATTTTTTTCTCCAAGAGGGTTATACTGTTATACAAAGATTCCCTTTTGCTTGCGAAATGCGGGTGAAACATATCAAAGAATGGTGGAAAAGGTGTTTGCGAGGTGGATACACAAAATATTAGAGGTGTATGTATATGATATGTTGATCAAAAGAAAATAATCTAAAGACCATGTGCAAGATTTGAAATAGATTTTTGACCAAATGCGACATTTTAACATCAAAGTGAATCCCGATAAGTGTACTTTTGGAGTAACTTCAGGAAAATTTTTGGGTTATATTGTGTCAAAAGAAGGAATACAGGTTGATCCAGAAAAAGTGCAAGCAATTCGCGACATGCCAACACCAGCAACAGTAAAAGATGTGCAAAAATTAAATGGACTCTTAGCCTCGCTAGGGAGATTCATCTCGCGATCGTCAGACAAGTGCAAATATTTTTTCGATATACTCAAGAAGGGAACAAAGTTCAAGTGGATAGATGAATGTGAAAAAGCTTTTCAAGGAATTAAAGAACATTTAATGAACATAACTATGTTACAGAAAGCTGAACCAGGGGAAGAATTATTGATTTATCTTGCCACAACCACATACGCGCTAAGTGCGGTATGGCTGCGAATAGATGCAGGGGTAGAAAAGCCAATTTATTATATCAGTAAAACATTCAATTATGCAGAGAGAAATTATTCAAAGATCGAGAAGTTAATTCTAGCACTAGTACATGCAACTTTTAAGCTTCGTATCTACTTCCAGGCACATAAAATCAAAGTATTAACAAGAGTACCAATTGAGTCAGTAATGAAGAATTCAAAAAGATCAGGCAGAGTTGAAAGATGGAATGCACAAGTAGGGCACTTTGATATTAAATATGACATTTTATCTTCGCCAAAGTCACAATTTATAGCATATTTCTTAGCTGAATTTCCTTTAGAAGATGACAAAGTTGTGGAAGAAATGATGGATATAGAAGAAGAACATGGAGACCCAAGAGAGCTGTTAACAGAACCCAACAGATAGGAAATATTAGTGGATGGATCATCAAATGGTGAGGGCAATGGAGTTGGAGTTGTTTTTATCTCACCAGAAGGAGAAAAAATGGCTTTTTCATTTAGATTAGAATTTGCGTCTACTAACAATGAGACAGAATATGAAGCTGTGATCCATGCTTTAAAATTCGCAATAGAAATGAAATTAGAAAATGCAAGAATTACTAGCGATTCACAATTGGTTATTCGCCAGATAAAAGGAGAATACACAACAAATGAACCATCTTTGAAGAAATAAAAAAAATTTGTTGAAGAACTGTCTGCGAGAATACCAAAAATAAAATGGAGACATATATCAAGGAAAGATGATAGACTCGCAGATACTTTTTCTTTCATATCAAGTATGATGACAAATCCAGCTGCGATATGCATAAAAATTCAAACACTTTTGCTACCTTCAATAAACAAGGAAGAAGAAGAAACAAATGTGATGATGGTAGAAGCTGACGAGGAAAATCCACAAAGCAATATTACAGATTGGCGAGATGATCTTCACGCGTACTTGGTAAGAGGAGAAATTCCAAGAAATAGATTAGAATCACATAAATTGAAAAGTAGAGCAACAAATTATGAACTAAGAGATGGAGTATTATATCACAGATATTTTAGTGGACCATCACTAAGATGCTTGACAAGGGAAGAAGGACAAAAGATATTAAAGATGATGCATAGTGGTGATGATGGTAATCACAGTGGGGGGAGGTCTTTGGCATATAGAACAAAAATGCAAGGCTATTATTGGCCATGTATGCATGAGGATGCGAAGCAACTCTCAAGGCGTTGTGAAGATTGTCAGCGATATGGAAAGAGAATACATGTACCAGGAGTACCATTATCATATTCAACAAGTGTGTGGCTTTTTGGGAAATGGGGACTAGATATTGTGGGACCATTCGTACTTGGTTCTGACAAAGAAGATATTTAATTATCGCGACAGATTATTTCACAAAATGGGGAGAGGTAAAGGCATTACAACATATCCGCGATAAAGACATTTTTACATTCATCTTTGAAAATATAATTTGCAGATTTGGGATACCAGCACAATTGGTATATGATAATGGAAAGCAGTTTGAAGGGCAGAATATAGAGTTACTACTCAATGCATTTAAGATACGATGTGAAAAATCTACTCCTTTATATCCACAAGCAAATGGTCAGGCTGAGGCAACTAATAAGACAATCGCAGACATCTTGAAGAAGAAGTTAGAAGGATACCACAAAACATGGTGTGAGAAGGTGCATAATGCAATATGGGCTTACAATACAACTAGAAAAGAAGCTACTGGAATGTCACCTTTTTGTTTGACGTATGGAGTTGAAGCTGTGTTGCCAACAGAAGTTGATATTCCTACGACGAAAAGAGAAGCTTGGGAAATAAATCTAAGTGCTGGTATGATTTTAAATAAACTAGATGAATTGGAAGAAAAGAGAGAGAAGGCCTTGCAACATATGGAAAATTACCAGCGAAGATTAGCTCGCGAGTACAACAAACGTGTTAAAAAATGTGAATTCCAACCAGGTGATTTAGTGTTGTGAGAAACACCAAGTTATCAACGAGAAAATGGTGGAAAATTGGCTAGAAGATGGGATGGACCTTACATTATTAAAGATATAGTTGGAACTGGGGCATACAAACTAATGGATCCTGAAGGAAGAGATGTTGGCCAGCGATTGAATAGACCATGGAATAGGTTATTTCTGAAAAGATATTATCAATGATAAATTCATTAAGGTAAGATATGCAGGTATGCTATATGATGAAATAGGTAATTAATTTTTCTTCCTCTATTATAACCGCGATAATATCGCAAGAAAAGCGAATAAAAATTTCGCAGAGATTTATAGAATGGGACGAACCTTTATGGCGTACACCCTAGTTCACGGGTATAATCTCGCAAGAGGAAAATGTAAGACCTAAAGTACATCATATGAGGGGGCATCTCTTTACTTGACTCATGGATAAGGTTATACGACTGCTGGAACCTGAGTCATGCAGATGTTGGGGTTAAAGAAAACCTATCCAGGAGAGATACCTTGGATTTCCAGCTTTATAAGGTTATACCCTGGTTGGAAGACCAATGGTCTCTTCCAAGGAGTGCAGAGTATGACCAATGCTCTGAGGTAGACGGTTGAGACAAGGGTGCCCGGGACGGATAAACCTACCCTGGCCATTCTTGGTAAGTCTTGGAAATGATGCATTCGGCCCAAAGAAAACCCCACTTAGGGTGCAGTCTTGTAACTATAAGCCATATAGGCATAAAGGTCAGGAGGCTGCGAAAACAACTGGTTGTTGGTAAATCTGGATGGGAGGAGATATTCTTGTATGGCCGATGTGCCCTCCTTGAAGGGGAATCCAGGGGGAATATAAGGGAGGCACCCTCCATTAGGGAGATGATAAGTGTCTTAAGACGGCAATGTCATGGGGCTTTATGCTCGCAAGAGCATTTAGGCATGTCATATTGTCGCGTGACGAAAATTATACAAAGGCAACAAGCCCAAAGAGAAAATGATAAGATGAGATCAATGGGTTTTTACATAAAACTGTAAATACGTCATGCGATTTCATCGCTAGACGGCAATGTCACAAAACTTTTTTCTCGCAAGAGAATTTAGATTTGTCATATCGTCGCAGAGAAATTGAGTAAGAACAGATAAGGCAAGATCAATGGGTTTTTTCATGCAAATGTAAAGACGTCCTGTGATTTTGTCGCAGACACAAAGTTGGCAAAATAAGACCTTTAACTAGGAAGGCAAAATAAGACCAACAGAATAATTTCAAACATTAACTATTTTCTTTAAGAATGCAGGAAAGATTTATTCATCGCAGCAACAAGACTCCTTCGGATTTTTTCAAAAATGCTATTCAGAATCGCAAAATGGGATTATTGGAAGAAAATATCACAGCCATATCGCAGTCTTCATCACATCAAAAAATCATTCATAATTTTGCAAGTAATATAGCAACACATCTCACAAAAGGAAGGTAAGATAAGTAACTAATCGTTTCAAGAAAGATAATGAGGGGCAAATAGGGGAGTTAATAAACAGAATATCATTATCTTCCTTGAAAATATTCAAAGTAAAAGAAATAAAGGTTGAGTTCCAAAGTTACATTGTTTGCAAGAAAAAGGAAAGGAAAGAAAACAAAAGTAAAGCTTAAGGTTCAGCATTGGTCTCGCCAGATTCATTATCTTTGCCAGTATTATTAGCTTCGCCAACATTCTTCTCATTGCGATTTTCTCCTTCTTTTGGTTCTTCATCAACAATTACTTTACCACCTGTAGTTACTTCTTTATAAGGGATTTCTGGGTTATCCTGAGAAGCGTTTTCTTCATTATCTTCTTGAGAAGTATTTTCTTCACTACTTACATATTCTAAATCCTTGTCCATGGGAAGAGGAACTTCATCATCTTCAACTGGTAGAGGAGGAACAGATACAGGAGGAAGAGAGTGGGAATTAGAATGTCGTTCACAAGGACTTCAGCACTAAGATGAACCTTGCGAAGGAAACCTCTGTCACGGTTTCTAATCTAAATATTCTTGAAATATTCAAGATAATCATATCTTTTATCTTCTAGGTTGCGAGATTTAACAAGATCAGAAGTGAGAATCCTATTTTCTTTGTGAACTTTATCCAGTTTATCAGTCAGTTCAGAAACGGTAGAATGAAGGCTTCTTTCAGATTCTGCGAGAAACAAAAATGACAAGAAAATATTCAGATGAAAATCTCACAAGAAAAATAGTGGAAAAATCAAATAGAAAAATTAATAGTCAAGATAGTCGAAATGACTACCTTCCTTTTGCGAAATTAAATTTTGAATTAGCGATAAACAATAGTTCTCCCATTGATTCATGGCATCGTCAAATTTATCCCCAACTATACCCTTCAGGCGAGATTTTATCTTTTCTTCTTTGGAAAGGAGATATGAGTTTTTTTTCGCGAGTAAAGAATAAGATTCTTTTAGTTGGGAATACTGGTCTTGAAGCTTGCTAGCCTTTAAACTAAGAGTTAATCTACCTTTGATAAGTTTATCCTTCTCAGCGGCATATGATTCAGTTATTTCCTTGAGCTCATTCTTAAGGAAACGAAGGGATTGCTCTTGATTATCACATACTCTCTGAAGATTACTCAATTGTTGCGAGGAAATCGCCATTAAGCTTGATAATTTATGCCTTTCTTGAGATAAAGTTCTATTTTCGTCTGATAAAGATTCCATCGCCAAATTAGCTTTGGTTAACAAATAGGATAGGTGAGTAACCTCGCTGCTTAATAAATTTTGGCTTTGCAATAATTGATTGTTCCCATTAGTAAGATTATCAATTTTATCGATTGAATACGTGTAGAGATTATCTAATCTATTGAACTGGTCCATCCAAGAATCTTTTTCAACACGAGCTTCTTCAGCGATAGATTCAAATTTAAGTCTCTCAATGAATCGATTCCGATTTAAAACTAAATGTACAAGCCAAGAATTTAAGAAAAAAATCTAAGTACAGAGAAAACGAAAACTTGCTAGAACAGAAAAACAAAAAGACAGAGGCAGGAAAATTGTACCTTTCATCTCGTCAATTTTCCTGCGAAGATTATCGCAATCAAGTAGAGAGTTTCGAAGTTTTGATTAAGAATATCGCATTCGGAAGTTTTGGCTTGGAGGTCTCTCTTCAGAACTTCAATTTTATTTTCTAAAGACGCTCGCGAGTTAGTGCGATCAGAACCAAAATATTTAATTAAAGTATCGCAAACAACATGTTTGAAAGGATCAGTAGAGGATTTCCTAGCATCATCTAAAATGTTGGATAAAACCCCAAAAGCAGCATCAACCTCTACTGGTATTTCTTTAGATGAGGGAATAGGTGTAGGAGGTAAAGTGGTAATGATGGCAATATGAAGGTTTGAATCATTGGTAATGGTTGCATCGTCAGATGGAGGAGTTTTTGGGAAGGTAACAGTTGAAGGTAATAATGGACTGGTGGGAATTTCGTTGACATCAATTTTGGGAAACTCATTTGTTAAAAGGTCAGTGGAGAAAGAGATGTTGGTGGCGATATTCTCGCAGATGGAAGTAGGAGGATTCAATTGCGAGGATGTGGGAATAACTCTCGCTGATGTCAACTTGGGAATGATAATGTCATCATCAAGAATTTTATTGTGGCGAGACCTTTTGTGAGGTTTAGCGATATTCTCGTCATTTTGCGATAATAACTTAAACAAGAAACAAAGGCAACAATATTGTTATTAAGAAATAGAATGTGTTTCTTACTACCTTATTACTCGCAGAACTCCTTTTCTTGTCAGTTGGCCTTTTACGGAGATTAGGGTTTTGGTGGAGTATTCTTGGAAAGAAAATATGCTTGCATATTTTCATTATTCTTTAATTTATTTAATTATCTAGCAAAATATATTATAATTAATTAAGTTATTTTCATTTATTAAGAATATTTTAGAAATATAATTATTTATTTAGGGATTTTATATTAGTTTAGAAAATATCTATTATATTAGGTAATAAGTATTTTGATAATTTATTTATGAAATATTTGATTATTTGGAATGGAGTTATCTATATAAAGATTTTCATGTATTTATATTAGGGGAGAAGATTTTGATTAATGAAAAAGTAGTGTTTTTCCTAGAGAGTGGTATCTCGGAAACATGTTGTTTTAGATGTTAATTTTGTTCAACGCTTCCGCTCTGCATCATACATGAAGCTCTTTATATAGATAACTCCATTCCAAATAATCAAATATTTCATAAATAAATTATCAAAATACTTATTACCTAATATAATAGATATTTTCTAAACTAATATAAAATCCCTAAATAAATAATTATATTTTTAAAATATTCTTAATAAATGAAAATAACTTAATTAATTATAATATATTTTGCTAGATAATTAAATAAATTAAAGAATAATAAAAATATGCAAGCATATTTTCTTTCCAAGAATACTCCACCATTCTCCCCTTCTCAGAAAAAATTCGTCCTCGAATTTTGCTGATATAATTGCTTGTATTTATGGTTCTTCGAGGAAACTTGTTATAATTTGGAAGGAAATCTAATATGTGCCGAGTTATTGCCAGATAACATGACATTTGCATTGGACTAATCGTACAAACAACTTCATGAAAATAAGGATTTACGTATGAGGAACATACTGAAATCTTATCATCGGGGTAAACATCATAGACTGGTGGTGAATTCCAATCCACGATAACTTGATATTTTTCAATTTCAGAAAAATAAAAAATATCATCAAACCTTTGGATTTCAAGATTTAATCCGGACTCCAACGAATCTCGCGGATCATGTGCAACTCCTTAAAATCCTTTCTCCTTGTCGCCAAAGAGGTTTTTGTTTTAATCACCGGTCACTTCCTCCACTTGCTGTAGGCTAGGACCATGATGGGGCTCTTGCTGATGATGCATTTCATCCAATTGGAGGGTGAGCGCCTTAACCTTCCGTTCTAGATCATCTATTACCGCTTGCTCTTTCTCATCGCTGAGAGCGACTCTTCGAACAACACCATAATTTCTTCCTCGAAACATGATGCAGGAGCGTTGCCTATCTCTGAACCAACTGATGCAGTGCAGAAGCGTTGAACAAAATTAACATCTAAAACAACATGTTTCCGAGATACCACTCTCTAGGAAAAACACTACTTTTTCATTAATGAAAATCTTCTCCCCTAATACAAATACATGAAGCTCTTTATATAGATAACTCCATTCCAAATAATCAAATATTTCATAAATAAATTATCAAAATACTTATTACCAAATATAATAGATATTTTCTAAACTAATATAAAATCCCTACATAAATAATTATATTTCTAAAATATTCTTAATAAATGAAAATAACTTAATTAATTATAATATATTTTGCTAGATAATTAAATAAATTAAAGAATAATAAAAATATGCAAGCATATTTTCTTTCCAAGAATACTCCACCAATGTATTTAATTGTATTAGGGGAGAAGATTTTGATTAATGAAAAATTAGTGTTTTTCCTAGAGAGTGGTATCTCGGAAACATGTTGTTTTAGATGTTAATTCTGTTCAACGCTTCCGCTCTGTGATAGGTGTGATAAACACCTAATTTTATATCTAGTATTTATGTTTTCTTTGCGAGTTTTCATGTAAATTATGTATCTTATGTGTGAGTTTGAGTTATTAGGTACTCTGGAGTCGTACGGAGGAAAAGAAGAAGAAATCATTCAATTTGAGCAAAAAGGGCAGAAAGGTCATTTCAGGGGAAAATGCTATCAGGAGCCCAACAGATGATAAGGGATAACCATCTGAAGGTTCACTAAATACATACATGTCTCAGATAAGGGGCACCTCCCTTCCTATAAGCTTGTACCAGAGAACTTGGTCGAGATTCTCAGTTCACAACCTAAGTTCTTCTACCGTTTCTTCTTGCGGTGCACCAAGTCGTGCCGCCTACCAGCCATGGTTCGTTGGGGTATGCTCGATGATTTAAGACAAGTTCACAAAGGAAAGATCTATACGGAAAGTTTGTTTATGAGTTTATGAGAACTCTGGTTTTGTTTTAGCAACAACAAGTTAGAGAAGAAATTGAAGTTTCTGCCTTCTAATTCTTAACAATGACCGGAGAGACTAAAGAAGATTTGAGTACTGAAATGAACAAGGGAAATTGGGTCTATTTGGATTCCAATTGGAGAACATGGAAGAATGGGAGTTTTTGCTTCCATTGGTCTTGGCCGTGAATGGAAGAGGGTGTGACATGGATTATTAGTCGAGACAAGACAGGGATGAAGAAAATATTTATGCCATTGATTTCCGCTGCTATGTGGTGCGATTGGTTGGTCATTAATTCGAGATTGACTTGATATTTAGGGTGAAGATTTTCTCCTAGAACTATCATGAAGATGAACTTGTTGCTGTCACATCTGGAAATGAGATCAATGAGTTCTCCTGAGATTATGAATGATTATACAATATGGGTTTGAGTTGAATGTGAAAGTGTCGCAGGTAAGGAGATTGAAAGAGCTTAGGAATCAACAGCAAGCTCAAAACTGTATCATCCACGAACTACACATCAGTTGTTTGTAGAAAGGCCTGACAGAGTAGTTCACAGCATCAAGTTTAGAAGCCACCAGCTCGGTTTTACCAGGATTTCCATGGTTCGATGGCTAAGTAATAGAAGTGTAGCCATGGAACTGATAGGTTCTTTCCAAGTTTTAAGAAGAGTTTTGAAAGTTGAGAGCAACACGGCATAATGGGTATCAGTTTGCTTCAGTTTTGGGCAAGAATATCAAGTCGTGAAGTTAAGAAAGCAAGTGATATAGCTGCCGTTGATAGCAGGGAAATGTCTCAAGTAGGGGTGAGTTTTGTACGGAATTTAGAACCAGGAAATCAAAAAGGAATTGGGTTCCAATGCCAGATTAGTTCGGCCAGGCTAGACATGGGTCTAAAGACATTCAAGAAGCTGAGCAGGACACGTAACTTGTGGAACAAATTATAAGAAGTTTTGGTGAAATTAAGATGCCTAAAAATCAGTTGAAAGCTGATGTTACAGCATGGGGTTGGTTTTGAGCCGAAACTCGGCTGGAAGTATTGAAATGAGCTATAGGGTGCTCGGTATTATGGAACGGTACAGCAGGGGAGAAATGTGGTTGCTGTGTGATTGTTTACAGGGTTTTGAGGCTGTTTTGATGATGTTCTGGGTGACTGGTTTAGGGTCTGTGATACACAATGGCTGAGCTGGTGATTGGCAGAGATAGTGGAGGAAATTGGAACTGGTGGAGTTAGAAGGTAACAGTGAGGATCGTTATAGCTGGTGCAAGGTTTGAATGCCGAGATGCAAGGAATTAAGTACTGAAATTGGGCACTGTTACCTAGGAGAACAAAGCATAAATGGGGTTTGACAAGCAGCTGATCAAGGTAGGGATGGAATGGCAGGTGACATTAATAGATGGAATTGAAGCTCAATCTGAGTTAGTATGGCAGTGAGCAAGGCATGCATCTGAGAAGGTGAAGTTAAGGTTTGAGAATTATTGGCCTGAACTTGGTGGTTTGAAGTTGGAAGTGGTGAATGTATGACATTGCGGGATTGAGTAA
The DNA here is from genome assembly GCA_023529315.1 of Papaver bracteatum. NCBI lineage: Eukaryota > Viridiplantae > Streptophyta > Magnoliopsida > Ranunculales > Papaveraceae > Papaver > Papaver bracteatum. The sequence goes on along the minus strand of JAJJWX010002042.1, from coordinate 92,994 downwards.
AGAGTGTTTGCTGTGATGTGTGGTTAAGATGGATGGTGCATCAACTAGTCATTGAGGTGCAGGGTTGATTCAGGTGAACAGGAGGAGATGGTGGTTGTGGCAGTAAAGTTTTCCAGCTGCAGAAATAGTACGAAAAGTGGGTGAGAATGGCGAACCGGTGGTACCAGCCTGGGTTTCCGGATTTCAAAAGTCAAAGTATGAATTGCAAAGTTTCAGTGAATCATGAAGGGGGTACGAGTCGGATGCAAAAGTCGACTGCCGGACATATGAGATACGAGTCACGCTTTTAGGTACATTTTCGCAAGATTATGAATTGTCTTAAATGGTTCTATGGTGAGTGTGTGGACTGAAGAGAAGCAGAGTGAGCTGCTGAAAGTGCAGAATTACTTGGTGATAGTTTCTGATCATTCAATGGCTGGAGACAATTTTTTGGCGACCGGATTCCGACCAACTTCCGGCCAAAACCCCAGTTTTCCGGCGAGCGTTTTTGGGACATAATTTCTACACGGGTTCTTCTCACTTGTGGGCTTGGTGGATTTCTATCTAATGGACTTTGAAGGCTAGAACTAATTTTGGAACAAGAAAAGCTATAAAAGAGAAGACTTTTCTCAAAACCAAATATCTTTTTATCTTATATCATATATTATCTTCTACTTTTGTTTCTAGGGTTTGCAATATGATAGGGTTTATCTTCCTTCTTGTTATGAACTCCATGAACATGAGCTAGAGTTTTATTATTGGTTATGGAATAATTGGATTTCACAAAGCATGATTCTTTGATTCAATATATTAGTTTTGTCTCATATTTATCGTTCACAATTCTCTGAAAATATAGTTGTATGATTGACGTATTATAACATGATTTGATTGATTGTTTGTCAAGTTGCAAATTGGTAGAACTTCTAATCACATCTATTGCTATTTTAGGGTTTATTATACATAAAAGTGATAATCCTTGAATACAAGTAGCATAAATATGATTATAGTTTGTAGTGATATATTCTTATGATCATATGTGAATCGTGACCTTTGTTAAATTGAATTAGTGCGCTTTCCACGTTCAATTGCTTTGATTGGCATGATTTCATAGAACTTAATGCATCTAGGGAATTAAACTTGATTAGTGCTTTTACACGTTAGGTTGTTCTCTTAGATAGACCTCATACTCGCATCTTTTAATGTGTTTGTTGATGACAAAAGGAGATTTGCGGGATATTCTTGCGATCAAGGTATCCTAGGGCTTTTGATAAAAGTTGAGATTAAATATCAATTCTAATTATTGTGAAGGAAACATATTTGTGAATGAAGATGAATCCTTAACCAATATCTTTTCTATTTGATTTGTTTGCTTATTTCTTTACTTGCTTTTATTTTATTTTAGTATATAAAAATCAGAAAAATACCCGGTGTTTTATATAAGGAACCGAAAATATATTGACAACCTTGACCTCTCTGTGGGATCAATCCTTTCTTGCACTTGCTATATTTATATTTTGAGTAGTAAGAAAGTGTGAATTATTTTTGACGCATACGACACGCTTCAAATTTTGGCGCCGTTGCCGGGGAGGCAACGGTTGTCACTTGTTTTTGGTTTCTTTTTTTTTATAGTTTTTCTTATTTTCTGGTTTTTGACATAGTTTTGAGAACTCTTGTTTCATGTACTTATTATGGACAGAGCATATTGGAGCAATAGATACGGATTTCAACCTCCTCAACACTATGACAATTTCCCACCATCTATGGAATGCAATCAAAACCAATTTATTGGCTATGATGCATATCCTAGAGAACCTTATGGTGATTTTCATACATACCAACAACAACCTTGTAGTGGGTATATAAGTCAAGAACCTAGGTGGGATAATTCTACTTCTAATTGGCTTTATTCGAGTTGTATGTAGATTATGCATGGATTGCAAGATATGCAACAAAGGCTAGACCAACTTGACCGTAATAGAGAGAACGTCGCACAAACCAATTTCTGGAACATTCCTTCTTACCCGACTCCAAATCGTAGTTATGATCATTCAACCATTCAAAGGGAAGAGTCATGGGAAAGAGAACCTAATGTATCAAATGGTGGTAAGCGTGTGAACGTCAGGAAACTTGCGCAGAAATTATACAAGTTGGAAGACGATGGATACTCGGAAGACCTTGTCGATGAAATTAGTAGGACCATTCATATGGAACTTAAACGACGTCGTGATAAAGGTTGGGAAATTGACGACGATTCTTATTATGGTGAGTCTTAAGATGAATACGAAGATAATTATGTTGAAAATGACCAACCTTTGGAGATATTTGATGATGTTAGTGTAGTTGACTCAACTCTTGATCTTTATAATGATCAAGCACCTATTCAAAATGTACATGAGTATGATGAAACTAGTGTTTTACAGAACTTTGCAACAAGGTTTGAGTCTAATGAAGAGGAGTATGTTGAGAATGTGACCGTTATGACCAATATTATGGAAGACCCAATTGAGCTTGCATATGATTGTAATGATGATGTTGATGCCGAGATTTTGGTTAAGGAAGAAACGGATGAAGAATGGTTGCAAGGTTTGATAGAGGACCATGATATACAAGAGGTGAATAGTTCACTTGAGTTTTTCAAGGATGAAGAGGATTTCGTGCTAAAAGAGATTGTGAGAGGTTTGTCTAACCCTTTGCATATTGTTTCTTCTCCTTTACCTCTTATTGATTTAAATATATATGCTTCGAAAACATTGTTAAATGACTTTGTTTCTCGATTTCCGCTATTAGAAACATTAGATTCTCATACTATGCAGGTTTGTGAACAAGAAACCGTGGAAGTACCCGACTCCTATATTCTTTATGAACTTCCATGTGTGGACAAGAATAAGTGTGGGGGAAGATTTTATCGGTTAATAGCTTCAATTATGTTTTCTTGTACTAATATTTGTGCGAAGCTAGTGTTTGCAAAACAGGTGCTATGGGTGGATCCCCAACTTTTCCGATTATTGGTGTATGGGGAATTCAACTTGCAAGTCGGGATGACGACTTTAAACCAAGCGCTAATGGGAGGAAACCCACTGGTTTTGTGTATCTATCTCTATCTTTTTATTTATTTTTATTTATTTTTAGTCTTTTATCTTTATTTTCTTATTTTGGATATTTGTCTATCAAAACTCCAACTTTTAGAGATTTTTGAACAATTTAGAATAAACACTAGCCTTTCTAAGTAGATGGAATTTTTTCTTGGCGGTGAGGTGTATATTGGCTGAGTTGAGATTAGATACCAACTAAATAGATTGTTTAGTGTTTATCCTCTATTGTTCTGAAATAGCTATGAGTTGGAGTAATGAGTTTCTATCATGCATTTTATTTTTCTTATTGTGTATATATATCATGTTATGAATTTCCCATCTTGAACTTTACTTTGAATGACTAAATTTTACATTGAGGACAATGTAAAGTTTAAGTGTGGGGGAGTGTTCTCATATAGAGTTTTTAGTCTTGTTAGTTTTCCCTTGTGTTTATATATATAAAAAAAAAATTTGCTTTATGAACTCCGAAACCTAGAAATATGTGCCTTTAGGATGACACTATCAATCTAAATGGATGGAACCATCTTGGATGGAGGAATTGAGGAACCCATTAACTAAATGGACAGAATTATTCAAGTGCTAGAAATAATATGATAGTTGTTACCATATCTCGGAATATCACCATATCACATTCTATTTTTATTTTTCCATATTTATCTATTGTTCTCTAAGTGCTTTGGTGGGTCACTAAACATCGACTTGTTATTACTGCTAGGATGAAATAGAGTGATTGAGTTGCTAAAAAAAAAAAAAAAAAAGACCAACCGACCAATTAGACCAAACGGAATAAAAAGACACTTGGATAGCAGTATGTGTGAAACGTTGTCCTTGTCTCCGTCGCCTAAACAAGCGTGGAATGCAGGATCCAAGGCAACTATCACGTACTTGCTGAAAAGAATCATGCGCTTGGATCCAAAAGATCTAATCATGCTGTCTCAAAAAAAAAAAAGAGTGAAAAAAGTGAAAAAGAAAAAGAAAAGAAAGTTTTATATTAGTTGAATAAAGTCACTCCTGGTTCCCTTGTATATGCCAGTGAGTTGATGTAGAATTCAAACCAGTAGCTCAATCCAATAGGATGCATAGGTTCATCTTGGTAGTGACCTTCAGACAGATATGGGAAACATCGATCACTTGTGAACATTCACCAACATCTACATCTATATCCATCTTCTTAATCTTTTCATTGTGATTGTGGTTTGTTAGTTTCCGAGTATTGTGGCTTGTTCGACTATCTAATTAAAGCTTTATTTACTTAAATATGAACTGAATTTGCTCAAGGTACCTCCTCCAATAGCCATTTTGGATTCGTTCATTGATTTGTCACAAATAGACGGAGTTGGAAATATAGGTTTTGTAGGCAGACCTCTTGTAAACCTTCATGAGACTAAAACTCGTCCACTAAGGACACCTAGGGGTTCAAAGGCTTGTTATTTATGCTAAAAGTGACCGTAGCCTCGACGTCACGGAGTTGTATGTATGTTTGATAATTGTTTTGTTTGATTTGCTCGAGGACTAGCAAAGTCTAAGTGTGGGGGAATTTGATAGGTGTGATAAACACCTAATTTTATATCTAGTATTTATGCTTTCTTTGCGAGTTTTCATGTAAATTATGTATCTTATGTGTGAGTTTGAGTTATTAGGTACTCTGGAGTCGTACGGAGGAAAAGAAGAAGAAATCATTCAATTTGAGCAAAAAGGGAAGAAAGGTCATTTCAGGGGAAAATGCTATCAGGAGCCCAGCAGACGATAAGGGATAACCATCTGAAGGTTCACTAAATACTGACATGTCTCATATAAGGGGAACCTCCCTTCCTATAAGCTTGTACCAGAGAACTTGGTCGAGATTCTCAGTTCACAACCTAAGTTCTTCTTCTGTTTCTTCTTGCGGTGCACCAAGTCGTGCCGCCTACCAGCCATGGTTCTTTGGGGTATGCTCGATGATTTAAGACAAGTTCACAAAGGAAAGATGTATACGGAAAGCTTGTTTATGAGTTTATGAGAACTCTGGTTTTGTTTTAGCAGCAACAAGTTAGAGAAGAAATTGAAGTTTCTGCCTTCTAATTCTTAACAATGACCGGAGAGACTAAAGAAGATTTGAGTACTGAAATGAACAAGGGAAATTGGGTCTATTTGGATTCGAATTGGAGAACATGGAAGAATGGGAGTTTTTGCTGCCATTGGTCTTGGCCGTGAATGGAAGAGGGTGTGACATGGATTATTAGTAGAGACAAGACAGGGATGAAGAAAATATTTATGCCATTGATTTCCGCTGCTATGTGGTGAGATGGGTCGGTCATTAATTCGAGATTTACTTGATATTTAGGGTGAAGATTGTCTCCTAGAACTATCATGAAGATGAACTTGTTGATGTCACATCTGGGAATGAGATCAATGAGTTCTCCTGAGAATATGAATGATTATACAATATGGGTTTGAGTTGAATGTGAAAGTGTCGCAGGGAAGGAGATTGAAAGAGCTTAGGAATCAACAGCAAGCTCAAAACTGTATCATCCACGAACTACACATCAGTTGTTTGTAGAAAGGCCTGACAGAGTAGTTCACAACATCAAGTTTAGCAGCCACCATCTCGGTTTTACCAGGATTTTCATGGTTCGATGGCTGAGTAATAGAAGTGTAGCCATGGCTAGATGGGTTCTTTCCAAGTGTTAAGAAGAGTTTTGAAAGTTGAGAGCAACACGGCATAATGGGTATCAGTTTGCTTCAGTTTTGGGCAAGAATATCAAGTCGTGAAGTTAAGAAAGCAAGTGATGTAGCTTCCGTTGATAGCAGGGAACTGTCTAAAATAGGGGTGAGTTTTGTACGGAATTTAGAACCAAGAAATCAAAAAGGAACTGGGTTCCAATGCCAGATTAGTTCGGACAGGCTAGACATGGGTCTGAAGACATTCAAGAAGCTGAGCAGGACACGTAACTTGTGGAACAAATTATAAGAAGTTTTGGTGAAATTAAGATGCCTAAAAATCAGTTGAAAGCTGATGTTACAGCCTGGGGTTGGTTTCGAGCCGAAACTCGGCTGGAAGTATTGAACTGAGATATAGGGTGCTCGGTATTATGGAACGGTACAGCAGGGGAGCAATGTGGTTGATGTGTGATTGTTTACAAGGTTTTTAGGCTGTTTTGATGATGTTCTGGGTGACTGGTTTAGGGTCTGTGATACACAATGGATGAGCTGGTGATTGGCAGAGATAGTGGAGGAAATTGGCACTGGTGGAGTTAGAAGGTAACAATGAGGATCGTTATAGCTGGTACAAGGTTTGAATGCCAAGATGCAAGGAATGGAATACTAAAATTGGGCACTGTTACCTGGGAGAACAAAGCAGAAATGGGGTTTGACAAGCAGCTGATCAAGGCAAGGATGGAATGGCAGGTGGCCTTAATAGATGGAATTGAAGCTCAATTTGAGTTAGTATGGCAGTGAGCAAGGCATGCATCTGAGAAGGTGAAGTTAAGGTTTGCAGAATTATTGGCCTGAACCTGGTGGTTTGCAGTTGGCAGTGGTGAATGTATGACATTGCGGGATTGAGTAAAGAGTGTTTGCTGTGATGTGTGGTTAAGATGGATTGTAAGTACTGAATATCGCAAGATAATAGTTCACGAGTATCGTAATAAATAAAGGAGAAAAGAATTATAAAATGTTACGATGATAGAAGAAACGCGGAGAAATATGAAGTTTTGCGAGGATGGAGTAATTTTGCGAGTATGAGTTGCGATACTTCGTAACTCATGTACAGCTATATAAAGTTTTACTATAAATAGGAGTTCAAATGTAAAATTCGAGAGGTTCTTTTAGTGAGTGTTAGAAAATATTTTAGGAAAGAGAATAGAGAAAGTTGTAACTATTCTAATTTCATTTAGATACTTCTTTGTGATCAATTGAGAACATTAATAAGAAAATTGTTATTCATCATCAAGAACTTCTTGAGTTTTTACTAATTCTATTGAGGGTGTAGTTGTAGGTTATTCTGCAACTACATAATTGGCGCTAGAAACAGGGAGAGAAAGAATTCATGTACCAGAAAAATGACAAGAAGAAGAAACACATCAGAACCATTAACTGAAGTAAGAAGAAGTGTAAGATTAGCAAGAGGAGAAGCAAATATAACAAGAGAACCTAGTAGAAGAAGGAGTAACCGAAGAAATAAAGCTCAACAAGTAGAAGATCATGATCAAGTAAGTATACACACTTGGAGAACTAATACACCAGAAGAAGAAGATAGAGAACCACAAATCAGAGAAAATGGGAGGTTGATGGGAGGAACAATTCTTGAAAGAGAAAGGGAGATGCTAGAAACATTGAGACAAGGAATCCAAAAAGAACGAATGATCGAAGATGAAGAACGTTCCAAATTGACAAGACAAAATCAAGAATTGAGAATGGAAAATGAGATGTTACAAAGGAGGAAATCTCAAAGTGTTGCAAGATCAAATGTTAGAATAGAAAGAGAAGGACAAAATTCACCGATAATCAATAATGAAAATGATATGCAAGAACAAACGCAGAATCAAGGTGATAGAAATCAAGAAAATCGTTTCATTTTAATACCAAACCGCGAACAAAATATGGAGAATTTACGAACAAGACCAAATCATAAAGAAAACAATCAGAATCGAGAGGAAGAACAGCAACTTATGGAAGAAACTGAGAGACAACAAGCAATACATCAAAATGATCACGAGAATGGAGTAAGAAGACATGAAGAAGTTCGTAACAAACAAAATGTTGAATATGAAAGAATTAAGTGAAGAATTGTAAATCAACAAACAGAAGTGGAAAGGAATGAACCAAATTCTCGAATCAGAGTACAAGTAAATCAAGAAGAAATAAGTCACAGAAGAAGGAGAAATGAAGAAGAAGAAATTCCTGATATTCGCATGAGAAGAATGAGAAGAATAGAAAGGGAAGAACAAGAATTCCAAGATGCTTTACAACTGAACAATTATGATAATTTTGAAATAAGATATTTGCATAATTATGCGAATGAAAACATTAATGAAGAATATGATAGAATGCGAAGGATCGCAGGGGAGGAAGCGCAAGAACGTAGAAGAAGAGAAGCTGCATTAAAAAGACCAATGGATGAGAATTCTGAGGCAAATGCATGAATCTTTCGAGAATTAGCAGAAATGAGAGGGATGATAAACAATAGAAGAGGAGGAGATATGAGGCAATTAGATGAAGTAATAGAAGAAGCTGCGAGGACTCCATTTGCTAGAGAAGTATAGTTGGGAGGAATTCCACCAAAATGTAACTTGCCCACACTTACCAGTATTTTTGATGGGACTTCATGTGCTATTCAGCACATTAAAGCATACATAAGATGCATGTTACAATGGGATAATCATGATGCTGTGTTATGCAAGAACTTCGCATCAAGTTTAACAGGGGAAGCTCTAAAGTGGTTCGAAGGACTCCCTAAGAACACTATTACGTCATTTAATCATTTGCAAGCAGTTTTCCTTGGAGCATATATCACAAATCACTCTTCACGGCTTGGTATTGAAGATGTATTTGGTTTAAAACAAAGAGTGGGTGAAAGTTTGAAGCATTTGGTAAGATGATGGAAGACTATGTGCAGTGATATGGCAGGGCGTGTAGATGAGAGATACTTGATTCTGTCCTTCATAAATGCGATGTTCGCAACTGAACAATTATATGTTCAAATCTTCAGAAGAAAGAATTCCATAATGATGACATAATTACGAGAATTGCAAGAAGAATACATTACACTAGAAGAAAAGCAAAACAATATGGAGTCATATCCAGTAACAAACACTAACAATCAAGAGGGAGGAGCAAATTTACTTCCCAAAATAATCAATGTAGTAGCAGGTACTTCGCAAACATCCTCACAAACTTCTTCGCAAATTTCAGAAGAGAAGAAAATCAATGATATCCACCAAAGATGGTAGCAATGGGCGAGTAGAGATCAAGAAGAATATGATAGAGAGAAGAATTTCTATAATCGGATAGGAAATAACCAAATTCCAAGATTAGATCAACAACAAGAAAATTATGGTGGACAAAGGCAAAATTATTTTGGACAAGGAAACCAGAGACAAAATTATAACAACGGTCAAGGAGGTCAAAGAATGGTAAGGGAAGAGATAAAATTGCCACCTTTGAATACAAGTATAGAAAAGATATGGCAAGCAATTATCCTGGTAGAGAATGTACCAACTCCATGGAATATGGGAAAGGAACCACCAATGGGTCCAAGAAGTCATGAATTTTGTTCATATCATCATTTTCATGGACATTCTACAAATAATTGCCATAATATCAAGAGGATAATTTTTCGAATGATTGATCAAGGAAAATTAAATCAATTTTTACTTAAGCAGACACAGTCGCAACAATTACCACAGGCTCCATCCATAACTCGCAGGGAGAACACGACAAAAGAAAAGGGAGAAGAAATCCTACATATAGAAGTGGGGTCAAAAGCAAGGAATGTTTTATGTAATTCCATTGTTCATTCATATAAAACCATAGAGGATTTTCATGATAATGTGTTAAGTAGGGTATATGCGAGGGATGGTGAAGGAAAGGAAGTAATGAACATCGCAAAGATTTCACGACTTGAAGATTGGCAGAAACGTGAAATTTCTTTTGAAGCCACTGAAATTCCAGAAGGTTGTGAAGTACATGATAATCCATTGGTGGTAAGACTGGCAATCTACACGAATATGGAGGAGAACGAAGATGATATGGAGGAAGAATCAATTGGTCTTAATAGGATTTTGATTGATACGGGAAGTTCTGTCAATATCCTCTTCTATTCTGCTTACAAAACTATGGGGGAAAAGATGCATATTTAATACCTTCTACTTACAAAATTTATGGTTTTAATGGAACTGCCAACAAGCCCAAAGGAGAAGTGAGCATGCGAATTCCATTAAGTGGAATGCGAACTGAAATTCTGTTTTGTGTTGTTGATGTTGAATCACCATATAATGCTTTGATAGGAAGGCCATGGCTTCACGGAATTCTAGGCGTAGCTTCCACTCTACATCAGTGCATAAAATTCCCTCATATGAAGGGTATTGGAATTATCAAGGGTGATTGGGCTGAGGGAAAGAAATGTTACGATACGAAGTAGAAGTTTGCGAAGGAAAAAGCTGCTGAGAAGGAAAATTGGAGAAAAAGAGCAAAGGTTGTGAAAAGAAGTGAAAATTTAATGGCAGAGGATTAAGGAAAAAGAGAATAAAGTTACGATGATAATCATACAAGAAATTTACGATGATAATAAGGGATTGTGATTTGCGAGGAAAAAAGAAGGTTATCAGTATGTTTGCTCGTAAAAATGAGGTATGTGGCAAAACAAAATTTTTATTTCATGATAAAATTTTACGAATATTGTTTGCTCGCAGGAAATTGGGAAAAAGTTACAAATTTTCAGAATTTACATTCCGATTAAAATTTCATTAATTTGCGAATAAAAGACCGCAATCTGTGATCAGCCTAAAAAAAAGAAAGAGAGCCGCTGAAAATTTTATACAGGCAAACCTTTGTGGCGTACACCCTAGTTCGCGAAGCTATAATTCGTAAGAGGAAAAGTCCTAAAGTACGTCATTTAAGGGGGTACCTATAACGTGGCTAAGGGTAACCGGAACACCACCAAGGGCCCTTAGTACATGGTAAAAATTTGGGGTACAACCCAATAATGGGGTACCTATCCGGGTTAGACACCTTGGATTCTCACCTAATCTAACGACATTACGCAATATAAAATGCGGTGTAAGAAGATTTAGGCTGGGCGACTAAGGCATATTGTCTTTCCCAAGAAGTGCAGAAAACGATCAAGGTGCCGAGGTACACGGTTGAGTCAAGAGTGCCGGGTGAGGTTGAACCACATCTGCCATTTTTGACAAGTCTTGGAAAATGATGCACTTGGCCCAAAGATACCCCATAGGGTGCAACCTCGTAACTATAAGCCCTATAGGCAAAAAGGATAAGAGGTTGCGATCAAAAGCTGGTTGTTGGAAGAACCGGATGGGAAGAGATAACCTTGTATGGTCGATGTACGCTTCCTTGAAGGGGCAATCAGGGGGAGATAAAGGGCAGCACCCTCCATTAGGGAGCTGATAAGTGCTATAAGACGCAAATGTCACGAGGCTTCTTGTTTGCGAAAACATAAAGGCTTGTCATATTTGTGCAACAAATGAAGTTCTGCGAGCCTTCTAAAAAAAAAAAAGAGGTGAGAAAGAAAGAAAGAAAAGAATAAAGAACTCGCAGAACATAATAAATTTAAGATGAGATCAATGGGTCGTTACATGAAAGTGTAGAGACGTCATGCGATTTCATCGCAAGATGGCAATGTCATGGGGCTTTATGTTCGCAAGAATATTTAGACCTGTCATATTGTCGCAACAATTCCTGAAGAGGCTAAAATACTATACAAAGAAGTTAAGATGAGATCAATGGGTTTTTGCATGAAAGTGTAAGAACGTCCTGCGATTTCATCGCAAGACGATAATGTCACGAGGTTGTATGTTCGCAAGAATGTTCAGACTTGTCATATTATCGCAAATAATTAATACAAAAGAGGTGGCAAAATAAGACCTTTACTTAGGAAGGCATGATAAGACCACATAAATTAATGAAATTTATTGCATCAATATCACTGAAGAAATTATACAAGAATATACATTATGAAGATCTGAAAAGAAGACAACTTTGTCAATATCATTGAAGAAATTTTACGAGAATATACATCAAGAAATTTTGAAGAGAAGACAGCTCTGGCAATATCATTGAAGAATTTTACGAGAAGTCCTATCAAAAAAGACAACATCATTGAAGAATTTTAATGAAGACTTAACAAAAGATGCGATTTTGATAACAATCAAATACAGATAAGTTCTTATTCGTAAAAGTTTACGAGAATTACATACTTCTTATACTTCTCCATATATTGAATACTTCCCCAAAAGGTTGAATACTTCTTATAATTCTTCAAGAATATCTCATATTTATTATACTTCTTAAACGGATTATTAATTTTGCGAAGGTTAAGTACTTATTATACTTCTTCATACAATGAGTAATAATTTTTATACTTCTTCATATATTGGGCAATTCTTCATAAATTGAATGCTTCTAATACTTCTTATACTTCTTAAGGGTATTTCATATTTTGTATACTTCATACTTTCTATACTTCAAGGGAAGATTTATTATTTACTTCGCAACATTCCGTAAAAAGCAAAAGGCTTATATTTCTTATACTTTGAAGGGAGGATTTTTTATTCATAATCACAATAAGAAGAAAATTCGTAAGATAAATTCAGAAGGATATTCTAATACTTCCAGCGGTAGTTGATCATTTGAAGAGAAATAATAAGGGGAAAGGGAATACTAAGCTAAGTCTTTAAGATATATTATTTCTCTCCATATGATCAAGTTATGCGAATAAGGGAAATAAACATCAAAGAAAGATTAATTCAAATTAAGCTTTGAAAAATAAATTGTTGGATTGATTAAAAGCATAATCAAGAAGAAAGTGTTGTATGGAAAAGTTACAGAATAGATATACAAAAGAAAAAAAAAGAATGAAGTTATTCTTCAGGCGATCTGTTCCCATCAAAATGATCTTCTTCTTCAACTTCACTATCATCTTCAACTTCACTTTCAGAAATTTCCAGATATGGAGTATCTTGAGAATTTCTTCAGAAAGGAGCGTATGGTACTTCTTGAGAGGAATTTCATTATCTTCGCAAATCTTGCGAGTCATCTTAGCTCGAAAACGCTTGACATATAAACTATGGTTATCTTTGGGAAATTAGAAGCTGAGATCTCAAGTCGAAATTTTTCTTATTACGATTAGCAAGGAGAGTTTCCAGATCATTATTTATCTTCGCAAGATTTTCTGCAGCAAGAAAAGAAATTAAGGAATTGGTTAGAAAATTACGAAGGAAAAGTAACCAAAATAATTACCATCGCAAAGAATTTACCTTCTAGTTGCTTCTTATCATTACGAAGAGAAGAAATTTCAAGCTTTAATTGATTATTCTCCTCAAGAAGAGAAGAATTATCAATTGCGATGCTCGCAGATTGTGAATTATCTTCGTGACGAGATATTAATTCTGCGTTATCAATATTTAGATCTTCTATTTTCTGACGGAGACTTGAATTTTCAACCTCTAACTTCTTACAACGATTTAAAGTTTTCTTCTCAGCAATAGAATGACGTCTTTCCCAATCAGAAGCAGCTGCACAACTAACTCTTCCAACCTAAACCAGAAAAAAGGGGTTAGAAATCAATAAAATAAGGAAGTAAACAAGGAATAGAGAAGAAACTTACCATGCTGCCTAAAGCATATAATGAAGCAGGAGAGATGAATCTTGAAATTCCTTTGAGGGAGTTATTATCAATAACAGTAGGAACTTTACAAGCCTTCGCAATAAGTTTGCGAGCATTCGCTGTAGGAGAATTTCCTAATCCACGAGAAGAATGGAGGAAAGCCTCAGAGATGCTAACCATTCTTTGAGGCAAAAGTTTCTGGATACTATAATCTTCATTCCCACCTTCATCAACATCATCATCATCTCCTTTGTCAGAAAGAGTATCAGAATTAGAACTAAAGTCCTTCTCAGGAAATTTATTATCTTCATCACCAAGATCTTCCTCAATGTCCTTATTATAAGAAATTACATTGGAATGGGATTTGGTTGAGAGTATCTTCTTTTTCCTTCTCTCGTAAACAATATCTTGAAGTTTTCTTTTTCCTTTGCGAAGAGCATCATCTTGACTATCGAAGCTTGAGAGACCTTCGCAGAACGAAGAGTTTGTTGCCTCATGATAAGCCTTTTAGAAGAAGTGGAACTTTTATTTTCACTCGCAGACAATCTCGGAAGAAGTGGAACCCATAAATTCAAATAAGGATAAGAAACAGAGGCAACAATATATTGTTTAGAAAAATACAAGAGTGTTTCTTACCTCATTTGAAATTAAAGGGTAACAAAAAGATAAGGAAGTGGAAATACATACATTTCTAAAAACCCAAGGTTGATAATAGCGGTTAAGAAGATTCGCAGGAAGTTCTACTATCCCAGTAATATAAGAACCTGATAACATTAAAGGGTACTTATACCAATCTTCATCATTAGAACGACGAGGTGTCTTATTATTTCTTGAAGCATAATCAATATCGTGCATGAGAAGATCATCTGCTGCGATATTAGCTTTACGATGAAGACGAACACCCCAACGATTATCTTCTTTCCTCGCAGGAATTAGTGTGTAATTTTTGAAGAAACCCTCAACTGTATAATTCGCAGAAACAATTTCTATATTCTCAAACCCAGATTTTCTAAGATCAGTTGAATATAAAGATTTCCCAAAAGCAGCACGATTTGCGAATTCAACTAAGAGGCGAATGCAATCACCGGTCAATTGATAAATGGCACAAGAAAAATTGGGGTGGGAAATAATTTCGTAGAATAAAGGAAAGTTAACATCATAAAGAGGAAGAGGAAGACCTGCGAGGATTTGACCTCGTGAGATTAAAACTTTCTGATCATCCCAAACATAGTTGGTAAAGAGCTTCACACAGAGAGAAGACTTATTATCATAACCTTCAATCTCAGAAAGAATAAGGTCTCTATCAGCAAGTTCCGCATTAAGTTGTTCAATAGTTTTCTTCTTTGGTGCCATTGAATATAAGAGGGAAAATAGGAAAAATAGAAGAGGTTGCAGAGGAAGAAGCGGTGAAGAAGATGAGTAAGAGAATAAAAAGCAAAAACAAAGGATAATATTTATAAGAGAGTTTGATGAAGATAAAAATTCATTAATACGAGTAAGCGTGAACGGTTAAAAAGAACGGTTCTGAAGAAACGTGTCGAAAAGATAAGGGAAAAGTAAAAGACGTGTTGCGAATCTGAAGGGTGGTAATAACTACACTAAATTTACGAGAATAGGGATTCTCATGACATTTCTTCTTCAAAGAATTGACATGAGAAGAGGCAAGATGTAAAAACTGAATATCGCAAGATAATAGTTCACGAGTATCGTAATAAATAAAGGAGAAAAGAATTATAAAATGTTACGATGATAGAAGAAACGCGGAGAAATATGAAGTTTTGCGAGGATGGAGTAATTTTGCGAGTATGAGTTGCGATACTTCGTAACTCATGTACAGCTGTATAAAGTTTTACTATAAATAGGAGTTCAAATGTAAAATTCGAGAGGTTCTTTTAGTGAGTGTTAGAAAATATTTTAGGAAAGAGAATAGAGAAAGTTGTAACTATTCTAATTTCATTTAGATACTTCTTTGTGATCAATTGAGAACATTAATAAGAAAATTGTTATTCATCATCAAGAACTTCTTGAGTTTTTACTAATTCTATTGAGGGTGTAGTTGTAGGTTATTCTGCAACTACATGGATGGTGCAACAACTAATCATTGAGGTGCAAGGTTGATTCAGGTGAAGAGGAGGAGATGGTGGTTGTGGAAGTAAAGTTTCCAGCTGCATAAATAGTGCGAAACGTGGGTGAGAATGGCGAGCCCGTGGTAATAGCCCGGGTTGCCGGATTTCAGAAGTCAAAGTATGAATTGCAAAGTTTCAGTGAATCATGAAGGGGGTACGAGTCGGATGCAAAAGTCGACGGCCGGACATATGAGCTACGAGTCACGCTTTTAGGTACGTTTTCGCAAGATTATGAATTGGCTTAAATGGTTCTATGGTGAGTGTGTGGACTGAAGAGAATCAAAGTGAGTTGCTGGAAGTGCAGAATTACTTGGTGATAGTTTCTGATCATTCAATGGCCGGAGATAATTTTCCGGCGACCGGATTCCGGCCAACTTCCGGCCAAAACCCCAGTTTTCCGGCGAGATTTTTTGGGACATAATTTCTACACGGGTTCCTCTCACTTGTGGGCTTGGTGGATTTCTATCTAATGGACTTTGAAGGCTAGACGTAATTTTGGAACAAGAAGAGCTATAAAAGAGAAGACTTTTCTCAAAACCAAATATCTTTTATCTTATATCATATCTTATCTTCTACTTTTGTTTCTAGGGTTTGCAATATGATAGGGTTTCTCTTCCTTCTTGTTATGAACTCCATGAACATGAGCTAGAATTTTATTATTGGTTATGGAATAATTGGATTTCACAAAGCATGATTCTTTGATTCAATATATTAGTTTTGTCTCATATTTATCGTTCACAATTCTCTAAAAATATAGTTGTATGATTGACATATTATAACATGATTTGATTGATTGTTTTGTCAAGTTGAAAATTGGTAGAACTTCTAATCACATCTATTGCTAGTTTAGGGTTTATTATACGTAAAAGTGATAATCCTTGAATACAAGTAGCATAAATATGATTATAGTTTGTAGTGATATATTCTTATGATCATATGTGAATCGTGACCTTTGTTAAATTGAATTAGTGCGCTTTCCACGTTCAATTGCTTTGATTGGCCTGATTTCATAGAATTTAATGCATCTAGGGAATTAAACTTGATTAGTGCTTTTACACGTTAGGTTGTTCTCTTAGATAGACCTCATACTCGCATCTTTTAATGTGTTTGTTGATTACAAAAGGAGATTTGCGGGATATTCTTGCGATCAAGGTATCCTAGGGCTTTTGATAAAAGTTGAGATTAAATATCAATTCTAATTATTGTGTAGGAAACATATTTGTGAATGAAGATGAATCCTTAACCAATATCTTTTCTATTTGATTTGTTTTCTTATTTCTTTACTTGCTTTTATTTTATTTTAGTATATAAAAATCAGAAAAATACCCGGTGTTTTATATAAGGAACCGAAAATATATTGACAACCTAGACCTCTCTGTGGGATCGATCCTTTCTTGCCCTTGCTACATTTATATTTTGAGTAGTAAGAAAGTGTGAATTATTTTTGACGCATACGACACGCTTCACTCTGCATCAGGTTTTGAGTTGCGGACTGAGCGTTGGGAGTAGTTCCACTGAAGAGAAAACATAATGCGGGAATATGAAGAAGAAGAATAGTTGCAGACCGGAAACAAAGCAAACAGACGAAGAAGATAGAAAAGAAAAATAAGGAAAATATATTTGTAACCAAACTCTACCTTTTATAGGAAAAAGGAGGGGACCCATTGAGTAGAAGACGTGTCAGTAAAAAGAAGAATTTATAACACGTGTAGGCGTTAGGATAAATTAACGGAGTCTTGTCGAGAAGAAAATGTGGAAAGAAAAGAAGTTGTGAGCGCTATGAAGAATTGGAGATTCTCATATCTTCTCCACTTTATGAAGAAGACATGAGAAGAGGCAAGATATAGGACCAGAATATCGCTACAACAATACGTCTGCGAAATTAACGACACTTCTGCGAGTGTAATCGCGAGTCCTTCAACAACGCTTGATGGGTGTCACAGAATAAGCCTAAAGAATGACGTAATAGCTGACGATTGGAGAAACACGGGAAAAGCATGTTTGTCTTGCGATGGTTATAAAGCTTGCGATAATAGACATTATAACTATCGCAATAAGATCGTAGAGTAAATCCGAAATAAAAGGAAAAACTTAGCTGTCATCCACTATGTAATTTCCTATATAAGGGGTTCCAATAGATTTAGATAGGGATGATGTATTTTTTGAGAGTTGAGAAAGTCTTGAGGAGAGAGAAACTTGGAGAGAATAGTTGTAATCTGGATTTCTGTAAACATTTCTGAGATTTGAATGATAAGTGTCGTTTTTAATCTTCAATTATGAGTTGAATATTGTAAAATCTTAACTACAATTCATGAAAAAGTATAGTTTGTTTTTCTATTTCTATTTCTTTAGCTGCATTAAGTATAGTTTGCTTTCATAGAAAAAGTTTATCTTCTAACTTATACCGCTTCAAGGAATTGAGAAGGTTTCCTTGAGAGATAGAGCAAAGATTTGTGACTCTACTGAAGGTCTTAAGAGTATTGTTGCACTATAATTCATGATAATTATCGTCTAGTTATGGTCATAAGATAAAGAGGATTAAAATAAGGTGCTAAGATTATCTAGGACATCTTTATGTCGCATCCTAAGCACAAGAGAGAGAGGATGGGTACTAATTTAGCTTTTCATTGTAAAAACTTTCTAGACTTATTAGGGTTTAATCTTTTAAAAGAAGCCTAAATATATTAGGAAGCCAAAGAGGAGGCTAAGATAATAGGTTAGGATTAATGTACACGAAAGTAGGAATTGAAATATCGTGTTACATGACTACATGCAAGGATGGGATAAAGTAATACTACTGATCATATAGGACTTACTAAATCTTAATGCGAGAAAACTAAAGATTTTCCATAATTAAGTTTTAGGGAAGAGCAAGAGCTTATGCCTAAGTTCAAGGCATTTGAAAATAAATTAGCTTCCTAGTATTTAAAGGCAAGCATAGGATAGAAGAAACTACAAGAAGTTAAAGGAAAGCAAAGGAGAGGTACTAGAGAGTTGTAAGATATGGCATGTGATCATTCAAAGATACCTGAGGGTGATGTTGTTTCTAATTGCAGGGTGATGCGATGTAGAGAGGATCATCTTCATAGAGTGAAGTATTATTTTTGCTATCTCTGCGGGACTGGTCAGTTTTTATATGCAGAACAAGCCACACATCTTGCTTACTGCAACCTGAGGCCTGAGGAGAAAGAGAAGCTTGATGCTACTACTAGAAGTGAGATAAAATATAATCTTCAGCATGGTATTCCTATTGATGTTTCTATTCTTTATACTGAAATTCCGCTAGGTTTTAATTTTGGGTATGTTCAAAAGATTAAGGCAAGGTATAACTGGAAGAAGGGTAAGGGGAATCTTCAGGAGGCTGAGGAAAAGCTGATGCTAGAGGGGAAATAGCATATTAAACTGAAAATACAATGGTTTAAGAAGGGTTATGCTTTTTCTATGTTTGATTTCTGTTTTTTGGTTTAAAAGTTTATGTCTATCAATGAAATACTTTGGAAGTTGGCTTTATTCTTATATTGTGATTTCCTTACTTCTAATATGCTTTTTACTAGTGTTAAAGAAGTTACTTTTTGAATTGTTATTTCTCGTTAGTTTCTAGTGCTCATTGTAAAAAGTTAAGAGAAAATGTTAATGCTACCTAGATGGTTTTTAAGGCCATCCTATCTTAAGCTAGTAGAGAAACTAAAAAAAATATAAATTTATAACCTACTCAAGTACTAAGAAGTTTTCCAAGTCTACAAATTACTTGTGAAACTAATTTAAAGGTCAGACAGAGATTGAAACTAAAGTCTTGAGTTTTATCTGTCCTAAAAAGCTCTAAGATTCATCGGAATTACTGAAGATTCTAAAGATGGAGAAAATTAAGATGCCTAGGGAGAAAAGACGCAAAGAGTAATTAAATCTGGCTAGAGACTAAAATTGCAGGGAATTAAGAGGATTTGAATAACTAAATGGTAAAAATTAGAAGAAGTACTAAAAAATTCTCAAGAGTAATTAAATCTTTAAAATTGCAGGGAATTAAGAGTAATTAAATCTTTAATTACCTCAAGGAAAGACACTTAAATTCTCTGACTTATGCTCCTAAATACTAAAAAATTCTTACGTACATAGAAATCTCCTGTAGTCAAAATTATTCTAGTTAGTTAAGCCAACCAGTTGAATTGTCGTTTTCCATCCCAAATGCTAAAAATGTAAAGAGAAATTGTATTAAGTTGTCCTAATAAAATAACCTGGCTTGATTGGGGTATACCCCTAAGACAAAATAGGGTCATTTTGAAGTAAAAGAAACCACCCCTTAGCAATATATTTTTTTAAATGGTTAATATATCCTTGTTTAATTAACACTAAAAAAATTTGATTAGCTTAATTAATTGAGTTTAGATTGATTAATTGAGTGGATTAAAACTTATGAATTGAAATTTTGTTTTTGATTGAACTTATTTGGGAAGATTTTTTATGAAAAAAAATTGTTTTGAGAAAATCTTTTGCAACGGAAATGAAAGCACACAACCCAAACACTTCTAAAAAGTGGATTGCAAAGCTGTTGTATGAAATCATACTCAAAATTAGATCAAAAATCAACACTTTCAGTTCTGAAAGTATAAAAAGTCGGCAAGGTCGACGAATGAAGATCATGCCGGCCAAAGTTTGGCCGGCATGATCTTCATTCATCGACCTTTTCGACTTTATTTTTTTGACACACAGGAGACGACAGAAAAAAATTTATTAGCCGGCAAGGTCTTCAAAAAATCCCCCGCCGGCTGTTGAAAAAATATTGGCCGGCAAGGTATTCAAAAATTACCTTTCCGGTTGTTGAAAAAATTTACAGTCGCCGCCATGGCTGTTATGAAAAGTCGGCAAGATATGCTTGTTACGACCTTGCCGGCCAAAAACACAGAAATCATAATTTTCAATTTCTAACCTAATATAACAATCAAATCACACAACAAAATGATGGGTTTGAGTTTAAACATCATTTATAGTCTTCTTTTTGCAGGTAGAATCAACGATTTTTTTGGAAAATCAAAGTTCAATCGTTTGATGTAAGAAATGGAAGAAGATGAAAGGGAAGAGCAGAGAGATTAGGGAAAATTAAGAGTTTTTAAATTTTTAAATTTTAGGGTTTAATTTAAAGTTAATTAGTTCAAGGGTATTGAAGTAAAATCACCCTATTTTGTCTTATTTGGTATACTCCAATTAATCTGGGTATACCCCAATCAAGCCGGGTAAAATAAGGCATCCAAATGTTTAAAAGCCTAAATCACAATGAAGTCGAACTATGGGACATCATGAGAGTCATAATAAATTGCAAGGCCACTGAGAAGGAAACTACTCAAACTAAACTCAAACTAATATATTCATCTCCTGACAACTCAAGCTTAAAAACTCTTAAGGTTCAAATAATCCATTGTATTAATCTTCTCCTGACAAGTTAATGTATATATAGTACAAGAAAGAAAAGCAAAAAAAGAAAAAATGTATCCCACTAACACACTAACATTCCCACTGACATAATAATGTCTTCACGCATTTATCATTTCCAATGACATTCCCACTAACTAACTCACTGACATTATCACGCGTTTAAACCTTTAGATTCCCACTATCATTCATGGTTAGTGGACTACCTATATTCCACTAACATTATTCAACACTCTCCCTCAAGATGATGCGTATATATCAGATATGCCCAACTTGATAAGTGAATCGTTAAATATATTATTTGATACGGCTTTGGTAAGAATATCTGCTAACTGTTGTGTTGTACGAACATATGGTACTTCAATAATGTTTTCTTCGAGTTTTTCATAGATGAAATTCCTATCAATTTCCATGTGCTTTGCGCGATCATGTTGTACCGGGTTTTCCGCAATTTTGATCGCTGACTGGTTATCACAAAACAACTTCATAGGTTCTACAGTAGGAAAACCAAGTTCCTCCATAAGCCTTCTTAACCATAACAATTCACAAATACCTTTCACCATTGCCCTGTATTCTGCTTCAGCACTGGACAAAGACACCACCTGTTGTTTCTTAGATTTCCATGTTACTAAATTACCTCCGACGAAGGTAACGTACCTAGATGTCGATCTTCTCCTATCACCTTTTCCTCCCCAGTCTGAGTCAGTGTAACTTGATACATCAAGATGCCCATGTTTTGAAAACATCAACCCTCTTCTTGGTGCGGATTTTAAATACCTCAGTATTCTAGTGATTGCATTCATATGTTGTTGACCCAGATTATGCATAAATCTTCTCACAACACTCATAGCATAGGCAATATCAGGTCTTGTATGGGAAAGATAAATCAAATGGACAACTAACCTCTGGTATTGCCCCTTGTCAGTTGGTACTTGATTAGAACACTCTTCCAGACAATGATTTTGTTCCATAGGAGACCCAATAGGCTCACAACCAAGCATACCGGTTTCCTTCAACAAATTAATCACATATTTTCACTAAGACAAGAAAATACCCTTCTCAGATCGTGAAACTTCAATACCCAAGAAGTACTTAAGTCCACCCATATCCTTCATATCAAACTCGGAATACAAACAACTCTTCAGATTATCCATCTCTTCAGGATCATTTCATGTTACCACCATATCATCTACATAGATGATGAGCACTGTTATCTTGTCACCTACTTTTTTCATGAACAAGGTATGATCAGCATTACTTTGTGTGTATCCGAATTTCTTCATTGCTAAACGAAATCTACCAAACCAAGCTCTAGGAGACTGCTTCAAACCATATAAGGCCTTTTTTAGTTTACAAACCGCGTTTGCAATGTTCGGTGCTTTATAACCTAGAGGTAGTGTCATGTAGACTTGTTCTTGCAAATCACCATGTAAAAAAGCATTTTTTACATCATATTGTCATAGCGTCCAACCTTAATTTGTTGCTAAAGACAACAATACTCGAATAGTATTGATTTTTGCGACAGGAGCAAATGTCTCTTGATAATCAATACCATAAGTTTGGGTAAACCCTTTAGCCACAAGTCTTTATTTACACCTATCAATAGAGCCATCTGGATTATGCTTGATAGTATAAACCCATCTGCAGCCAACTGGTTTTTTTCCTTTTGGTAATGATACTATTTCCCATGTACCATTTTCTTATAGTGCTACCATCTCTTCTGTCGTCGGATTAGCCCACTTTGGATCACGTAATGCTTCTTCTACATTTCTTGGAATGGTAATATCTTCCATCTGGTAGACAAATGCTTTGCCAGCTTCTGACAATCTATGAGTAGACATGTAGTTCACAATTGGGTATTTCACCTTCTTTATTGGTTCGGGACAAAAACGATCTGGTGGCACTCCACGATTATTCCATTGTGGTAACTGATACCTGTTTGTCTCATTTAATTCACAATAATTGTTAGTATTAATCACAAGATCTATGTTTACCTTAGGAACATCATCAGGAGGATAACTGGTTGTAGGTACTGTTGTTGAAGAAAGAAGGGGGTCTTCGACAACAAGTGTTTCTCCCTCTTGAACTGTCTCCTCGGGTTGTATGGTAGTTATACCGACATCAGTAGGAACAGGTAAATTATTTGAACTTTCGTTAATTATGGAATGATGTATCTCACAATTAGATGGAAACAAATCTATCCAATTCAACTCTTCGATGTTGTTCTCTCCCTGAAGAGGAGAACTAAGATCATATGTTGAGTAGAACTTCTCATGATCAGAGAAGTTAACGTCCATGCTAACATAAAATCTGTGAGAAAGAGGATGATAACATCTGTAACCCTTTTGAAACGGATGATAACCAACAAATACACACTTTAGAGCACATGGGTCAAGCTTGCTGCGCAAATGTTTTTGTATATGGACATAAACAACACAACCGAACACTCGTGGAGGAAGCTTAAGTTGAGAAGGAATTGCCACAAATGAAGCCAATTTATCTAAAGGTGTTTGAAATTTCAAAACACTAGTGGGTACGCGATTAAGAAGATATATTGCATTAGTGATAGCTTCTTCCCAGAAAAGTGGCTTCATGTTTGCTCCAATTAAACAAGCTCTAGTAATCTCAAGTAATTGCCTATTCTTCCTTTCCGCAACACCATTTTGTTGTGGCGTTCCAGGACAAATGGCTTCATGAATTAAACCATTCTCCTGGAAATAACCTTGTAAAGTTTCATTGATATATTCTCCACCATTATCCGAACGAAGGACCTTTAGAGTGGTAGAAAATTGTGTTTGAATCATAATATGAAAAGATTTTAAAATACCAGCGACATCACTTTTGTTTTTCATCAAATAAATCCAGGTCATACGAGTGCAATCATCGACGAAGATAACAAACCAACGAAATCCTGAATTACTAGTAATTCGACAGGGACCCCAAACATCAAAATGAACCAAAGAAAACGGGACTAATCTTCTGCTAAAACTATCAGGATAAGTAGTACGATGACTTGTTGCTAAGATACAAGTTTCACAATTAAAATCAGAAGGTTTGCAGCCCGAAAATAGAGATGGAAATAAATGCTGCAAATATCCAAAAGAAACATGACCTAAGCGGTTATGCCATAATTTTATCTGATCTTCATTTGCATGGGATGACCCCTTAGCTGATAAAGACCTCCCTTCACACACATCTTCTACATAATACAACCCCCCTTTCTTAGTACCACGCCCAATTATCTTCCCGTTGCTGAGATCCTGAAGAAAACAAAAATTTGAATAGATTAATACTACGCAATTTAATTGTGCGGTCACTTGTGATACTGATAAAAGATTGTTAGAAAGGGAAGGAATCAGCAAAGTATGTTCTAAAGTTAAAGAAGAATTCAAATCAACTATCCCAGCTCCAGTAACCGGGTATGGAACCCCATTGGCATTATAGACCATTGAACAATCAGGTGGGCACACATCTTTCAAAATAGATGCTTCAAATGTCATATGATTAGTGGCACCAGAATCAAGAATCCAACCATGATCCTTGTTTGAGTTAGCAGCTATTAAAGCTAGGCCAATATTACCTGATTCTTTGGGGACAAGATGATCTATAACAGAAGGAAGGTCATCAACTATTGGAGTAGTTGTTGTTGATGTTGTCATCTCAGTTATAAAAATAGCCGCTTTTCCTTTTCTTTTTTCGGTTTTTGATCGAGTATTCCACCACTCAGGATAACCATTCTTCTTGAAGCATTTTTCGACAGTGTGCTTCTCATTTCCACAATAAGTACATTTCCCACCAGTATTTTGTGATGAATATTGTTGTGAAAAATTCCCAAATTTGTTTACCGTCATTGTTATTTGGGGGGAAACAAATTTATTCATCATGGTACTACGGCGTTGTTCTTCACGCCTCACAATCGAAAAAACCTTTTCAGGTCCAGGTAGTGGAGTACTACGAAGTATTTCTCCTCTGACAGAGTCATAAGAATCATCAAGACCAGCAAGAAATAAATAAACTCGCTCTTTATCAATTTCTTATTTCCGAATTTTAATCACATCTGCCTGAGTAAAAGTAATTGGTTTACGATAATCAAGTTCTTGCCAAATAATCGTAAGATCAGAATAAAAAATTGCCACGGGTCGACCTGCTTGCTTTGTTGCCATAGCCTTTCGAGATAATCATAAATAATTGATTTATCATCCCCTTCATAATATCGGTGTTTCACTGCGTCCCAAACATCTTTTGCATTAGATAAACGAATGAATACATTCATTAATTCTCGCTCCATAGCACCAATAAGCCAACATTTAATAAGAGAATCTTTCATACACCATTCATCATATTTCGGTTCACCTTCAGTGGGTTGTTTGGTAGAGCCAGTTAAATATCCATATTTGCCTCTACTTGAGACAAACATAGATACAATTTGAGACCAAAGGGTAAAATTTTGTCATTCAATTTTATACCATAAGGAATCGAAGTCGGCTCCTGAAAAGGTACCGAATTTATCAAAGAAGTAATAACAGCTCCGGCATCACCATCAGTAGGCATGAAGAAATGAACGTCGAATAAAAATAATTACGATAAAGAAATCAAGACAGTTTCGACTTCTAAGAGTAATAATTAATTTTACTCACGTCTTTAGTAGATCAAGAACAATAACTTCAATAAATATCACAGTAAATTAGTGATATGAAATAAGAGATTGAAGATAAAAAATCTTGTCAACAAAATATATTAAAAATGAACCTTAAGATAGCAATAGAAATAATGATCGATAATAAGCACTCACTCTAGATTGAAATACTCAGCTTCACCATTGAAGATCTTATACCAACTCTAAACTCAAACTAATATATTCATCTCGTGACAACTCAAGCTTAAAAACTCTTAAGGTTCAAATAATCCATTGTATTAATCTTCTCCTGACAAGTTAATGTATATATAGTACAAGAAAGAAAAGCAAAAGAAAAGCAAAAAATAAAAAATGTATCCCACTAACACACTAACATTCCCACTGACATAATAATGTCTTCACGCATTTATCATTTCCACTGACATTCCCACTAACTAACCCACTGAAATTATCACGCGTTTAAACCTTTAGATTCCCACTATCATTCATGGTTAGTGGACTACCCGTATTCCACTAACATTATTCAACAAAACTGAACAGATCAAAGCATTGGGAGAAGAAATTTAGAAGATGCAGATTAACCCATTAAAGGAAAAGAGAGAAGCTATAGAAAAATTGATTAGGTTCATCTAACTGCAATAAGTTCCATAAATGAAAGATCTAGAGAGGGGAGTGAAAAGATATTTAAAGAGATCAAAATATGAGATGGTTTAAGATCTTTCAAAGGACAACAAAAATTTCAGGAGATCATCGTAGCTGAAGATCAATGGCTTGCGATCATAAAATTGTTCCTAAAGATTCCCAGATTTCCACTACCAGGGTGATGCGGTGTAGAGATAATCATTTACATCGAGTGAATTGCTTTCATTGTTCAAGATATGAAAATGAAGATTTCCTTCATCCTTATGAGGCTTGGTGGTTGGCTTACTTTAACCTACGAAAGGAAGATAAAAATAAGATTTGCTCTTGCGCTAAGAAGAGAATTCAAATTAAACTGGAGAAAGGATTATCTTTAGATGCTATAATCTAATATAAGGAGATGTCACCAGGGGATGGATTATTCCTATGTACTAATGAGAGAAGCAAGGTATCAAAGAAAGAAGGGAAAATGCCACTATGAGGAGATGGAGCAAAATGAACTAGGAGAAGAATGAGAGGACTAGTACTACTTCATCGAAAAATTGATGAAACTAAAGAAGGAGGACTGAATGGATTTGGGCTTCTAATTGTTATTAGTTATCCGTGTAGTTTTAATTTTATCGTATGGTTGATTTCTATAGTCTATTTCTTAAAATTATGGTAGAAGTTGTTTCACCTTATCTTAGATACATGGTATCTTAAATCCATGTCATTAGTACAAAAACTATCAAATGTTATTCCTATTACTAAACTATTTCCGATTCAAAACCAGGAATTAGAAAAAGAGATCTAGCAAACCAGATTTGTTAAAAATGCAGATGAAATCAATGTATGATGAAAATTAACGTTTTATGCAAGCAGCCAAATCAAATTTTTTTAGAAATCAAATAAGAAAAAATGAGTTTTTATTCCCCAAATTAGAGAGTTAACTCCTTGGAGAAAGAAAAAAAGAAAGAAAGTTGGAAAGATTTGATCTTATGAATCCTATTTGTAAAAGTGCCTATCATATTCCCCCATGACTTATCCCTTCTAGCCAGAGAAGAGACACTGGTTGTGATGATTACTCCATGGCCATGGCAGTAAACATCAGCAAAAAGAGTTGGGAAAAGTTTGAAGGAAACTAACCATTAGGAAGGAAAAAGGAAAAAAAAGATGAGAGAGGGCATAGCGTTGCTTATGACAAACTATTAGGAAGTGAAACACTAATTAATGAGGGATAAATTAGTCATTATGAAAAATAGTTGGATAAGGTACCTTTTTACCTTTTAATGACCATTTCTTTCATGTAGTCATAGGCCCGAATAATGTTCCAGTGCCCCAAACTAATAGGGTAAAAAAAGATTAAATAATTTTAGCCGGTTAGAAATTACAACCACAGAAAATTATGTTAGAAAAATAAAGTCAGCGTTTCCATTTCATTCAAGAAATAAGTAAACTTGTGCCGGTAAAAGTATGTTGTTTTTACATGGTTGGTACATTATGATTCGGTAGCTTGCATGAAAAAGGAAGATTGTCAGCAATGGATGCTATTTGAGCAAGGAATATAAATTTGAAAGTTATTATTGGGGCGTCACATTCCAATAGAGGGCTTCGCTTAGATTCTTAGTTTCCAAAAAAGTGGTTATGAGATATCCTAATACAAATACAAAATATCTAGATTACCCTTTAACTAAAAAAATAATTAAAAACCTAATCTTCCTCTCCTCAATAAACCGCCGAACGATCAAATTCATCACCAACAACTGAATCAAGAATCTGAAGAATCACGATTTCAAACTCCTCAACAAGAACGCATGGTTTATGTTAGGTATTAATCGATAACCCATCTTGTTTTTACTCGTTTTTGTGCTAAAAGTTAGATTGAATGAAATCGAAGTCAAATTAGGGTTTTAGTTGCGTTTCTGAAGGTGTTACGGTTGGCTTTGCTAACCGTAATTATAGTTTCTGAAGATATTACGGTTAGGTTTGGATGATTCCAAACCGTAAATCTAATTTGCATGTGGTATTCCTAGCCGTAAAATTTGTATTTCCAACCATAGAAACAAAATCTAAATCACAGGAAAATTTACGGCTGGTAATGAAAAATTTGAACCTGTCCGAAAACTGAGTTACGGTTTGGAATTGTGTAAAACCCAACCGTCAACTAGGTTACGGTTGGGTTCGTAGTGCCATTTTCCCAACCGTAATGGTTCTATGACTGGGTTTTGTCTCATTGATTACCAGTTACGGTTTGGAGTTCATCCAAACCTAACCGTAAATAGAGGTTACAGTTGGTAACGAAGCTTAAACCCAACCGTAATCGGACATGTAAGTCGAAATATCTGAAATTGTTTTACGTACTTTAGCTAATTTTTAGCGAAATTGAACTCATGGGAGATAGATTAGAGGCATATAAATTCTTATTTTTCTTCTCTCTAGTTTTGGTTTTCTTCCCATAAAAACTGTCCCAGAATTCACTAAGTATAGAACAAAATTCATTAACTTAATTATTATCGAATTAAATTGAATTAAAATTAACTAAATAATAGTTGTTTGGTCATTATAAAATTATTTGAGTTAAGGGAACGTGGCACCCAATAATAGTCTTCATAAATTTTAGGGTCCATATCTACTGCTCATATGTACGATCCAGAGGCACTGCTGATTCATTTTGATATTTTTAGAAAGTTTCGGACTGAAATGGGTGCTGGATGCTGAAGTAAAATGAGGTGTTCAGGAATTACGAAAAAATGAAATTTCAACATCCCCAAAGTATTTACCAGAAAGCCAAGTCACTGAAAGTATGTTATTTTAAAAAAAAAAAAAAAAGTTGTGAAATTCAATTATAATTTTGGCGAAGTTAAAAATTATCTGTGCACCCACATGAAAATTATGCTCTAAGTTTCAAAATCAGTCTTCCGATTGAAAAGAGAACACAGGCGAAGTAGAAAAGTTCATTAACATAATGCAAACTAAAGAGACTGCAAGCAACATAATGCAAACACAAAAGTTCGTTAACATAACCTTTGGTGAAGATAACATCAAAGTCTCCAACCATCTGATTTCTACACCAATGGTGTATTACTAGAAATAAAAACAAAACATAAAGCAAAACTAGCAGAAATTAAAAAAGAGAACACAGGCAAAGTAGAAGGATAACTGGGACAGTAAACAAACAACTAAGCTAGTGCAAATGCAGACTTGACGAACTCTTCGTCTTCATAGCAAAGCTGCAAATTTTTGCTCTTCAACAAGAAACTGATTGCTTCCTCTTCAAAGTCTAACAGCCAACCCAGTTTGATCAGCTCACTTAGAGCCGCAATTTGATCTGCTTTCTCCCAGAGAAGTCCCTCAGCTATCACTTCAGAAAAGTAAGTTGCATATGCAATATTTTCCTTATGCCCAGATGTAGACCTATCCACCTTTTGAGTAAAGAGCTTCATATTCTCCCGCTCCCACCGAATCATTTGGCTGACCTCGACCTTTAGAGTGCTGCCAGTAGACAGTTTTAAGCCGTAACTTGCTGTAATGGGTTCTTCGGTCTCAAAGACCAAAAGATCAAGAAGATAAATTACCATCTGATGCCTCTTCTCGAAATCAATTTCAAGAGAAGGGTCTGCAAGAAAAGCGAGTATGACTCTAATAAGACCTTTCATGATAAATGCACCTTTTGCAGTAATTTGCTTGAGCTCTGCAGTATCCAGGAGTGAAGATCCTTCTTTGTTCACGGATTCAGAAATCGTCCGGACACCAATGCTTGCAAATATTTCATTCAGTTTACTCTTGGTCACAGAAGGAAAACTTGGCTTAGGATACCAAACAAATAAAGGATCTGGAGAAGCCTTCTCTAAACAATCTTGCAGCTGCAAATCATCTGGAATTAATATCGCATCTTTGTCGAGTAAAAGAATGTCATTCGAATCTTTACTGCTCACTGGCAACTTCAACAACTTCTCTGAAAGAAGCTTCTCTGTCTTCGAATTCCAGTGCTTAGCTACATAAAGCCAAAAAGCCCGGCATTCCTCGGACGTTAACTTCTCTTTCTTACCTTCCCATCCATTCCAAAGCTTGCAGTAATCATCAATATTAGGATATCGACGAACACCAAAAGCACTGCAGAAATAATTGAGCAAGTCCTTCTCGTAGTGCTTCTCTAAAACATTCAACTTCAAGCCAAATAGACCGTCCTTATCATAAATGACACAATCCTCTGGACAAACCCATTGCCCCATGTCGCTTCCATTTGGAATAAAGATCTTTCCAGATGCTTCGTTAACACACTCTTTAGTAGATCCTTTTTGAGGCTCCCAGTTGAAATGACACAAACATTTGTAGATACGAGAAATGACGGTAAATTGAGAATGAGACTGCAAATGGCTGGCAATCAGCGAGCACCCATGTTGTTTATCTACTGTCACCCCTATGGCCTCGAGCTCTTTAGAATAGGATGCAGTTTTGGAACAATAAAATGCATCATCGATGAAAGGCCCATCCTCAGGTTGTAATAACGAATTCCATTTAGCATCAAACAACAAGCAACTTCCCGGATCTCTGTATCCCATATGAGTCTTTAACCATCTTCTATTCACACGCTTAAGGAACTCTTCTGGTAAAGCATTGTTCTCCTTCAACAATATCTCAATGCAATTCATAAGGGAAAGAGCACTTGCTGGAGAGGTATCACTTGGCTTAGTGGGAATGTTGAGCCCAGAAACCACAAACTGCATCCCCAAACTGAATTCAGTAACCACTCCAATTGCCTTCAACTCATCCCTGTATTCTAGAATCCCCCTACCATAGCCTGTATCACTGTCATCAATGAAAGGAAGTGAAACAATCGGAGAGAGGTTCTCCCAATCAGGATGAAACAGTATAGATTCTTTAGGTGCTCTTCTGCCTAGACGAGTATGCAACCATTTCTCCTCACGTAAGCATTTGTTGACTTCCATTGGTAAGCGACGGGCCGCTTTCTTAAGCTGCCTGTAACATGAAAGGAAACTTAGAACATTCTCCTTGGTAATGGATAATGAAGATGCATGCTGCTTAAACTGGCGAGCAAAAACTTTGGCTGCTTCATCAAAATCAACCACAACCCCAAGTTTTTTTAGCTCATTCTTATAAGAAAATATATCTGGTCCATAATGTTGTTCACTGATTGATGGAAACCCATTAAAAACCTTCAGAATACAACCCCATTCACCATCGAAAAGAAAACACTCACTTGGAGATTTTAAAACACCAGCCTTTAACCATTTTCGCTCTTTAAGCACTCTCAGAAATGTAGATGAGTTGGTGTGGCGAACACATTCCAGTATCAAAAAGGCTGCTTCCACTGTAAGTGATGCAGGCATTTCGAAGAGTTGACGACAATCTGGTAATTCTTCTCAAATTCAACCTTCACACCGAGCAACTTAAGCTCCGCCTTGAATCCAGAAATATCTTTCCCATAATATTCATTATCAATTAGAGGAAGACCACTGATTTGTGCAGCAACTTTCCATTCTGAATGAAACAAAATGGAATCAACTGGAGACAAGTCCCCTTTCAGTGTCTTTAACCAGCTACCTTTTTGAATGGCCTTGACAAAGTCATCAAGAGGCAAAATCTTTTGTTGCAAAAGCCTTACAAATTTTAGAATCGAAAACACATTGGACTTCGTTAAATTTGAGCTAGCTGCAAGAGACATTAGGCGCTTACCCATATATTTGCACGCTTCACCGAACTCAAACATCACACCTATAGCTTTAAGCTCTTCCGTGTAATCATTGATTCTACTACCGTAAAACTGAATATCGACCATCGGGATATCAACCAGTTCAGACCCATTTTGTAGTAGGCTACCATGTGAGGTAAGGAGGAAGGATTGTGATGGAGGCACATAGCTATAGCTCGTTGAGTCACCCAAACACGTCCGTAACCAACATCCTTCTCTTATGGATCTCAAGAAATTCCCCTGATCAACCAGCTTTCTCTGTGACCTCAAGTTCCGAATCCAATCTAACAGTAGAAAAGTATTTGTTTTCGTCAAAGGAGATTTGACAGTTGGCAAAGCATCATCAGGAGGACATATGTAAGGGATATCTGAAGCTCCAACATGTTCTTTCAAAAATGTAATGAGAAGTTTCTCTTTTGTATGTGAACCAGCAAAATTACCACTATTTAAGTAATCTTCGGTTAATTCAACATAACGGTTTCCTCTCCATGGATTTGAACCCATCAATGCAACCCAATTACTATCACGAGCTGGAACAAGAACCCCACTTCTTTGTGTAGTAACAGTGCCATACTTGTCAACCAATGGCAACTTTTTGCACAGCTTATTCACTTCTGCTTCTGATAAATAGTTACCTCGCAACGAGTGATACACGAAGTGCGCAAAGGTAATGACTACTTTACTACTGGCACTGTGAATAGAAGAAGAAAGAAGATCTGCATACTCAAAGATGCTAAAAACATCTACTCCCAAACTGATTAGCCAGTTCCTCAACGTCTCCCTCCTTGAAAATGACTGCAAAGCCTCTTGAGTAGATTTGGGAATAAAATGATATTTCAACGAGCACCGGAATTCATTATTCCAGTCAATGAGCCAGGATACATGGTGAGAAGCTTTTGATATACAGAGTTTCTTACCCTGCTTA
The DNA here is from genome assembly GCA_023529315.1 of Papaver bracteatum. Lineage (NCBI taxonomy): Eukaryota > Viridiplantae > Streptophyta > Magnoliopsida > Ranunculales > Papaveraceae > Papaver > Papaver bracteatum. The sequence continues at coordinate 60,157 of JAJJWX010002042.1, read as the reverse complement.
GACATTGTGTCAGCTATGCTCAGCAAAGAAACAATCCCATCCACACCAATGTACTTCAAGAGAGGTATGTTCTTGATGCTTGTATTCTGGAAATGTTTACCCCAGTAATCATACAGAAAGAGTAGGATCTCAATGTATAAATCCTCTGATACTCCCATGACAAGATTAGAACCTCGGATGCACTTGGCGTACCATTCATTTTCCATGGATTTAACTTCCAAAAAGTTCAACACATTATCATACACATTTTTATCAAAAGCCGAACTCAGGACGTATTTCCCATGGGTACACAAATTCTGTAAGCTCACGCCTTGCTTCTCTGCCTTCTCCAAAATATTCCAGAAAGCAGGTAAAAGTCTACCAACTTCCCCCGGCTTGTAAAAGAACTTTTGTGCATTGTTGGTTTGGGATGGCAAAATGCTCTCTTCCATGAGTTTCAATTTAATTGCATCTCTTACCACGTTTAACTTCTGATATGAAGAAGGATTAACTGGTATGAAAGTGAACATATTTGAAAGAGTAGATACTGGAGCTGCAACAGATGATTTGATGAGAGAAACAAAGGCACTGATAAAAGCCGAAGGCACACAATCAAGAATACCCTGATTCCATTTGTTGTCCAGTAAGATAGTTTCCCTTGATGATGCTAGTACAAAATCAGCTTGAATGACGAACGGAAAATTTGTAACCATCTCAGTAGGCAAAAAAGCATATATACCAGGCGAACTCATCCCTCGGCTCAGACGTTGCCCAATGGGAAGTGCCAAAGTGATAACCCACTCCTCTACTTCCATTCTCCTTTCCACTTTGTTTTCCTGTTTTACTGGAAACCTTTGCCTCCACATGTAATAACTACATTCTACTTCAGATGAAGTGCTATTTTCCTCTGCTGAGAGATGAAGAGTGTACGACTCAGCATTAACATTCTTCCTAGAAACAAATTCAGTCTCGCTGGATATTGATACCTCGCACAATGTATTGAGCTTGGGATCTTTGTTCGCTTCTCTAACAGAAAGCCTTTTGATTTTCGCAAGAAACAACAACACCTCAGGGTGTATGCTTGAGAGTTGCTGCTTCACAGGATGAACTTTATCTGGCTTCAGAGGTAAAACGATGATAGTGGTCGGAAGAGACCTTGCAGATCCATATACTTGTTGTATTTCGGCCACTGTGGGGTGCTCCTCCACCCATTGAGGGACTATATATCCAACATTGCACTGTGGACATGGGTCTTCACTGAACATTATCTGATACCCATTGCTGAAGATATATGGCCGAGCAGTGATCAGAAACACACTCTTAAAACCAATACCTACAAATGAAAACATATATTAGTCCAAGCAGAGTCAGACGCACAATTTTTAAGGCCCCATGGAGAAAATTTCAAAGAAGCATCACAAATGAGCCCCTTAATATGCTAATGGCAGCACTATAATGGCTTTGCTCATTGTTGACACGAAAAATTGGAATCCAAACAAAAGCAATATACTAGAGATAGACTTACCTTTCTCTCCAATGTAACCGCGTTCTCTATGTCCCTTTTTAGTAGAACGCCCAACACTGCAGATTGAATCAATGTTTTTTGATGAAAATCCTTTTTCATTGTTGCATACCAAAAGGGTTGCAGGAGCACCAGTGGCTGTGATATCTGTAGAAGTCATCACAAACTCTAACGACGGTTTCACCCCATCCATATACTCATTATCTTCAGCATTCTGCGAATTCAATTGTCAAAACTTCAGAATTAGTGATTGCACACTCCACCATAAAATACAAATCGAAACAAATGCATCAACAATAAACCACAAACACAATCACTAAGTAATCCAGACTATCCAGTAAGTAAACTTAGCACTCAAAGATTAATTACACAATCAAAACGACAACAGATACTACTTTGTGTGAATGCTTCTCTAACTACTACCAACTGATCAAAAATAAAAACAATCCTTAATGCACATTGCCACTTCACTTCAGTTTTAACGGCAACAACAAAATACATCTAAGAATCCAATATTGACTAATAATATTACCTGGATGATTTCCATCAGGAAATGAACATCTTTCGCGTAGAGTTCAGCAGAGAGATTCTTAACAGCTTGATGAAGATCCTCAGTTAAAAGATTCGGCTCTTTAGCTCCTATTGAAAACTTCCCTTTCCTTATCTCTTCTATATGTTCTTTCGGCGATCTCGCCGCCATCGTTAACCTGTACCTTAGTACCTGCATGCAACAATCCAATCCAACTTCAAGAAACAGAATAAACATCGCATGCAAAACAGAATATTAGTTAGAGGAATCAATACCTAGATAATGAACTTCACTGTAGATAACTTGAAGAAGATGAAGTAAAATGTTTAAGATTTTTTTGAAGCATGCAACCAAAATAGAGAAAAGGAAAATGTTTATGATGATAATGGAGAGAGTGAAAACTTAGAATTTATAGGAGTGGGTTTTGTTTGGTATTCTCTATAAGCTCTATGCATTCATTAATTCCTCTTCTTTTTCTGTATGGAAAAAGAAAACGACTGGGAAGACTAAAAGAGAAGAAGATGCAAAGACAGTCTCCTCTTTTTTAACGTCTGAAAAATTGACTTCTCATTTTCCTCAAATTCCATTTGAACTTCTTCTTGTAATCTTGGTTTGGTTATTGAAAATGTAAGTAATGCAGTTGGGTGATTTAATGAGTCAAAATGTGGGAGACAACAATAGGAATGTTGTTTTATGTACCCTCTCATTTAAGAGAGGATGCATGCCTGTCAATGCCCGGCCTTTGGCTTTGCTAGTGATGCATTTTCTGTTTAGGAGAGTTTGATGAAGATAAAAATTCATTAATACGAGTAAGCGTGAACGGTTGAAAAGAACGGTTACGAAGAAACGTGTCAGAAAGATAAGGGAAAAGTAAAAAGATGTGTTGCGAATCTGAAGGGTGGTAATAACTACACTAAATTTACGAGAATAGGGATTCTCATGACATTTCTTCTTCAAAGAATTGACATGAGAAGAGGAAAGATGTAAGTACTGAATATCGCAAGATAATAGTTCACGAGTATCGTAATAAATAAAGGCGAAAAGAATTATAAAATGTTACGATGATAGAAGAAAAATACCCGGTGTTTTATATAAGGAACCGAAAATATATTGACAACCTAGACCTCTCTGTGGGATCGATCATTTCTTGCCCTTGCTACATTTATATTTTGAGTAGTAATAAAGTGTGAATTATTTTTGACGCATACGACACGCTTCACTCTGATCGTGTTTTGAGTTGCGGACGAGCGTTGGGAGTAGTTCCAATTTGAAGAGAAAACATAATGCGGGAATATGAAGAAGAAGAATAGTTGCAGACTAGGAAACAAAGCAAACAGACGAAGAAGATAGAAAAGAAAAATAAGGAAAATATATTTGTAACCAAACTCTACCTTTTATAGGAAAAAGGAGGGGACCCATTGAGTAGAAGACGTGTCAGTAAAAAGAAGAATTTATAACACGTGTAGGCGTTAGGATAAATTAACGGAGTCTTGTCGAGAAGAAAATGTGGAAAGAAAAGAAGTTGTGAGCGCTATGAAGAATTGGAGATTCTCATATCTTCTCCACTTTATGAAGAAGACATGAGAAGAGGCAAGATATAGGACCCTAAATATCGCTACAACAATACGTCTCGAAATTAACGACACTTCAGAGTGTAATCGCGAGTCCTTCAACAACGCTTGATGGGTGTCACAGAATAAGCCTAAAGAATGACGTAATAGCTGACGATTGGAGAAACACGGGAAAAGCATGTTTGTCTTGCGATGGTTATAAAGCTTGCGATAATAGACATTATAACTATCGCAATAAGATCGTAGAGTAAATCCGAAATAAAAGGAAAAACTTAGCTGTCATCCACTATGTAATTTCCTATATAAGGGGTTCCAATAGATTTAGATAGGGATGATGTATTTTTTGAGAGTTGAGAAAGTATTGAGGAGAGAGAAACTTGGAGAGAATAGTTGTAATGCTGGATTTACGAAACATTTCAGATTTGAATGATAAGTGTCGTTTTTAATCTTCAATTATGAGTTGAATATTGTAAAATCTTAACTACAATTCATGAAAAAGTATAGTTTGTTTTTCTATTTCTTTAGCTGCATTAAGTATAGTTTTCTTTCATAGAAAAAGTTTATCTTCTAACTTATACCGCTTCAAGGAATTGAGAAGGTTTCCTTGAGAGATAGAGCAAAGATTTAGGGAAGAGCAATAGCTTATGCCTAAGTTCAAGGCATTTGAAAATAAATTAGCTTCCTAGTATTTAAAGGCAAGCATAGGATAGAAGAAACTACAAGAAGTTAAAGGAAAGCAAAGGAGAGGTACTAGAGAGTTGTAAGATATGGCATGTGATCATTCAAAGATACCTGAGGGTGATGTTGTTTCTAATTGCAGGGTGATGCGATGTAGAGAGGATCATCTTCATAGAGTGAAGTATTATTTTTGCTATCTCTACGGGACTGGTTAGTTTTTATATGCAGAACAAGACACACATCTTTCTTACTGCAACCTGAGGCCTGAGGAGAAATAGAAGCTTGATGATACTACTAGAAGTGAGATAAAATATAATCTTCAGCATGGTATTCCTATTGATGTTTCTATTCTTTATACTGAAATTCCGCTAGGTTTTAATTTTGGGTATGTTCAAAAGATTGAGGCAAGGTATAACTGGAAGAAGGGTAAGGGGAATATTCAGGAGGGTTGAGGAAAAGCTGATGCTAGAGGGGAAATAGCATATTAAACTGAAAATACAATGGTTTAAGAAGGGTTATGCTTTTTCTATGTTTGATTTATGTTTTTTGGTTTAAAAGTTTATGTCTATCAATGAAATACTTTGGAAGTTGGCTTTATTCTTATATTGTGATTTCCTTACTTCTAATATGCTTTTTACTAGTGTTAAAGAAGTTACTTTTTGAATTGTTATTTCTCGTTAGTTTCTAGTGCTCACTGTAAAAAGTTAAGAGAAAATGTTAATGCTACCTAGATGGTTTTTAAGGCCATCCTATCTTAAGCTAGTAGAGAAACTAAAAAAATAGAAATTTATAACCTACTCAAGTACTAAGAAGTTTTCCAAGTCTACAAATTACTTGTGAAACTAATTTAAAGGTCGATGAGAGATTGAAACTAAAGTCTTGAGTTTTATCTGTCCCTAAAAGCTCTAAGATTCATCGAATTCTTCAAGATTCTAAAGATGGAGAAAATTAAGATGCCTAGGGAGAAAAGACGCAAAGAGTAATTAAATCTGGCTAGAGACTAAAATTGCAGGGAATTAAGAGGATTTGAATAACTAAATGGTAAAAATTAGAAGAAGTACTAAAAAATTCTCAAGAGTAATTAAATCTTTAAAATTACAGGGAATTAAGAGTAATTAAATCTTTAATTACCTCAAGGAAAGACACTTAAATTCTCTGACTTATGCTCCTAAATACTAAAAAATTCTTACGTACATAGAAATCTCTTGTAGTCAAAATTATTCTAGTTAGTTAAGCCAACCAGTTGAATTGTCGTTTTCCATCCCAAATGCTAAAAATGTAAAGAGAAATTGTATTAAGTTGTCCTAATAAAATAACCTGGCTTGATTTGGGTATACCCCTAAGACAAAATAGGGTCATTTTGAAGTAAAAGAAACCACCCCTTAGCAATATATTTTTCTAAATGGTTAATATATCCTTGTTTAATTAACACTAAAAAAAATTGATTAGCTTAATTAATTGAGTTTAGATTGATTAATTGAGTGGATTAAAACTTATGAATTGAAATTATTTGGGAAGATTTTTTATGAAAAAAAATTGTTTTGAGAAAATCTTTTGCAACGGAAATGAAAGCACACAACCCAAACACTTCTAAAAAGGGGATTGCAAAGCTGTTGTATATTCATCTCCTGACAACTCAAGCTAATATATTCATCTCCTGACAACTCAAGCTTAAAAACTCTTAAGGTTCAAATAATCCATTGTATTAATCTTCTCCTGACAAGTTAATGTATATATAGTACAAGAAAGAAAAGCAAAAAAGAAAAAATGTATCCCACTAACACACTAACATTCCCACTGACATAATAATGTCTTCACGCATTTATCATTTCCACTGACATTCCCACTAACTAACTCACTGACATTATCACGCGTTTAAACCTTTAGATTCCCACTATCATTCATGGTTAGTGGACTACCTATATTCCACTAACATTATTCAACACTCTCCCTCAAGATGGTGCGTATATATCAGATATTCCCAACTTGATAAGTGAATCGTTAAATATATTATTTGATACGGCTTTGGTAAGAATATCTGCTAACTGTTGTGTTGTACGAACATATGGTACTTCAATAATGTTTTCTTCGAGTTTTTCATAGATGAAATTCCTATCAATTTCCATGTGCTTTGCGCGATCATGTTGTACCGGGTTTTCCGCAATTTTGATCGCTGACTGGTTATCACAAAACAACTTCATAGGTTCTACAGTAGGAAAACCAAGTTCCTCCATAAGCCTTCTTAACCATAACAATTCACAAATACCTTTCACCATTGCCCTGTATTCTGCTTCAGCACTGGACAAAGACACCACCTGTTGTTTCTTAGATTTCCATGTTACTAAATTACCTCCGACGAAGGTAACGTACCTAGATGTCGATCTTCTCCTATCACCTTTTCCTCCCCAGTCCGAGTCAGTGTAACTTGATACATCAAGATGCCCATGTTTTGAAAACATCAACCCTCTTCCTGGTGCGGATTTTAAATACCTCAGTATTCTAGTGATTGCATTCATATGTTGTTGACCCAGATTATGCATAAATATGCTCACAACACTCATAGCATAGGAAATATCAGGTCTTGTATGGGAAAGATAAATCAAATGTCCAACTAACCTCTGGTATTGCCCCTTGTCAGTTGGTACTTGATTAGAACACTCTTCCAGACAATGATTTTGTTCCATAGGAGACCCAATAGGCTCACAACCAAGCATACCGGTTTCCTTCAACAAATTAATCACATATTTTCACTAAGACAAGAAAATACCCTTCTCAGATCGTGAAACTTCAATACCCAAGAAGTACTTAAGTCCACCCATATCCTTCATATCAAACTCGGAATACAAACAACTCTTCAGATTATCCATCTCTTCAGGATCATTTCATGTTACCACCATATCATCTACATAGATGATGAGCACTGTTATCTTGTCACCTACTTTTTTCATGAACAAGGTATGATCAGCATTACTTTGTGTGTATCCGAATTTCTTCATTGCTAGACGAAATCTACCAAACCAAGCTCTAGGAGACTGCTTCAAACCATATAAGGCCTTTTTTAGTTTACAAACCGCGTTTGCAATGTTCGGTGCTTTATAACCTAGAGGTAGTGTCATGTAGACTTCTTCTTGCAAATCACCATGTAAAAAAGCATTTTTTACATCATATTGTCGTAGCGTCCAGCCTTAATTTGTTGCTAAAGACAACAATACTCGAATAGTATTGATTTTTGCGACAGGAGCAAATGTCTCTTGATAATCAATACCATAAGTTTGGGTAAACCCTTTAGCCACAAGTCTTTATTTACACCTATCAATAGAGCCATCTGGATTATGCTTGATAGTATAAACCCATCTGCAGCCAACTGGTTTTTTTCCTTTTGGTAATGATACTATTTCCCATGTACCATTTTCTTATAGTGCTACCATCTCTTCTGTCGTCGGATTAGCCCACTTTGGATCACGTAATGCTTCTTCTACATTTCTTGGAATGGTAATATCTTCCATCTGGTAGACAAATGCTTTGCCATCTTCTGACAATCTATGAGTAGACATGTAGTTCACAATTGGGTATTTCACCTTCTTTATTGGTTCGGGACAAAAACGATCTGGTGGCACTCCACGATTATTCCATTGTGGTAACTGATACCTGTTTGTCTCATTTAATTCACAATAATTGTTAGTATTAATCACAAGATCTATGTTTACCTTAGGAACATCATCAGGAGGATAACTGGTTGTAGGTACTGTTGTTGAAGAAAGAGGGGGGTCTTCGACAACAAGTGTTTCTCCCTCTTGAACTGTCTCCTCGGGTTGTATGGTAGTTATACCGACATCGGTAGGAACAGGTAAATTATTTGAACTTTCGTTAATTATGGAATGATGTATCTCACAATTAGATGGAAACAAATCTATCCAATTCAACTCTTCGATGTTGTTCTCTACCTGAAGAGGAGAACTAAGATCATATTTTGAGTAGAACTTCTCATGATCAGAGAAGTTAACGTCCATGCTAACATAAAATCTATGAGAAAGAGGATGATAACATCTGTAACCCTTTTGAAACGGATGATAACCAACAAATACACACTTTAGAGCACATGGGTCAAGCTTGCTGCGCAAATGTTTTTGTATATGGACATAAACAACACAACCGAACACTCGTGGAGGAAGCTTAAGTTGAGAAGGAATTGCCACAAATGAAGCCAATTTATCTAAAGGTGTTTGAAATTTCAAAACACTAGTGGGTACGCGATTAAGAAGATATATTGCATTAGTGATAGCTTCTTCCCATAAAAGTGGCTTCATGTTTGCTCCAATTAAACAAGCTCTAGTAATCTCAAGTAATTGCCTATTCTTCCTTTCCGCAACACCATTTTGTTGTGGCGTTCCAGGACAAATGGCTTCATGAATTAAACCATTCTCCTGGAAATAACCTTGTAAAGTTTCATTGATATATTCTCCACCATTATCCGAACGAAGGACCTTTAGAGTGGTAGAAAATTGTGTTTGAATCATAATATGAAAATATTTTAAAATACCAGCGACATCACTTTTGTTTTTCATCAAATAAAGCCAAGTCATACGAGTGCAATCATCGATGAAGATAACAAACCAACGAAATCCTGAATTACTAGTAATTCGACAGGGACCCCAAACATCAAAATGAACCAAAGAAAACGGGACTAATCTTCTGCTAAAACTATCAGGATAAGTAGTACGATGACTTGTTGCTAAGATACAAGTTTCACAATTAAAATCAGAAGGTTTGCAGCCCGAAAATAGAGATGGAAATAAATGCTGCAAATATCCAAAAGAAACATGACCTAAGCGGTTATGCCATAATTTTATATGATCTTCATTTGCATGGGATAACCCCTTAGCTGATAAAGACCTCCCTTCACACACATCTTCTACATAATACAACCCCCCTTTCTTAGTACCACGCCCAATTATCTTCCCGTTGCTGAGATCCTGAAGAAAACAAAAATTCGAATAGATTAATACTACGCAATTTAATTGTGCGGTCACTTGTGATACTGATAAAAGATTGTTAGAAAGGGAAGGAATCAGCAAAGTATGTTCTAAAGTTAAAGAATAATTCAAATCAACTCTCCCAGCTCCAGTAACCGGGTATGGAACTCCATTGGCATTATAGACCATTGAACAATCAGGTGGGCACACATCTTTCAAAATAGATGCTTCAAATGTCATATGATTAGTGGCACCAGAATCAAGAATCCAACCATGATCCTTGTTTGAGTTAGCAGCTATTAAAGCTAGGCCAATATTACCTGATTCTTTGGGGACAAGATGATCTATAACAGAAGGAAGGTCATCAACTATTGGAGTAGCTGTTGTTGATGTTGTCATCTCAGTAGAACAAATATCCGCTTTGCCTTTTCCTTTTTCGGTTTTTGATCGAGTATTCCACCACTCAGGATAACCATTCTTCTTGAAGCATTTTTCGACAGTGTGCTTCTCATTTCCACAATAAGTACATTTCCCACCAGTATTTTGTGATGAATATTGTTGTGAAAAATTCCCAAATTTGTTTACCGTCATTGTTATTTGGGGGGAAACAAATTTATTCATCATGGTACTACGGCTTTGTTCTTCACGCCTCACAATCGAAAAAACCTTTTCAGGTCCAGGTAGTGGAGTACTACGAAGTATTTCTCCTCTGACAGAGTCATAAGAATCATCAAGACCAGCAAGAAATAAATAAACTCGCTCTTCATCAATTTCTTATTTCCGAATTTTAATCACATCTGCCTGAGTAAAAGTAATTGGTTTACGATAATCAAGTTCTTGCCAAATAATCGTAAGATCAGAATAAAAAATTGCCACGGGTCGACCTGCTTGCTTTGTTGCCATAGCCTTTCGAGATAATCATAAAGAATTGATTTATCATCCCCTTCATAATATCGGTGTTTCACTGCGTCCCAAACATCTTTTGCATTAGATAAACGAATGAATACATTCATTAATTCTCGCTCCATAGCACCAATAAGCCAACATTTAATAAGAGAATCTTTCATACACCATTCATCATATTTCGGTTCACCTTCAGTGGGTTGTTTGGTAGAGCCAGTTAAATATCCATATTTGCCTCTACTTGAGACAAACATAGATACAATTTGAGACCAAAGGGTAAAATTTTGTCATTCAATTTTATACCATAAGGAATCGAAGTCGGCTCCTGAGAAGGTACCGAATTTATCAAAGAAGTAATAACAGCTCCGGCATCACCATCAGTAGTCATGAAGAAATGAACATCGAATAAAAATAATTACGATAAAGAAATCAAGACAGTTTCGACTTCTAAGAGTAATAATTAATTTTACTCACGTCTTTAGTAGATCAAGAACAATAACTTCAATAAATATCACAGTAAATTAGTGATATGAAATAAGAGATTGAAGATAAAAAATCTTGTCAACAAAATATATTAAAAATGAACCTTAAGATAGCAACGGAAATAATGATCGATAAGAAGCACTCACTCTAGATTGAAATACTCAGCTTCACCATTGAAGATCTTATACCAACTCTAAACTCAAACTAATATATTCATCTCCTGACAACTCAAGCTTAAAAACTCTTAAGGTTCAAATAATCCATTGTATTAATCTTCTCCTCACAAGTTAATGTATATATAGTACAAGAAAGAAAAGCAAAAGAAAAGCAAAAAATAAAAAATGTATCCCACTAACACACTAACATTCCCACTGACATAATAATTTCTTCACGCATTTATCATTTCCACTGACATTCCCACTAACTAACCCACTGACATTATCACGCGTTTAAACCTTTAGATTCCCACTATCATTCATGGTTAGTGGACTACCCGTATTCCACCAACATTATTCAACAAAACTGAACAGATCAAAGCATTGGGAGAAGAAATTTAGAAGATGCAGATTAACCCATTAAAGGAAAAGAGAGAAGCTATAGAAAAATTGATTGGGTTCATCTAACTGCAATAAGTTCCATAAATGAAAGATCTAGAGAGGGAAGTGAAAAGATATTTAAAGAGATCAAAATATGAGATGGTTTAAGATCTTTCAAAGGACAACAAAAATTTCAGGAGATCATCGTAGCTGAAGATCAATGGCTTGCGATCATAAAATTGTTCCTAAAGATTCCCAGATTTCCACTACCAGGGTGATGCGGTGTAGAGATAATCATTTACATCGAGTGAATTTCTTTAATTGTTCAAGATGTGAAAATGAAGATTTCCTTCATCCTTATGAGGCTTGGTGGTTGGCTTACTTTAACCTACGAAAGGAAGATAAAAATAAGATTTTCTCTTGCGCTAAGAAGAGAATTCAAATTAAACTGGAGAAAGGATTATCTTTAGATGCTATAATCTAATATAAGGAGATGTCACCAGGGGATGGATTATTCCTATGTACTAATGAGAGAATCAAGGTATCAAAGAAAGAAGGGAAAAGGCCACTATGAGGAGATGGAGCAAAATGAACTAGGAGAAGAATGAGAGGACTAGTACTACTTCATCGAAAAATTGATGAAACTAAAGAAGGAGGACTGAATGGATTTGGGCTTCTAATTGTTATTAGTTATCCGTGTAGTTTTAATTTTATCGTATGGTTGATTTCTATAGTCTATTTCTTAAAATTATGGTAGAAGTTGTTTCACCTTATCTTAGATACATGGTATCTTAAATCCATGTCATTAGTACAAAAACTATCAAATGTTATTCCTATTACTAAACTATTTCCGATTCAAAACCAGGAATTAGAAAAAGAGATCTAGCAAACCAGATTTGTTAAAAATGCAGATGAAATCAATGTATGATGAAAATTAACGTTTTATGCAAGCATCCAAATCAAAAAAATTTAGAAATCAAATAAGAAAAAATGAGTTTTTATTCCCCAAATTAGAGAGTTAACTCCTTGGAGAAAGAAAAAAAGAAAGAAAGTTGGAAAGATTTGATCTTATGAATCCTATTTGTAAAAGTGCCTATCATATTCCCCCATGACTTATCCCTTCTAGCCAGAGAAGAGACACTGGTTGTGATGATTACTCCATGGCCATGGCAGTAAACATCAGCAAAAAGAGTTGGGAAAAGTTTGAAGGAAACTAACCATTAGGAAGGAAAAAAAGATGAGAGAGGGCATAGCGTTGCTTATGACAAACTATTAGGAAGTGAAACACTAATTAATGAGGGATAAATTAGTCATTATGAAAAATAGTTGGATAAGGTACTTTTTTACCTTTTAATGACCATTTCTTTCATGTAGTCATAGGCCCCGAATAATGTTCCAGTGCCCCAAACTAATAGGGTAAAAAAAGATTAAATAATTTTAGCCGGTTAGAAATTACAACCACAGAAAATTATGTTAGAAAAATAAAGTCACCGTTTCCATTTCATTCAAGAAATAAGTAAACTTGTGCCGGTAAAAGTATGTTGTTTTTACATGGTTGGTACATTATGATTCGGTAGCTTGCATGAAAAAGGAAGATTGTCAGCAATGGATGCTATTTGAGCAAGGAATATAAATTTGAAAGTTATTATTGGGGCGTCACATTCCAATAGAGGGCTTCGCTTAGATTCTTAGTTTCCAAAAAAGTGGTTATGAGATATCCTAATAAAAATACAAAATATCTAGATTACCCTTTAACTAAAAAAAATAATTAAAAACCTAATCTTCCTCTCCTCAATAAACCGCCGAACGATCAAATTCATCACCAACAACTGAATCAAGAATCTGAAGAATCACGATTTCAAACTCCTCAACAAGAACGCATGGTTTATGTTAGGTATTAATCGATAACCCATCTTGTTTTTACTCGTTTTTGTGCTAAAAGTTAGATTGAATGAAATCGAAGTCAAATTAGGGTTTTAGTTGCGTTTCTGAAGGTGTTACGGTTGGCTTTGCTAACCGTAATTATAGTTTCTGAAGATATTACGGTTAGGTTTGGATGATTCCAAACCGTAAATCTAATTTGCATGTGGTATTCCTAGCCGTAAAATTTGTATTTCCAACCATAGAAACAAAATCTAAATCACAGGAAAATTTACGGCTGGTAATGAAAAATTTGAACCTGTCCGAAAACTGAGTTACGGTTTGGAATTGTGTAAAACCCAACCGTCAACTGGGTTACGGTTGGGTTCATAGTGCCATTTTCCCAACCGTAATGGTTCTATGACTGGGTTTTGTCTCATTGATTACCAGTTACGGTTTGGAGTTCATCCAAACCTAACCGTAAATAGAGGTTACAGTTGGTAACGAAGCTTAAACCCAACCGTAATCGGACATGTAAGTCGAAATATCTGAAATTGTTTTACGTACTTTAGCTAATTTTTAGCGAAATTGAACTCATGGGAGATAGATTAGAGGCATATAAATTCTTATTTTTCTTCTCTCGAGTTTTGGTTTTCTTCCCATAAAAACTGTCCCAGAATTCACCAAGTATAGAACAAAATTCATTAACTTAATTATTATCGAATTAAATTGAATTAAAATTAACTAAATAATAGTTGTTTGGTCATTATAAAATTATTTGAGTTAAGGGAACGTGGCACCCAATAATAGTCTTCATAAATTTTAGGGTCCATATCTACTGCTCATATGTACGATCCAGAGGCACTGCTGATTCATTTTGATATTTTTAGAAAGTTTCGGACTGAAATGGGTGCTGGATGCTGAAGTAAAATGAGGTGTTCAGGAATTACGAAAAAATGAAATTTCAACATCCCCAAAGTATTTACCAGAAAGCCAAGTCACTGAAAGTATGTTATTTTAAAAAAAAAAAAAAAAAGTTGTGAAATTCAATTATGAAGTATAATTTTGGCGAAGTTAAAAATTATCTGTGCACCCACATGAAAATTATGCTCTAAGTTTCAAAATCAGTCTTCCGATTGAAAAGAGAACACAGGCGAAGTAGAAAAGTTCATCAACATAATGCAAACTAAAGAGACTGCAAGCAACATAATGCAAACACAAAAGTTCGTTAACATAACCTTTGGTGAAGATAACTTCAAAGTCTCCAACCATCTGATTTCTACACCAATGGTGTTACTAGAAGATAAAACAAAACATAAGCAAAACAACTAGCAGAAAGTAAAAAGAGAACCCAGTAGAAGGATAACTGGGACAGTAAACAAACAACTAAGTTAGTGCAAATGCAGACTTGACGAACTCTTCGTCTTCATAGCAAAGCTGCAAATTTTTGCTCTTCAACAAGAAACTGATTGCTTCCTCTTCAAAGTCTAACAGCCAACCCAGTTTGATCAGCTCACTTAGAGCCGCAATTTGATCTGCTTTCTCCCAGAGAAGTCCCTCAGCTATCACTTCAGAAAAGTAAGTTGCATATGCAATATTTTCCTTATGCCCAGATGTAGACCTATCCACCTTTTGAGTAAAGAGCTTCATATTCTCCCGCTCCCACCGAATCATTTGGCTGACCTCGACCTTTAGAGTGCTGCCAGTAGACAGTTTTAAGCCGTAACTTGCTGTAATGGGTTCTTCGGTCTCAAAGACCAAAAGATCAAGAAGATAAATTACCATCTGATGCCTCTTCTCGAAATCAATTTCAAGAGAAGGGTCTGCAAGAAAAGCGAGTATGACTCTAATAAGACCTTTCTTGATAAATGCACCTTTTGCAGTAATTTGCTTGAGCTCTGCAGTATCCAGGAGTGAAGATCCTTCTTTGTTCACGGATTCAGAAATCGTCCGGACACCAATGCTTGCAAATATTTCATTCAGTTTACTCTTGGTCACAGAAGGAAAACTTGGCTTAGGATACCAAACAAATAAAGGATCTGGAGAAGCCTTCTCTAAACAATCTTGCAGCTGCAAATCATCTGGAATTAATATCGCATCTTTGTCGAGTAAAAGAATGTCATTCGAATCTTTACTGCTCACTGGCAACTTCAACAACTTCTCTGAAAGAAGCTTCTCTGTCTTCGAATTCCAGTGCTTAGCTACATAAAGCCAAAAAGCCCGGCATTCCTCGGACGTTAACTTCTCTTTCTTACCTTCCCATCCATTCCAAAGCTTGCAGTAATCATCAATATTAGGATATCGACGAACACCAAAAGCACTGCAGAAATAATTGAGCAAGTCCTTCTCGTAGTGCTTCTCTAAAACATTCAACTTCAAGCCAAATAGACCGTCCTTATCATAAATGACACAATCCTCTGGACAAACCCATTGCCCCATGTCGCTTCCATTTGGAATAAAGATCTTTCCAGATGCTTCGTTAACACACTCTTTAGTAGATCCTTTTGAGGCTCCCAGTTGAAATGACACAAACATTTGTAGATACGAGAAATGACGGTAAATTGAGAATGAGACTGCAAATGGCTGGCAATCAGCGAGCACCCATGTTGTTTATCTACTGTCACCCCTATGGCCTCGAGCTCTTTAGAATAGGATGCAGTTTTGGAACAATAAAATGCATCATCGATGAAAGGCCCATCCTCAGGTTGTAATAACGAATTCCATTTAGCATCAAACAACAAGCAACTTCCCGGATCTCTGTATCCCATATGAGTCTTTAACCATCTTCTATTCACACGCTTAAGGAACTCTTCTGGTAAAGCATTGTTCTCCTTCAACAATATCTCAATGCAATTCATAAGGGAAAGAGCACTTGCTGGAGAGGTATCACTTGGCTTAGTGGGAATGTTGAGCCCAGAAACCACAAACTGCATCCCCAAACTGAATTCAGTAACCACTCCAATTGCCTTCAACTCATCCCTGTATTCTAGAATCCCCCTACCATAGCCTGTATCACTGTCATCAATGAAAGGAAGTGAAACAATCGGAGAGAGGTTCTCCCAATCAGGATGAAACAGTATAGATTCTTTAGGTGCTCTTCTGCCTAGACGAGTATGCAACCATTTCTCCTCACGTAAGCATTTGTTGACTTCCATTGGTAAGCGACGGGCCGCTTTCTTAAGCTGCCTGTAACATGAAAGGAAACTTAGAACATTCTCCTTGGTAATGGATAATGAAGATGCATGCTGCTTAAACTGGCGAGCAAAAACTTTGGCTGCTTCATCAAAATCAACCACAACCCCAAGTTTTTTTAGCTCATTCTTATAAGAAAATATATCTGGTCCATAATGTTGTTCACTGATTGATGGAAACCCATTAAAAACCTTCAGAATACAACCCCATTCACCATCGAAAAGAAAACACTCACTTGGAGATTTTAAAACACCAGCCTTTAACCATTTTCGCTCTTTAAGCACTCTCAGAAATGTAGATGAGTTGGTGTGGCGAACACATTCCAGTATCAAAAAGGCTGCTTCCACTGTAAGTGATGCAGGCATTTCGAAGGAGTTGACGACAATCTGGTAATTCTTCTCAAATTCAACCTTCACACCGAGCAACTTAAGCTCCGCCTTGAATCCAGAAATATCTTTCCCATAATATTCATTATCAATTAGAGGAAGACCACTGATTTGTGCAGCAACTTTCCATTCTGAATGAAACAAAATGGAATCAACTGGAGACAAGTCCCCTTTCAGTGTCTTTAACCAGCTACCTTTTTGAATGGCCTTGACAAAGTCATCAAGAGGCAAAATCTTTTGTTGCAAAAGCCTTACAAATTTTAGAATCGAAAACACATTGGACTTCGTTAAATTTGAGCTAGCTGCAAGAGACATTAGGCGCTTACCCATATATTTGCACGCTTCACCGAACTCAAACATCACACCTATAGCTTTAAGCTCTTCCTTGTAATCATTGATTCTACTACCGTAAAACTGAATATCGACCATCGGGATATCAACCAGTTCAGACCCATTTTGTAGTAGGCTACCATGTGAGGTAAGGAGGAAGGATTGTGATGGAGGCACATAGCTATAGCTCGTTGAGTCACCCAAACACGTCCGTAACCAACATCCTTCTCTTATGGATCTCAAGAAATTCCCCTGATCAACCAGCTTTCTCTGTGACCTCAAGTTCTGAATCCAATCTAACAGTAGAAAAGTATTTGTTTTCGTCAAAGGAGATTTGACAGTTGGCAAAGCATCATCAGGAGGACATATGTAAGGGATATCTGAAGCTCCAACATGTTCTTTCAAAAATGTAATGAGAAGTTTCTCTTTTGTATGTGAACCAGCAAAATTACCACTATTTAAGTAATCTTCGGTTAATTCAACATAACAGTTTCCTCTCCATGGATTTGAACCCATCAATGCAACCCAATTACTATCACGAGCTGGAACAAGAACTCCGCTTCTTTGTGTAGTAGTAACACTGCCATACTTGTCAACCAATGGCAACTTTTTACACAGCTTATTCACTTCTGCTTCTGATAAATAGTTACCTCGCAACGAGTGATACACGAAGTGCGCAAAGGTAATGACTACTTTACTACTGGCACTGTGAATAGAAGAAGAAAGAAGATCTGCATACTCAAAGATGCTAAAAACATCTACTCCCAAACTGATTAGCCAGTTCCTCAACGTCTCCCTCCTTGAAAATGACTGCAAAGCCTCTTGAGTAGATTTGGGAATAAAATGATATTTCAACGAGCACCGGAATTCATTATTCCAGTCAATGAGCCAGGATACATGGTGAGAAGCTTTTGATATACAGAGTTTCTTACCCTGCTTAGACATTGTGTCAGCTATGCTCAGCAAAGAAACAATCCCATCCACACCAATGTACTTCAAGAGAGGTATGTTCTTGATGCTTGTATTCTGGAAATGCTTACCCCAGTAATCATACAGAAAGAGTAGGATCTCAATGTATAAATCCTCTGATACTCCCATGACAAGATTAGAACCTCGGATGCACTTGGCGTACCATTCATTTTCCATGGATTTAACTTCCAAAAAGTTCAACACATTATCATACACATTTTTATCAAAAGCCGAACTCAGGACGTATTTCCCATGGGTACACAAATTTTGTAAGCTCACGCCTTGCTTCTCTGCCTTCTCCAAAATATTCCAGAAAGCAGGTAAAAGTCTACCAACTTCCCCCGGCTTGTAAAAGAACTTTTGTGCATTGTTGGTTTGGGATGGCAAAATGCTCTCTTCCATGAGTTTCAATTTAATAGCATCTCTTACCACGTTTAACTTCTGATATGAAGAAGGATTAACTGGTATGAAAGTGAACATATTTGAAAGAGTAGATACTGGAGCTGCAACAGATGATTTGATGAGAGAAACAAAGGCACTGATAAAAGCCGAAGGCACACAATCAAGAATACCCTGATTCCATTTGTTGTCCAGTAAGATAGTTTCCCTTGATGAAGCTAAAACAAAATCGGCTTGGATAATGAACGGAAAATTTGTAACCATCTCAGTTGGTAAAAATGAGTAGATACCAGGCGAACTCATCCCTCGATTCAGACGTTGCCCAATAGGAAGGGCCAAAGTGATAACCCACTCCTCTACTTCCATTCTCCTTTCCACTTTGTTTTCCTGTTTTACTGGAAACCTTTGCCTCCACATGTAATAACTACATTCTACTTCAGATGAAGTGCTATTTTCCTCGGCTGAGAGATGAAGAGTGTACGACTCAGCATTAACATTCTTCCTAGAAACAAATTCAGTCTCGCTGGATATTGATACCTCGCACAATGTATTGAGCTTGGGATCTTTGTTCGCTTCTCTAACAGAAAGCCTTTTGATTTTCGCAAGAAACAACAACACCTCAGGGTGTATGCTTGAGAGTTGCTGCTTCACAGGATGAACTTTATCTGGCTTCAGAGGTAAAACGATGATAGTGGTCGGAAGAGACCTTGCAGATCCATATACTTGTTGTATTTCAGCCACTGTGGGGTGCTCCTCCACCCATTGAGGGACTATATATCCAACATTGCACTGTGGACATGGGTCTTCACTGAACATTATCTGATACCCATTGCTGAAGATATATGGCCGAGCAGTGATCAGAAACACACTCTTAAAACCAATACCTACAAATGAAAACATATATTAGTCCAAGCAGAGTCAGACGCACAATTTTTAAGGCCCCATGGAGAAAATTTCAAAGAAGCATCACAAATGAGCCCCTTAATATGCTAATGGCAGCACTATAATGGCTTTGCTCATTGTTGACACGAAAAATCCAAACCCCATAATTTAAACAAAAGCAATATACTAGAGATAGACTTACCTTTCTCTCCAATGTAACCGCGTTCTCTATGTCCCTTTTTAGTAGAACGCCCAACACTGCAGATTGAATCAATGTTTTTTGATGAAAATCCTTTTTCATTGTTGCATACCAAAAGCGTTGCAGGAGCACCAGTGGCTGTGATATCTGTAGAAGTCATCACAAACTCTAACGACGGTTTCACCCCATCCAAATACTCATTATCTTCAGCATTCTGAGAATTCAATTGTCCAAACTTCAAAATTAGTGATTGCACACTCCACCATAAAATACAAATCGAAACAAATGCATCAACAATAAACCACAAACACAATCACTAAGTAATCCAGACTATCCAGTAAGTAAACTTAGCACTCAAAGATTAATTACACAATCAAAACGACAACAGATACTACTTTGTGTGAATGCTTCTCTAACTACTACCAACTGATCAAAAATAAAAACAATCCTTAATGCACATTGCCACTTCACTTCAGTTTTAACGGCAACAACAAAATACATCTAAGAATCCAATATTGACTAATAATATTACCTGGATGATTTCCATCAGGAAATGAACATCCTTCGCGTAGAGTTCAGCAGAGAGATTCTTAACAGCTTGATGAAGATCCTCAGTTAAAAGATTCGGCTCTTTAGCTCCTATTGAAAACTTCCCTTTCCTTATCTCTTCTATATGTTCTTTCGGCGATCTCGCCGCCATCGTTAACCTGTACCTTAGTACCTGCATGCAACAATCCAATCCAACTTCAAGAAACAGAATAAACATCGCATGCAAAACAGAATATTAGTTAGAGGAATCAATACCTAGATAATGAACTTCACTGTAGAGAACTTGAAGAAGATGAAGTAAAATGTTTAAGATTTTTTTGAAGCATGCAACCAAAATAGAGAAAAGGAAAATGTTTATGATGATAATGGAGAGAGTGAAAACTTAGAATTTATAGGAGTGGGTTTTGTTTGGTATTCTCTATAAGCTCTATGCATTCATTAATTCCTCTTCTTTTTCTGTATGGAAAAAGAAAACGACTGGGAAGACTAAAAGAGAAGAAGATGCAAAGACAGTCTCCTCTTTTTTAACGTCTGAAAAATTGACTTCTCATTTTCCTCAAATTCCATTTGAACTTCTTCTTGTAATCTTGGTTTGGTTATTGAAAATGTAAGTAATGCAGTTGGGTGATTTAATGAGTCAAAATGTGGGAGACAACAATAGGAATGTTGTTTTATGTACCCTCTCATTTAAGAGAGGATGCATGCCTGTCAATGCCCGGCCTTTGGCTTTGCTAGTGATGCATTTTCTGTTTGCAAATAAACAAAAACAATTTGGTTTTGATTTAACAAGAATTTCACAAGTATTGGGTACAATATTTTTGCAAGAAATTAAATTATGAGTAAATGGCCTTTTCCGCGGTATAATCCGAACCGAGAAATTTATTCAATTGTTATCTAAATAAAACTAAAAAAAGAATAACATAAAATTATCTATATAATACTATATTTAAACCCTCCATCACAAGAGTAGCCTTCTCCAACTAGGACTCCATTCTTTGCCAGTGTCATCTTGCCAGACTCTATCACGGTCTTAAAACCGTGCTTACCCAACAAAGAAGCAGACACAAGATTCTTTCGAAGATCTGGTACATGAAGAACGTTTCTCAATGTGAGTCTCTTCCCGGTAGTAAACTGAAGTTCAACCGTTCCTTCCCCAATTACTTTGGCAGAGTGGTTATTACCCAGAAATACATTACGATTTCCCACTGTTTTCGCGTATGTTTTAAAGTGTGCTTCGTCGTTACATACATGCGTCGTAGCAGCGGTGGAAAACCACCAATCTGCCATGCATGACTCGGTTACTATACCTATCTCCATCAGTGAAACAATGGCAAATTTCAAAATCTGCAGGTTTAGAAAGAATTATGACTTCTAGTGTAGAAGAGAGGGAAGAAGGAAGAAATCAGTTTTCTGAATGTGTCATTACTTTCAGGATCCTCCAACTTATAGAGTTTGAACAGACGTAAATTTGAGAAGGTGTTGTTTCCCCATGTGTCTGTTCATAACGGTACAATCCTTTATGAATGGATACATTTTGAAGAGTTGCAGAACTTTTCAAAATGAATAACCGTTTTCAAATTTAGTTGTGTTACCCCCTCTTTGGTAAAGAAAAACCTAAGATAGAAAGAGGTGCCCATATATGTCTTGCTGGGCCGGAGGTCTAAGCCGTGGGGCCCATCTGGCTGAGTCAGTTGTGCCGCAATGAAAAAAAGAATAGTTTACTACTTTACTCCCCTGTTTTTGGTTGCTGCTGGATTCAAAGAAGTAGAAATGTAGGGATGCTTGCATGAATCAGAAGGATAGAACCCCAAATTGTTCAAGAAACAAGGCTACAAATCTGAGATGATACAGAGCTAACTGTGAAGCTCTTTATAACTGTGACAGTTGTTTGAACCTTACAAATTATAAGAATATTGTCAACACCAGGAAAAAACAGATAAACTGGTGGATGAGATCATAAACACACACCATATGAGATCAGTGAGCCACACCACCCTAAACGTCTGATTACCTTGAAGTTTATGTGGTTAGACCTGTGGTGTGGAGAATATTTAGGCAGAACCTGCTAGTCTAACTTTCTCGCCCTGAACTTCATTTTAGAGATTGCAGGTGGTTGCATTGACGCCTAGATAGTATAGCTTATATTTTACGATGCTAAAAATTTGGCTAGCGGATCCCGTAGTCTTCACCCTTTTGCTCTTGTTTTCAGTTTAGAACTTCTTTACTTGTCTTCCATACTTGACAAACTAGATAAAGGCAGATATTTCCTCTCTCGTGTATCAGGGTTTGATCTTAGTGATTTATGTCTGCCATTACGCACAAATAAAGTGTCAGAAACACAAAGTCAAAGAAAAGAGTATCAGTTCAGTACTTAGTCAACCTCTACTCTAACTAGGACAAAAGAGTTCCCTGTGTAGGGTCACTCAATAGCTGACTCGAGGAATTCCTGCTGTATTTTCATTTTTTTTTAACAACCCTGGTCATTATACATAGCATATTGATTTCTATCTCCGTAAAACACTTGTCAGTGGATGAAGTCCCGACTGATGAGAGCATCTTATTCAGACGAGTAGAAACCAATGGTTATAAGATGTAGATTGCTAGATATAAAAAATTAGGAATGCAGAATTTGAAGCTTCACGTAGATCATCTCAAATTGTCATCATTACAGAGAATTAGGACATCTCATTTGATGAAAATTCAGATGATTCAGAAGAACTCGAAGAATCGAGAAAAATCTAAAGTTACATACATGCTAGCTCATAGGCACGGTGAAGTGGAAGCTCGGAAAATTCTTTTTTAAGAAGAAATTGTTCAAAATTCTGCTTACAATTCTCGAGGATTATAATGCAAGGATTTAGATACTTACAAAATTCAAACAAGAAGTGGTTGCAAGTAAAAATGAACTTCTACATAGTATCACTTCTCATTATAGATCAATTCTCTAATCAATATGGGCGATTGGTGAAAATTGCAGAAATGAATGTCTTAATCTATAGTTCTATACTGCTTCCGGTTTGCGCAAACTCGTTTTTTTTTAAGTTATTTACACCTAGATATAGGTCAATATTTAGAAAGTCAGGGCATAATACCTGGAAGTGTTGCAGTGGGTAACAACTGATGAAAAAACCAAGAATGGTGCATCTGTGGAAGTCCCCGTTAGAAGGCTATTTCCTGAAGAATTAGGAGTGTCTTCTGATGAACCTGGAAGGATTACAAATTGTCCATTAGATGTGGAAACACCGAAACACAACAAAATTAGTCAGTGGAGACGTTTGTGCACACAGTTTCAAACCCCAAAAAGCTTACCCATTCAAGGTGTTGAGCTGTGATGCCGGATACATTTCCAGAATAGATGCCGCCAAGGACCTTCAAAGTTCAGAAGCAATACAAATTCATATAAAATGATTTCTGGAGTACACATAAAAAGAGATGTGATCGAGCATTTATCTTGTACAGATTCAAGAATAAGAATATCACAGAGCTTGTGACGAAGGCATACCTTGGAAACAGACTCAAGAAACATGCCAGGTCGTACAGGAAGTGGTTTGCGTCCAGAAACACTAGCCTGGAAAGTACAATGTTTCAGAATGCAACTCGAAACGCGTTCAGATTATGATATTTATTCAAATCTAGCATAACTCACCCTTCCAGTAATCCCACTAGGGATCTTCTCTGTATTGGTTTTGTCATCCTCGTCACTTTTGTCTTCACCTTCATTTTTTCCTTGCATTACATTTCTAATCATGTCTTCAACAGTTTTCCCAGGTCTCAAAGCAACTAGCTTTGTCAAAAAGTTAACCTGCATTTTGACAAGTATTGTCTCAGGAAAAAGCGAATCATATTAACAACAATAATATTACACGTGTCTGACATTGTTTCTTACAGGAACTGTGAATGGTGCGCCCTAATCACATATAGGTGAGAATAAGTTAAATGTGACGCTTTATTAAAGATGCCATTAATTGTTAATCCAAAAGAACATAAATTCTACCAAATAAAGCATGTGCCTGAAATAGATCTACCCTTGATTTTATCAGGAAGGAAGCATGACCAGACTCATATTTATATAGAAAAATGAAAAATCAAGACCAGAGTTGTGCAGGGAGTACTTAGAAAGCGAATCTTAAACCTACTGGCTGAACTTTTGGCTTGAAAATCTCTATATACCTTCGGTGCAAGACATTTACATGTGTTTGGAGAATGAACAAATAAAAACTGCAATTCAAAGGTGGCTTCAAGAATTAGGTCTCTGAGATCTTTTCCGACTATAAAGAGCAAGTTTCAATTTCATAAGCACGTGAATTCAGTAGCGCATCTCCTGATTTTAAGATTTAAGCAAATGCACCTTGCAAATAATGGTATAACTCGAGAATTATATCAACGAGGGAGAGAGGGAGAGGGAGAGGGATAACCTCTGCCTCTGGGAGGGTAGTGAAACCCCGGTCATTCCTTTCATCCAAAATTCCACCTCCCATCATATTGCGAGCCTCTTCTCTGATCAGAACAAGCCTCGCAAGAAGTTTTCGATCAGGAACAATGGGCCTAGATTCCATTGTCTGCAAAAAAAGGTTGATGGATATAAGCGGGTCAAATTGCCAAGACACAAAAGCGAATCGAAAATTTTAAGTGGTAATTTAGCATCCTACACCACTGCAGATAAACACAACAGTTTTCAGCTCTATTAGTAATAGAAATGTTCAAGTAGACAAGCGGCCATCCTTTACTGAGATTTATAAGAATACGGATAGTTTCTATGCAAATTTAGCATTTTGGTCAATTTTTGCTTTTATTAGAATTGCTACACTTGATAATATGGGCAGTCTAAATATCTAATGGAACATAGTATGTTGAATAAACTCTTCAAGACATACAAAAACTTGACAGGTCACCCATATAATTAATATGTTCAGCAGTCAAAATGGAAGATATGGTGTATAAACGGATTCAAGAAACAAACACTACACTAAATTGATGTCTACAATTTTAGACAAGCAAGGGATGAAGATCATTTTGGTTACTCCAAGTGTAAGTAACCATGATACAAAAACACAGTGGCCTCAAAACGGGAGACACTGGTACGGGTCGTTGAACATTGCTTGATACTCTTAAGGATTTTAAATAAATTAGTTTCCCAAATTGCTTTAGTTTTTGTGAAACCCAAGAGTCTAATGGTGACTGCAGTGTCCACAATTCTGTCTAGCAGAATAAGACCCAACTACTAATGTTGATGCGTGTATACACCTCAAATTTTGAAATTGAAACTATGCAGGACCCTTGTCATATGGTTCTAAATTGGTGAAGAAGTTCAGTTTTGTACTATCCCAGGCACATTTATAGGCTAACTGCGCCAGCATGCTGATCTACATCAATTAAAATTTTGAGAAGTCAAACTTAGGAGCTGGGTAATCATTTAGTTTGTAACTTGTGATTTACGAGCATGCATCTCACTTCTATCTGCATCTGCTAGTTAACATTTTGAAATTCTTTCGGTGTTCCTTAGCTATTCAACTAACCAGAACACTATTTAAGATACTGAGCATAATATGATGTTTACCACTGAGCATCAATATGAGTAGAAGCCTAAACCACTTGGGATTGGTGTTTGAGGTCAATATTTAGTTTCTATGTTTCATTAGAAATTATGGAAAAAAAGAAGATGAAACAGCCTATCAAGATAAGGATATGATAGATTCCGACACTAGCCATGAGCCATATAATATCATGCCACTTCTTTCATAGTCTTTAAGATTTACTTATGGGTCTAGAATTGATTATCGAAAAGTTTCAATACTGCCAGTATTGTCAGTATAGTTACCTCCAGTAAATCATCAGCCTGGTTTGCTATGTCATTTAAATTTGCTCCTGGAAGTTGCACTTTTGTACCATCATTCCCAGTAAAGACACCACCTCCCGCAGCCACTCGGCGTAGCAGTTCATGTCTGCTTTCTTTTTTGGGTGTTCGACAGAGTAGACCAATCACTTGGACCTGAAAATATCAACAACAACGAAAAAAACAAAAAAAAAAAACTCATCACTTCATGTTGAATAAATAGTCGTAGTTACAGGTTCCTTTGTTTAGAATTAATATCAACTATTAGTGCCAAAAGAACATGGCCTCACATGTGGGGGGCACTTTTTGGTAAGATGAGATAACACTGTCTGCTTGATAACCTCCAAGAGTGACTTGCGCTGCAAAACGAAAGGAATGAACAATTAAAATATGAGAGACTAAAAAACGAGTGATTATTGTCGGAGACTATACTTTAGACATGGCTAACCTCCCCTGTGTTAGTTATTTAGTCATACAGTGTGGAAAAGGTTTAAAGGGAGTAATTGTTATGAACTTAGATCTCCAACTCATGGAAAAGCTGGTGCCTATAATGAAAACCACGGTTTTTTTTACAGAAACCTTGAATGATTTAACTTCGTTAACTTTTCTCTCAAGGAGATTGTATAACACTCGCTCCCCTGTGCCACATTTGTACCATATTCTTTTAAATTTCATGGCAAAACAAATTTGTACCATTAAGGGCTATGCTTTTGAATGATATTTAATTACTCCTGCATCTTTCAATTAAACAGCAAGAAAACCATTTGAAACTAATTACATTTCTACAACTCGAGAATAACAATGATGTCTATTTCACTACATACATGTATAATAGTGTCTTAAGATACCTGGTCATCATCGTCTTTCTCTGCCAGTTGGATCATGTAATCAAGAGCCATCATAAACCCAGACTCCATTTGATCAACTCTCTTGCCAATAACTCCTTGTGCAGCTATCTCAACAGCCACCTCCTCAGATGCTTCATTCATGTTCATGTCTTCCAACTTTAATCAAATATGTATATTAACAAACAAACAGTCAGATGGTATCTATTCATGAAACGTAAACACAATGGAAATTTGCACAATGCACAAAGTTCTAAAGGATAAGATAGTTTAACTTTAGAAAAAGAAAAGGAAACAAATGTACAACATATAGGTGAACTTAGAGAAAGTGTGAGAAAAGAAAGGAAACGAGAGGGATGGAGTACAATTCAGAAAAAACTTGCAAAATATGAACACATTTATCTCAATTACAACCTCAAGGGCGGTTTATCAATGTTTCATGATATCAGATAACTCTACAGAACTATGTAAAGTAAAGAAACTCACTCAAATCAAACCACCCTAAGAAGATTGTCATATCGACTTCCAATAAAACCCAAGTGAAATGACTAGCTCTAGCGAAATCAAATTACTAATAATCCCTTGACGCAGGCCTACTTATTATTCAATTGAAGAGCCCAAAATTGGCGTTTGGTTCCACCTTCAACCTTGACAATTGAAAATGCCCTAGTCATTCAAACCACTAGACTATTTCCTAACAATGCACAATTACAAATGGCCATTACTCATACCAGCCTCAATCTATGAAGGACTCAAAATTTAGCATTCTTTTCAAAACTTAAAATGTCACTAACTATTCAAACACAGATAATAAGCGGTAATTAAGCATGTATTGCAGTGAAAAACTTACTAGCTTAATCATTTCTTCAAGAACAGAAGTCACTTGTTCACCACCATCAAGAAGAGCTTTATAATATTCAGGGTCTTGTTTCTCACCATCTTCTAGTGTTTTCACTCCACCAAAATCTTCTTCAGGAAATCCCCCACCAACTTCATAACTTACATACAGATTCCAAGATGGGTTTTGCTTCTTCTTAGGTTGAAAGGACAAAAGGGGTTTTGCTTTGGGGAGAAATGAAACTGTGAGCAATTGAGAAGAAAATGAAGAAGGGTATGTTTTGGGGTTCAGAGCAGAAGTTAGTAAACAAGAACTAGAAGGAAATACCACTAATCTCTCCATTAATTGCTTCGGGACGATTTTTCCTGGAAGTACCACTGAACTAGTGAGGAATTGTTGAGAAACTCGAACAGACCTAAAAGGCTGTGAGAAACGAAATAGGAGATAAAAGACGATAAAATAAACGTATCTGTATGCAGTGGGAGATTCGAAACCAAGACCACTAAGTTAACCATCGGTCAGGCAATTGTATGGATCTATGTTGCACGGACACTCTAAGAAAGATACCGTAACCGTGTCGGACATGTGAAGTTGTGAACGGACATGACATGGTTTCGACACTTCCCGACACTCGACGGACACGTCACATCACGTGTCGCGTAAAAATTGGTGTTGGACACTTTGCGGACACCAATTAGACAAGTTCGGACACATCATAAATGATTTATTCTGGTTTGGAAAATCAAAATAAACTAAATGTGACACTAATTTATTTATTCTTGTTTTAGTCAAATCCAAGCATTATTCATGAAAAACTTTACCATTATTACATAATTATTAATTTTATATAATTTGTAATCAAATATTTTAAAAATAAGAGTAATTATTCATTTTTTGTGTAGATTGTAGTAATATTTCATTTTAATGATGTGAGTAATATGTATAACGTGTCCTTGCAACCCGTTTTTTTGAAATTTGACGTGTTCCCGTAAAAGTGTCGTGTCGTGACTGTGTCCCGTGTTTGTGTCTGTGCAACATAGGTACGGATAAACAAGGGGAGGGTCCAAGTCTTGGCCGCTGGCAGTATTCTTTCTGGTATTTGATTGTCTAGAGGCAGAATCATGATTGCAGGTGCATGAATTCTAGTTCCAATGATACCGGGTGAAACCACATTTATTAACTTCCACTATTAACAACATTTAACTGCTAATAAATGGAAGACATGTCGTTTAAGAATTGTTGTAAATTACCGATCATAGGGGAAGAATTATTCTCGACTTAAAATTAAAATTCCTAAGTTACACGTGAATGTGAATAAGAAGGCAAAGTGTCCGGCTTGGAAGAGGTAAAGAGACAAATGTTTAGTTTGCTCTTCTTTGTCAACACATTTGTCCTAGTGTAAAATAACTCGTCTTCTTATTCATTCAACCTCTCTCCTCTTGAGCTCTGCTCTGTCACGGTGACGTAAGAAGGTCTGGATTCTAGATGCAATTCAGTGCTCTTCCTAGAAGTTTAGTTCTATCAATCTCTTATACCTTTGCTCAAGTATCATTGGATTATTAATTTCCTTCATCAAGAACATCATCACTTTGTGCACCTACTCTATAATATCCACTATTACTGAAATCAGAAGAGGGAAAAGAACCAACAATGACATTCAAACTCATCAAACCAACACATATCACATCTTTCATACTATTGTTCTCCAAAACAACTAGAAAAACACACTTTGTTCAATTACATTCCAAATAAGAAAAAACAGACAAACCATTACTACTACTAATCCGATAAACCACCATTGTCATTACAACTTTCCTTTTTACATAAGTCAAAATCAAAACTACAACACTAAAAGACTCCCTGCAAATAAGACTCCAGCCAACTTAATCTTTGTGCAATATCCTGCAAAGCCCCAAATCCTGCATATGACACAAACTAAACCCCAAAATCATCTAAACCTTTATCCTGCTTCTACTAGCCCTTTTCATTCACATAGAAGTAACAAAAGGAACTACCACAAAATGGCAGAAATTGAATCATCATTTTCCTTACATCTCTTCAGCAACATCAAGTGTCATCAATACCCCCATAAGTTTTCAAAAAGATGCTCAAGAGATCCAGTAATTAACAAACTACATTACTCTATATCCAAGGGGTTTGATCATACTTACAAAGCAATCACCAAGAATTTCCATCGTTGTCGTTGTTACTGCCAAATTCATCCTCCACGTAGTAGCAACCTTGACCATCATCATCACTGCCTGAGGAAGAAATTGGTCCATAAAGAACTATGTCTTCTTAATCTTATTCTTCCTCCTCACTGCAGACCTCCATCGCACCAGCAATCAAAGGCTCTCCATCAATATTCAACCCATGGATCTCATCATTGTCTGAATCTACATTCATGGGCTCTGACATGGTTTGAGAAAAAAATTGATGGTTATTGTTCTTCTCGGCTAGATAACATCTTTAAACTACTATTGCATCTTCTTCTTTCTCTCTACAGCCTTCGCGTTCTCTGTTCTTTTCATCGAATCATCGCTGCTCTCTTCTTCTTCTTCAACATTATTACCCTCATCTTCACTTTCACTTTCAGTTGCACTCTGAGTATTCCCCCATGAGCACTTCCATTCAACTATTCGTTGAAGCCTTTCTCTAGTTCGTCGTGCATCAACAACATCTCCTTTTCTCATCCACAATCGAAACTCATCATCATTCTTAATCCTTAACCTTTCAAATTCTTCTTTCTCTTCGTGTTCTTTCTTCTTGGTTATCTTTAGATTCAGAAAATGAATTAATCTCTCCATTTCAGAACTTGATAAAGATTCAATTTCACTCTTTGCATGTCGCATTGCCTCTAAATCGGGTGGTAACTCGGAGTGATTCACACCTGCTGAACTGCTCCCAGTATCTGCCATTTCTCTCTTGCTTAATCTCTTTTTACTTTGTTTCTTCTTTTGGTTTAATTTGGTATAATAAACTGTCTATTCTCATTTCCCTCTTAAATAATGGTGGTAGATTAGCCATAAATTGCCTTTTATGGCGTTTGGTCAAGTGTCATGTCGCTTTCCTATTCACGCCATTTCAATGTCATGCACACCCTCTTCAAAGCCATCATTACTCTACTAAACCCTATTTTCAAAGTCTAATTTTAGATTTATTTTCCTTTATTCATGTTGGAACTGTTACTAAGAGGTGCATCATTAGGTCACCTACATTTGATGAGTTTATTTGGGTTTTAATTAGAACTTTTAGTTTTATGCAGATTCAGAGAATGCTGCACTTGTTGAGAGGCACCATTGATAATTGGGGCACGTCAAGTAGTTGGATTATTTCGGATACCTATCTGGCCAACACCAATTCTCACCATGCCAAAAAGACCTCTCCATTCAATACCCACGAACCAAAAAATTATCTCAACCAACACCACTTTTATAATTACCATCCTCATTTTTTACCATATAAATCAACTTTGATGACATTTGGCGGGTTGTGCAATAACACTCGTGTAAACCAACCTAGTCAAGGAAAACCTCTTAAATACTCACCAACCTCTATTTTTATCATGTTTACATATACGTTATATGTGAAGAGAAAAATCTTGAGCTGGTTTCTTGGACAAATCGTTAGCCTGTATTTTTGTTACTAGTCTCACGTGAGTTTAAAACCAAAGTCCCTTTCATCTTTGCTGAAAAGTGGTCTTGAAACAGATAGAACTTCTTATAAGGGCACTTTATTTAAATACAAAAATTGGGAATCTTACATAAGTTTGCACCATTTATCACCTGCTTACTTTTCAGATTTTATTCAACTCTCTCATACTTTCCATTATAAGGTTCAGTACACCTCAGATGTAAACTCTTTTTTGCATCTTTACATATGTTTGATATGTCTATATCACCATTCTAGTACCAATCTTAGAATCTTATGCATTCAAATTCATATTTTAATCTCTAAACTAGTTTCTCTCTCTGATAAAAATCCCCTTATCACCATCACTTTTATAAACTACATGGAACCCTCTTCCTTTCAAGATAATACCAAGAAGTCTTGACATTCAAAATCTCACAACCCAAATGGCTGAGAAGTTAACTCTACATTCACCTCTTACTGAACTAGTATTCATCAACAAAACGGTTATTCTAGCTGAGAATGATAATAATTGGAAATGGTGTATGGTTGGCTATATTTGTTGCGAAACTCTTATTCCTACACAGGGTCGAAGCCAGCCCATTGCAATGGGGTGCACTTGCACCCCCTTCCCAGCTGTCTCCAAAGACTAATTTAGGCCCAACAGAAAAATAAAAAATTTAATACCCAAGCCTAATTTTGCATTTTTGCACCCCTAAAAATTTATTTTGCACCCCCTTAACAAAATTCTTGGCTCCGCCCCTGTTCCTACATCTTTCATTCGTTACTACATCTGTAACCAATGGCCTTCATCTCAAACCCCCATTGTTACCACCTTTAATTGGTTGAGAAACAAAGTCCTCATAAGATTTCTAGCAGAGAGTGATTTCAATAGAGAGAATGAGCAACGACCTTGGTATGCTAGCGGTTATCTAATGGTTCTTAGAGTTGTTCCTCCCACTGGTTGGCCAGCAAATTATCAAGTTTCTTTTGTTGTGGAGCTTATATGGATGATTTTATGTAATATATCCCAAAGGAATGTGTTAGAGCACTGCTCGGTCGAACTCGCATGCGTTTTTATCTCAATCATGTTTGTCAATGTTAGTGATCAAAACTATAAGTCTTGATTTCTAGTACACTTATAGATGTCTCGGACTAGGACATAGATTATGTAGTTGAGCCTTAGACTTCACGGCGTTCATCATTTGAAGACGAATAACTACTAAGGAGAACTTGTGGAACTTCATCAACAAAAGGTATGTGGAGACTGAAACTCATCTATCACTTGGAAAGTCTATTTCTAATCTATCTCCTATATTGAGACATAAGTCGTGCTACGATATAGTTTCTATTATACACATTTGAGATTTCGAGCTGAGTTTTACTCGTTTCTCGAAATATGTGTTGGCAAGCTTTCGCTTCGACCAAGTTCATATTATATTTTTGACGAGCAAGTCAAAAGATGATCATGTGAAAATTGTCGAGCAACATTTTACATGGTTTGTGTGATACAATCATTTGATGTAAACTTGGAATGTTTCGTTATGATTATTCCAATAACTTGAAAATTGCTTTAATGCTAATAGTGTGTGAAAACGGCTATTGTCATCCTCTAAGAAAGTTTCAATGATTAAAATAAAAGTTTATAACACTTAACCATTATTGGATATGTCATGTTGTGTACTCTTGCACATATGTAATCCATGTCCAGGAACCATAGTATGCATATCCGTATGCGTACCTGTTGTCTTGAGAAATCCGGGAACCTAAGTATGCGCACCCGTTCGCGTACTGGCGTAGGTTTCATGTCCGAAGATTTCTGCTTGCATTGGAAGTTTGTGTGCCCATTTGCATACTAGAGAAAACCAATTTTGGTCAGTGTATTTCAAGTATGTGTACCCGTTTGTGTACTTGAAGGTTAAAGTTCTAAAATCGGTTATGTTCATGGACTTAAACATTTATAAAATAAGGAATGCAATCTTTGCAAACCGTGGCTATAATGTTCATGAATTGATTCGATTGAATCAAATCAATTTTGCTTCAATTGTGTTCTTGTATAATCCTATAATAATATAGCAATTGAACAACTCTTTAACTAGTTTCATTTGAGTCATTTGAACTAGTTATGGTTAAGATGAACAAGGTTGATATGAGAGTATTCATATGTCTAACCTCGGTTAACTATTATTGAACCAACATGGAGTACACATTTAGGTACGGCTACATAAACCTAAATTAGGGTACATTTCATTTGTGTGTAACAAGCTAAGTTCGATCTAATGGTTGAAAGATATGAGCTTGGTTGAATGAGGTTTATCATCAAACGGTGAATATTGAATGCTTTGTTATCAAGGTAACTTAGATTGCAAACCCTGATTTGAAAACTATATAAAGGAGAACTCTAGAAACTGGGAAACCTAATCCCCATACTTTTGTGTGTTACTAGTTTCATAACTAGAGTCGATTCTCCTTTAACCTTAGGTTTCTCTCGAGACCCTGTAGGTTAACGACTTGAAGACTTCATTGGGATTGTGAAGCCATACCCAACTATTTTCTCTGTAGTTGCGTGATCTAATCTTGCACCTTCTATCGTGTTGAGTACAATTGGAATAATTGGCTCGAGATTAATATCTCTGATAGGCAAGATAAAAGTAATCACAAACATATTCGTTTCATCGTTTGTGATTCCACAATATCTTGTTTTGCTAGTCGATTAAGATTATAATGAGGTGATTGATAATACTAGGATGTTCTTCGGGAATATAAGACCGGTCTATCAATTGGTTCATGTTCACCTTGATTTATCAAAAGATGGAACAAAACTCATAGGTATTTTTGTGGGAGACAGATTTATCTATACAAATAGAATTTTTTGTGTGAGACAGATTTGTTTAACAAGTCTTCGACTTTGGGTCGTAGTAACTCTTGGTTGTGGGTGAGATCATTTAAGGGAATCAAGTACGTAGTATTCTGCAGGGATTAGAGACGTAAGGAACGCAACTGTACCTCAAATCAGTGTGAGATTGATTAGGGTTTAACTACAGTTCAGTCTGAAGTTCATTGGTAGTAGGCTTGTGTTTGTAGCGGCTTAATACAGTGTGGTGTTCAAATATGGACTAGGTCTCAGGGTTTTTCTGCATTTGCGGTTTCCTCGCTAACAAAAATTTTGTGTTATTTCTTTTTCGCATTATATTTTGTTATATAATTGAAATATCACAGGTTGTGCATTAAGATCAATCAGTTAGATAATCCAACCTTTAGTTGTTGATTTAATTTGATTGACACTTGAACATTGGTCTTTGGTACCGTTCAAGTTGTTTCACATAATAATCAGGCTCACGGATTTTTATCTGTTGATTTGCTGATTACATTGTGAAACAGATATATAAACTCTCGTATATACTTTTCTCTAGATTGAGTCTGACTATCTAGTTGATTCTCTAGAAAGTATATTGGAGTAAGTCTTCTTAGATTTCCAAACGAATTGTTGGGTGTAGTTGTTGTACCCCCGCATTTTTATTTGGTATCAGAGCAGGCAAACATGCTTAAGACCTTATAAGTCTGTGTTTGTAGCGATATGATTATGGACGAGTCTATCTCTAATAACGTACCAGTTCATAAATTACCAGATGTTTTTCAAAGCTTAAATTCACCTGAGAGAACTCACATCTAGGTCAATATATAACCATCCTCGTGATGTAAAAATTGTTGATATCTGGGAAACACACCTAGAAGAACAGTTGGATGAACTTTCTAACAAAGGAGACTCATATATTGATAGAGATGTTGATGAGGAAATCTCAGAGTATGTTAAGCTGCTGAAACCGGTGGGAAAGTTTGCGACTTCTTGTGTCACTCCTTTTCTAACCCATCTCTGTCGAGAAAATAAGAAATTGAGAAGATGTTATGTAGGTGTTTATGTTTTGAATCGTTCTAACAAATCGATCGTTAAGGATTCTGAGGAAAACCTACGTATAAAGTCACTTGAATGTGATAATATTTATCAAAAGTATTTTTTTGTTAGAAGAGAAACTTGCATGCAGAATCTGAAGCAAGGATTAACTCCTAGCAAACAAGTTTTTATGACAGAGAATGTGTTTGTTTCATTCGAGAAAAACGCCTTGAGGCTAATTTAGCTACGACTCTTGATAAAATAAAGATGTTGGAAGATTACTTGAAAAAGTTCAATACTAGTTCAAGTAAATTAACCACTATGCTAGGAGCATGTAAAAATCATCATGATACACGGGGATTGGGCTATAAGGGAATAAATTCTCTAAGTATTAGCAAAGAGGTAAAATTTGTCAAGGCTAGTGATTCTTCTCAACAAAAAGTTTCCACTGATGACAAAAGTGAAATACCTTCACCGGCAGTTGAAGTTCGAAAAAGCAATGTATATTAACCTCCAAAGTCAGTACATACAGATCGAGGTAAGAACATTCCTTATGTTTGCCACTATTGCGGAAATAAAGGTCACCTGGAAAGGAGATGTCATTTTCATATAAGGAATGAGAAACTTCATTATGTTCTTGTTTGGGCATCACAAGAAGTTGTGAAACAAAGATCATATGCTAAGGCTAATCCCCTTAACATTACAGGTTGTAACTTTCCAACCTTTAGGCAAAGGAATCATTATTGTGATAAACCTAGATTTGGCTATAAACGTTATACGAAGTCCTTTCACAATCGTAATGGTTATCAAAAGGATAACTTCGTAAGGACGAAGACAAGATATGATGCTCACAATTGGATAAAGACTAACTTGCAAAAGAATGGTCAATCCAATTCTCTTTCGAGAAATATAGAAGAGATTAATGTGAAGAATGTTCATATTATTCCTAAATGCACTCAGAAGTGGGTACCAAAGAAAGCCTATGATACTTTGAGTGTGAAAAGGAATGATCTCCTAGAAAAGTCTATGAATGTGGAGAAGGCAGTATCCATGATGTTAGAACTTACACAGTTCTTTGGAAATATGGGTTTGGATGTGAAAGGTTCTAAAAGCGATCTCTTTCATGATAATCCAAAAATGAAACAGAATAATCCAAAAACTATAGATGATGAAAATTTCATAGTTATTGAAAAGTCTGTTTCAGTCACTTGTGGTGAGCAAGACACAACACAACTTGATTATATTGTAAGTGCATCCTCACCAAGGAATGCCCTATTATGTATATGGTGAGGGAAGCACGGGAATTGGGGTGCACAGATTATGTTCAGTAAGGCTGTAGAATTCGATTGGATTCTTCTAAAAAGGTATGTTTATAAACTTGAGCAATAGTTTTGTTTTTAATTTCTTAGAGTACTTATAATGATCGGTGTACCTTGCTTATCGTTTATTTCTACCTAACTTGATATGTGTTTAAGGTTCTTAAATGTTTAGGTTTGAAAAGAGGAAGATTGTTAGAGCACTGCTCAGTCGAACTCGTATGCGTTGCTATCTCAAGCATGTTTGTCAATGTTAGTGATCAAAACTATAAACATTGATTTCTAGTCTACTTATAGATGTCTTGGACTAGGACATATATTGTGTAGTTGAGCCTTACACTTCACGGTGTTCATAATTTGAAGATGAATAACTACTAAGGAGAGCTTGTGGAACTTCATCGACAAAAGGTATGTGGAGACTGAAACTCATCTATCACTTGGAAAGTCTATTTCTACTTTATCTCCTATATTGAGACATAATTCGTGTTATGATATAGTTTATATTATAGACATTTGAGATTTCGAGCTGAGTTTTACTCGCTTCTCGGAATATGTGTTGGAAAGATTTCGCTTCGACCAAGTTCATCTTATATTTTTGATGCAAGTCAAATTATGATCATGTGAAAATTTCCGAGCAACATCTTACATGGTTAATGTGATATAATCATTTGATGTAAACTTGGAATATTTCATTATGATTATTTCAATAACTTGAAAATTTCTTTGATGCTAATAGTGTGTGAAAATAGCTATTGTCATCATCTAAGAAAGTTTCAATGATTAAAATAAGAGTTTAGAACACTTAACCATTATTGGATATGTCATGTTGTGTACTCTTGCACATATGGAATCCATATCACGAACCATAGTATGCATACCCGTATGCGTACATGTTGGCTTGAGAAATCCGGGAACCTAAGTATGCGCACCCGTTCGCGTACTGGAGTAACGTTCATGTCCGAAGAATTCTGCTGGAATTGGAAGTTTGCGTACTGGCGAAAACCAATTTTGATCCGGGTATTTCAAGTATGCGTACCCGTTTGCATACTTGAAGGTTAAAGTTCTAAAATCGGTTATGTTCATGAACTTAAACATTTATAAAATAAGGAATGCAATCTTTGCAAACCGTGGCTATAATGTTCATCAATTGATTCGAGGGAATCAAACCAATTTTTCTTCAATTGTGTTCTTGTATAATCCTATAATAATGTAGCAATTGAATAACTCTTTAACTTGTTTCATTTGAGTCATTTCAACTAGTTATGGTTAAGATGAACAAGGTTGATATCAGAGTATTCATATGGCTAACCTCGGTTAACTATTATTGAACCAACATGGAGTACACATTTAGGTACGGCTACATAAACCTAAATGAGGGTACATTTCATTTGTGTGTAACAAGCTAAGTTCGATCTAATGGTTGAAAGATATGAGCTTGGTTGAATGAGGTTTATCATCAAACGGTGAATATTGAATGCTTTGTTACCAAGGTAACTTAGATTGCAAACCCTGATTTGAAAACTATATAAAGGAGAACTCTAGCAACTGGGAAACCTAATCCCCATACTTTTGTGTGTTACTAGTTGCATAACTAGAGTCGATTCTCCTTTAACCTTAGGTTTCTCTCGAGACCCCGTAGGTTAACGACTTGAAGACTTCATTGGGATTGTGAAGCCATACCCAACTATTTTCTCTGTAGTTGCGTGATCTAATCTTGCACCTTCTATCGTGTTGAGTACAATTGGAATAATTGGCTCGAGATTAATATCTCTGATAGGCAAGATAAAAGTAATCACAAACATATTCGTTTCATCGTTTGTGATTCCACAATATCTTGTTTTGCTAGTCGATTAAGATTATAATGAGGTGATTGATAATACTAGGATGTTCTTCGGGAATATAAGACCGGTCTATCAATTGGTTCATGTTCACCTTGATTTATCAAAAGATGGAACAAAACTCATATATATTTCTGTGGTATAGATAGATTTATCTATACCAATAGACTTTTATGTGTGAGACAGATTTGTTTATCAAGTCTTCGACTTTGGGTCGTAGCAACTGAAAAAGCGGGGGTCTAACAATCATACCCAATATTTCGATTATCAATCTGTATGGACAAACTCTGAGTTACTTTCTTGAGAATCAACTAGACAGTCAGACTCAATCAATAGAAAATATCTCAAGGAGTTATTATCTCAATCTCTCAATTTGATCTTTACTCAAGCAAATACAATATGCAAGTCTTTATCAAAGAGAGATAACTTGGATGGTGCCAAAGACCAATATCTAAGTGTCAATCAATTTAAATCAACAACCAAAAGGTCAGATATTCTAATTGATTGAACACCGCACAACCTGTATTATTTCAATTATATAACAAAATATAATGTGAAAAAAAAAACACAGACACAAGAATTTCGTTAACGAGGAAACCGCAAATGCAGAAAAACCCCGGATCTAGTCCAGATTAAACATACATTATATTAAGTCGCTACAGACAATAGCCTACTCCAAGCTAACTTCGGTCTGGAATGTATTGAATCCCAACCAATCTCACACCGATCCAAGGTACATTTATGACCCTACGTCTCTGATTCCAGCAGGATACTACGTACTTGATTCCCTTAGATAATCTCACCCACAACCAAGAGTTGCTACGACCCAAAGTCGAAGACTTTAATAGACAAATTTGTATCACACAGAAAAGTCTACAATAATAGATAAATCCGTCTCCCACGAATATACCTACAAGTATTTGTTCCGTCTTTTGATAAATCAAGGTGAACATGAACCAATCAATAAAACCAAAATTATATTCACGAAGAACATCTCAGTTTTATCAATCACCTCACAATAGTCTTAATCGACGCAACGAAAAAAGATATTGTGGAATCACAAACGATGAGACGAAGTATTTGTGACTACTTTTATATCTTTCCTATCGGAGATAGAAATCTCAAGACAATTATTACAATTGTACTCATACGATAGAAACAGCAAGATCAGATCACACAACTACAAGAAAAATAGTATCGGCCTGACTTCATAATCCTAATGAAGTCTTTAAGTCGTTAACCTGGTTTTAGAAGAATAAAACCAAAGGTTAAAGGAGAAACGACTCTAGCTTAGCACAACTAGTATCACACAAAATGTGTGGGGATCAGGTTTCCCAGTTGCTAGAGTTCTTCCTTATATAGTCTTCAAATCAGGGTTTGCAATCAATGTTAGCTTACTAAAAAAGCATTCAATATTCACCGTTAGATGAAAACCTGATTAGATTCAAGCTAATATTTATCAACCGTTGGATTTAAAACATATCTTGTTACACACATATGTAATGCACGTTTCTAGGCTTGTGTAACCATACCCAAACTTGTACATTAGTTGGTTCAACATAGTTAACCAAATGATTAGCCATATGATAACTTTCATATCAGCCATATTCTTCTTCACCATAACTAGTCCAAATGACTCAAATGAACTAGTTAGAGAGTTGTTCAATTGCAAGGAAATCTCAAGTACTACACAAGACACAATCGAAGAAAAAACGATGTGATTCACTCGAATCTATTCATGAACTATAAAGCCACGGTTTGCAATCGCATTCCTTAGTTTATTAAGATAAGTTCACAAAAATCGTTTTTAGACATAACCTACTCAAGTTCGCGGACTGGGTTCGTGGACTGAAGTTCACGTGCTGCTCCAGTTTTACTTGATCAGCAAAGTTCGCAAACTTTGGTTCAAGCAATAAGGACTTATGCATATATGTGTTTCCACAACAATACTTATATCCTTTAATGGTTATACTGTCTAAACTATCATTTCAATCACTGAAACATTCTCAGAGGGCGTTATATAGTTGTTATTCACAAACTATTTTTCGTCAAAGCAATTTCCAAAATGATTGAAACATAACATGACTTTCGTCACTAGGTAAAGATGAACTTAGCTAAAGCGGAATCTTTACCAACACATATTTCGAGAAATAGATAAGCGAGATATACTCAGCTCGAAATATCATGTGTATAATCTTAGTCTATATAGTAATACGACTTCTGTCTCAAGATAAGAGATAGAGTAGATAGACTTTTGAGTGATAGATAAGTTCAAGTCTCCACATACCTTCTAGTCGATGAAGATCCACTGGTTCCTTGAGTAGTCCTTCGTCTTATATGATGATCGACATGGAGTTCTTGAGCTCAACTACACTTTCTATCCTAGTCCGAGACCTTAGCTATAGTAGACTAGAAATCAAGACTTTATAGTTTTGATCACTAACATTGACAAACATGCTTGAGATAGCAACACATGCGAGTTCGACCGAGAAATGCTCTAACAACAACTCTTGGTTGTGGGTGAGATCAGTTAAGGGAATCAAGTTCGTAGTATCGTGCTAAGATCAGAGACATAAGGAACGCAATTGTACCTTAAATCAGTGTGAGATTGATTAGGTTTCAACTACAGTCCATTCCGAAGTTCATTGGTAGTAGGCTTGTGTCTGTAGTGGCTTAATATAGTATGGTGTTCAAATCTAGACTAGGTCATAGGGTTTTTCTGCATTTGCGGTTTCCTCGTTAACAAAACTTCTATGTTATTTCTTTTCGCATTATATTTTGTTATATAATTAAAATATCACAGGTTGTGCATTAAGATCAATCAATTAGATAATCCAACCTTTGGTTGTTGATTTAATTTGATTGACACTTGAACATTGGTCTTTGGTACCGTTCAAGTTGTTTCACATAATAATCTGGCTCGCATATTTCTATCTGTTTGATTTGCTGATTACATTGTGATACAAAGATATAACCTCTCGTATATACTTTTATCTAGATTAAGTCTGACTGTATAGTTAATTCTTTAGAAAGTATATTGGAGTAAGTCCTCTCATATTTCCAAACAAATTGTTGGGCGTGGTTGTTGTACCCCCGCATTTTCAGAATGCACTAAATTTGAGGATCTTCAAAAGATCACTCTCAAACTTGGAGAACTGATTGAGGCTCAAACACTATATGGAAATCATCCTTTGAAGAAGAATGTTAAAGTTTGTGTCTGAGTTCTTGTTCAAAAGGATTTACCCACTCGAATTCCTCTCTTTACCTCAGGAAGAGCTCAACTATTCCTCATTGAATGCAGATACTACAAGGTTCAACGTTATTTTTGTACTTTTTGTCATGTACTATATCATAATAATGCTAATTGTCCATCTTGGAAATCTAAACAAAAGATGTTACATAAATCAACTTCTTCTAACTCGAAATATGTTTTCCCAGCTATCTCTAAACTCATGATGCCACAACAATCAGATGCTCAATGTCTTGCTTCTACTCCTAACATGGTGGTAAATGACACTATCATGTCGCCAAGTGAAATAGTACCGGATGCTCAAATTGGCACTATAGTTCACTCAAATTGGCACTATAGATTCTCATGTTAATGCTAAAGGAAAAGCTAAGGATACTGAAAAAGTGAGGGTACAACAACCTCACCCAATAATTTGCTTAGCAATTTGTATGGACTAACTCCAATATACTTTTAAGAGAATCAACTAGACAGTCAGACTCAATCTTAATAAAAAGTATATCAAAGAGTCATATCTCAATTTCTCGATTCAATACTTACTCAAGCAAATAGAAATCTGCGAGTCTAATTGAATATAAGAGAAATTAACTTGAACGGTACCAAAGACCAATGTTCAAGTATCAATCAATTTCAATCAACAACCAAAGGTTGGATTTACCAATTGATCGATTTAACACACAACCTGTGATATTTTAATTATATAACAAAATATAATGCGGAAAAGAAATAACACAAACACCAGAAGTTTTGTTAATGATGAAACCTCAAATGCAGAAAAACCCCGGGACCTA
Organism: Papaver bracteatum; assembly: GCA_023529315.1. NCBI lineage: Eukaryota > Viridiplantae > Streptophyta > Magnoliopsida > Ranunculales > Papaveraceae > Papaver > Papaver bracteatum. Next base: position 17,987 of record JAJJWX010002042.1, on the reverse strand, counting down.
GTCCATATTGAACACACACTATATTAAGCCGCTACATACACTAGCCTACTACAAAATAACTTCGGTCTGGACTGTAGTTGAACCTCAATAAATCTCACACTTATCCAACGTACAATTGCGCTCCTTACATCTTTGGTCCCAACAAGATACTACGCACTTGATATCCTTAGCTGGTATCACCCAAAACTTAGAGTTTCTATGACCCAAAGTCGAAGACTTTAATAAACAAATCTGTATCACACAGAAAAGTCTACATGAATAGATAAATTTGTCTCCCACAGAAATACCTACGAGTTTTGTTCTATCTTTTGATAAATCAAGGTGAACAGGAACCAATCGATAACCCAGACTTATATTCCCGAAGAATATCCTAGAATTATCAATCACCTCATAATAATCCTAATCGACTAGCAAAACAAGATATTGAAGAATCACAGACGATGAGACAAAGATGTTTGTGACTACTTTTCTATCTTTCCTATCGGAGAAATTTATATCAAGTCAATCTTAAGATTGTACTCAAATATGATAGAAACAACAAGATCTGATCACGCAACTACAAAGATAATGGTTGGGTCTAGCTTCACAATACCAATGAATTCTTTAAGTCGTTAACCTATAGGGTCTTGGTAGAAACCTAAGGTTAAAGGAGAATCGACTATAGCTTATACAACTAGTATCATACAAGAGGTGTGGGGATTAGGTTTCCCAGTTGCTAGAGTTCTCCTTTATATAGTCTCCAAATCAGGGTTTGCAATCTAAGTTGTGTTGGTAACAAAGCATTCAATATTCACCGTTAAATGAAAACCTGATTAGATTCAAGCTAATATCTTTCAACCGTTAGATCAAACTTAGCTTGTTATACACAAATGAAATGCACGTTCATTTAGGTTCGTGTAACCGTACCTAAATGTGTACACCTAGTTGGTTAAATAGTAGTTAACCAAATGGTTAGCCATATGAGCACTTTCATATCAACCTTATTCATCTTCACCATAACTAGTTCAAATGACTCAAAAGAACTAGTTAGAGAGTTGTTCAATTTCTTAGATCTCATAGAAGTATACAAGACACAATCGAAGAAAAAACGATTTTATTCACTCGAATCGATTCATGAACTTTATAGACACGGTTTGCAAATATGCATTCCTTAGTTTATATAAGTTTAAGTTCACAAATAAAGCGTTTTTAGAAAATAACCCACTCAAGTACGCATACCGGTACGCATACTTAAGTACCTGGATTGAGTTTGTTTTCTGTTCACAAACTTCAGCAGAAATTCACGGGACGTGAAGTTCCGGAGGTATGTGTACAGGTACGCGTTATTTAGTTCCAGTTATCCTGAGCAGCAAAGTACGCATACTTTGGTTCAAGGATTTTTGGACTTACACACATATGAGTTCACATACAATGTTTATATCCATTCAAGGTTATATATTCTAGACTCTCATTTCAATCATTGAAACATTCTTAAAGGATGTTAAAATAGAGGTTATTCACACACAATTTTTTATCAAAGCAATTTTCAAGATATTGAAATAATCAACATGACTTTCGTTACTTGTAAAGACGAACTTGGCCAAGGAGAAAGCTTACCAACACATATTTTGAGAAATAAATAAGCGAGATAAACTCGGATCGAAATAGAAAGTGTGTATAATCGAAGTCTATATAACAATACGAATTTTATCTCAAGATAGGAAATAAAGTAGATATACTTTTGAGTGATAGATAAGTTCAAGTCTCCGCGTAACTTTTAGTCGATGAAGTTCCACCAGTTCCTTGAGTAGTTTTTCGTCTTTGTATGATGAACGTCGTGGAGTCTAGAGCTCAACTACACTTTCTATCCTAGTCCGAGACTTACGTATAAGTAGACTAGAAATTATGACTTATAGTTTTGTCAACTAAACTTGAAAAACAAGCTTGAGATAGCAACGCTTATGATTTCGACCGAGCAGTGCTCTAACGGAAACAAATAAATAATGATAACATTATTTAAAAAGGCTTAGCATGTAATCTCCAGATGGGTCCATTTGTTAATCGATCAACTTCTCTAAAGATTTTCGATGTTGGGTCGATTAAGCAAAGCTCAACTCAGTTAAATAATGGTCTGCTAGTAATTTTCAAGCAAGTCACTACTCATAACGTTCCAGTAGAAGCATGTACATCCAATCCCGAGTCTTCCACTCGGGATCCGATTCAAACCACTAATTATTCTAGAAGGTTTAAAATTGTTATTGTTCCGACCAACATCCTGCTACTACCAGAGAAAAAGTTATCTCTTCATCTACAGAACATGATGCTCTGTCTAATCTCAAAAGGAAAATTAGTCCCAAATTTGATTTTAAGGAAACGAACTAGAGCCATCACTTCTACTCTAGCTAGTATTGTGGTCATCCCAAATCATAATGAGGCCTCTGAACCATATTATTCAAAACTTTGTCCCCCTATCACCAAATTAGGAGATATCGCTATCAATCTATCCAACTGTACCCTAAATACCTATTCCCTGGTTGATCCTTATGGTAGTTATAATGTACCTACTGATGAATCCCAAGCAATGATGGTGTCCGCAATAATTCTCTTCATGCGGATACTACTCTGAGTCTCAATTATACCCAAGATGCTTCTCAAATTGGTGGTTCTAATTATTCTCAACTTGGTGGCGGTTCTGCCTCTACCACTCAGGTAAATTCAATTCCTTCCCCCCACCCCCACCCCTAATTGACCCTCTTAATGCTGTTATCCCTTTGAATCATTTACATGTTAATATGTAGTTGCGGATTATCTCACAACTACACCCTCATAAGAATCCATTAAAATGATTCCTAAATCTAATTAATTTGATATGAAACTAAGAATTAAAGTACTAAAATTATAAAAGTGACACAAAGATTTTTACGTGGTTCGATCAATGTGATCTACATCCACGGTTCTTCACTAGTGATTGTATGTAATTACATGATTGTACAATTGAAACTCCATTAAAGAATATTTGGAGCTCTAGAATTTTTTGGGGAAGAAGATGATAAAGAAAATAAAATCTCTCCTAATATTTTCTCTCTCCTCCTAAAATTATCTCTCTCTCTAAAAAAGACCTCTCCCTCTTCTCATGCCTAAATGGCTATTTATATGATCTTACAAAATGTTGACAACTAAACTGTGTCTCAACTTCGGACTTGAGAATTACCTTGAGAACCTTCACAACTTCACTTTGCGAACTTCTTTTGCTTTCCTCGTGATTTCCTTTGCTCGCAGAATGTTCTTTTCTCGCAATATGTATTTTTTCTCCACAATTTCGTAAGTTATCATTTGTTGTGATATTCCGCTCCTACATTTTGCCTCTTTTTTTCTTGAATATTGCTTGAAGAGAGATATTCAGGAAAAAAACTAGTTGTTGTAGCTGTTGGTGTAGTCTTTGATCTTGTTGATGAAAGAACGAGCGAAAGAATACTTGACTTGAAAAGTACGTACTTGCCTCTATTCTTTCGTAAAGTTCTTGAATGTTACGAAGTAAAAAATATCAATCCTTGAAGAAGTATAAGAAGTATGAAGTATCCTTGAAGAAGTATAAGAAGTACTCAATCCTCGAAATATATAAGAAGTATGAAGTATGCGAAGTATCCTTAAGAAGTACTTAATCCTCTAAATGTAAGAAGTATTGCGAACCCATCATGCGAAACTTTCACTCCATGTTCTTTGCCTCATGCTATACTGTAATGCAAATAAAAATTTAAATTAGTATTCAACATTTCTTTTATCAAAAATATTCATTTAATTGCAAGTTCAAATCGTTTTTCTTTGTTTTGATTTCCTTTGTATGATTTATTTCATCTCTTTTGACAAATATTTTTCCATGGAAATGATCCTAATAGGTACCCCCTCATATGACGCACTGAGGTACTTTGCCTCTTACGAATGTTGCTTCGCGAGTGTACGCCATAAAGGTTTGCCATCTACTACTCTCCATGTTGAATATCATATCATTTGAAGCAAAGTAAATTTTTCAAGAGAAATATATAAATTGATTTGTGCGAGATATTTTTCTCGGTTTCTTTTGTAATTGTGAAATCTTGAGATCTTTGTAATTGTATAATCTTTGTAATCATGCGATTGAATCGATTTTTGTAAATCAAATCAAAAATCTTTTATTTTTCGTAAGCAAAATAAAATGTTCAAGGAAAGAAGTACTTAGCTTTTGTGGTTTGTTGTTGTCTCTTGATCTGCCTCTTGTATAATGTTGCGTTATACCAACTATTCTAACCATTTCTTGTGAAATATGTCCGTGAAATAATCTCCCATTTTCTTCTCGCGAAATAACCATAGATCTTGCAAGTAAACTTTTGCATGAAGTAAACGAACGTCTGCGAAGTGTTGGTGCTGCGAATGTTCGCAACGTAAACATTTGTGAAGTGTAAAAGAGTAGTAGTGTTGGTCTTGCGAACTGCAAAGAGTAGAAGTGCGAATGTTCGCAAGATAAATATTTGCGAAGAAAGTTCTTTCCTCTTCCCGCTGCGAAGTAAATCATCTTCACAGAGTTTGATTCTGGTCATTTCCTTAAACAAAGAAATATACTGTGAACCATTGGCTTCCTGGTTTTGTACCAAATCCGGCGAGTTGACCTGGATTGTGAGTTATTTTGTCTTCGTCGAAGTTACGAGGTATTCATTCCTGAGTGAACTTCGCAGAACTTCTTATTTCTTGAATATTGACACCAACAATTACATGCGAACCTTCTAGCATAGGAAACAAGAAGGATTTCACCATTCACTTAAGTGGCATCGACTCTACTTCGCAGATCTATCTTGACAACAAATCTGAGTTTTTGATAACTAAACCATAAAGATAAGAAATGGATTCATTCCAAAGTGATTTCAACAGATCTGTTTTGGCAACTACGACTGGTTTTATCTCGATGTTTCCTTCGAATGTGATTGCGACGTAGCTTTACATCTCCATATCCATTTTCCTTGATTTCCGTGAATTGCTAATGATATTACTTTGCTGTACCTTCCAATTTTTCCCAAGAACTTGATAAACTCAGAGAAATGCACCACCAACAAAGCATCGCTTTCATGAAAATTTCTGGAACCAACAAGTTACAGGAAGGATAAATCCATTTAATCTGTCCCTGTTTCTAGCGCCAATTATGTAGTTGAGGATTATCTCACAACTACACCCTCATAAGAATCCATTAAAATGATTCCTAAATCTAATTAATTTGATATGAAACTAAGAATTAAAGTACTAAAATTATAAAAGTGACACAAAGATTTTTACGTGGTTCGATCAATGTGATCTACATCCACGGTTCTTCACTAGTGATTGTATGTAATTACATGATTGTACAATTGAAACTCCATTAAAGAATATTTGGAGCTCTAGAATTTTTGGGGAAGAAGATGATAAAGAAAATAAAATCTCTCTAAAAATATTCTCTTTCCTCCTAAAATTATCTCTCTCTCTAAAAAAGACCTCTCCCTCTTCTCATGCCTAAATGGCTATTTATATGATCTTACAAAATGTTGACAACTAAACTGTATCTCAACTTAGGACTTGAGAATTACCCTGCGAACCTTCGCAACTTCACTTTGCGAACTTCTTTTGCTTTCCTCGTGATTTCCTTTGCTCGCAGAATGTTCTTTTCTCGCAATATGTATTTTTTCTCCACAATTTCGTAAGTTATCATTTGTTGTGATATTCCGCTCCTACATAATAATTTCAACATGTTATGCTGGAACATTAGAGGACTGGGTAAAAAAATTGCTAATAAGGAACTCAGCCTGTTATGTAGAAATATCAACCCTGATATCATCTTTTTATCAGAAATTAAAATGAACAAAGATTTGGTTGCTAGAAGACTAAAAAATATGGGTTTTCCGTGCACATTTAATGTTCCAAGTATTGGAAGAAGTGGTTGTTTAGTTTTGGCCTGGAAAAAAGAGATTCATCTCAACATTTTATCCTCAAGCTCGAGGGGCATCTATGTTACTTCTACTGATATTATCCACTCCAAACTTTTACACATTCACTTCATATATGGTGAACCCAATAGTAGTCTAAGACAAGATTTCTAGGAAAATCAATGCCAATTACCTCATACACCTCTAGATGAACCTGTCTTTTTTGTGGGAGACTTTAATGTCCTTTTAGGTACTGAAGATAAAAATGGTGGGCTAGAAGTAGATGATTCTGATTTCCTGAATCTTATGATTTTTTTTTTGTGTTTAATTTGCATGATCTTGGTTTTTCTGGTCCTAGATTTACTTGGTCTATTATGCAACAAGGTAATGATCTTATTCTTTAAAGACTAGATGGATGCCTAATCAACCAATGTGCTGAAGAATTATTTCCTAAATTTTGTGTTAATAACTTTCATAGAGACTCTTCTGACCATTAACCTATACATATTAACTTTGATAATATTTGCATGACTCGACCTTTTCATTTTATGGCAATGTGTACTGAAGACCCTATTTGCAGAGATATTATAGCTAATTCTTTGTCTGTTAATGTGGTAGTATCTCCTGCTTTCAACCTAAAAGCAAAACTCCTTAGTACTAAAAAAGGTTTGCGTGATTGGAATAAGTCTTCTTTTGGTAACATTGAGACCAATATTACTACTACTAGAGAATACTTGGCTCATATTCAAACTTCCAACCCAACTGACTCTAGCTCCATTGCTAGACTTAGAGCCAAATTGGAGTATTTGTATAATTTAGAAGAATTATATTGGAAGGATAAATCCAGAGAAGTTTGGCTCATGGAAGGTGATAGAAATACCCCTTATTTTCATAGAGTCACTTTATTTAAGGGAAAAAGAAATGATATTAGCTGGATAAAAAAATAATGCTGGTACCATCTTAACTGATATAGATAGTATATCCATTTTTTTTGTTTATTATTTCAAAATTTTATATACTTCTTATCCCCAGCAATTCCAGGATGAAATCCTCCAAGATCTTCCTGTGATGTCCTCTGTGGAAGATATTTCTCATCTAAATTCTCCCCTTACTGCTGAAGAAATAAAAAATGTTATCTTTCAAATGGGAGGAAAAAATCCCCTGGTCCTGAAGGTTTTACGGGTCTTTTTTATCAGAAACATAGGGACATAGTGGGTGAGGCAGTTGTTGATATGACCCAGACTTGCTTTCGCACTGGTCATATTTGAAAAAGCGGGGGTCTAACAACCACACCCTATATTTTGATTAGCAATATGTATGGACAAACTCCGAGTTTTTTTACTAGAGAATCAACCAGACAGTCAGACTCAATCTAGATAAAAATATCTCAAGGAGTTACTCAACTACAAATGAAAGCAACAAAGGGAAATTTTAGACATTGGAGGTATCGGCGGTGTCTTAACTGGTGCTGTCATTAGAAGATGCTTCAACACTTTCATCGCAAACTACCATTGCGTCCTCTCTGGAAGCCACATCGACCTCCCCTTTTGATGCCGTTTCGACACCTCCCTCAATATACGCTTCAACGTCCCCTTCAGGAGATGCGCCGATATCATCCTTGGAAGCTTCTTCAACATCTTCTCCAGATGCCGCTACCATGATCTCCTCAGCCACTTCAGTGTTCCCTCCGGCAGTTACTTCAATACCCTAAACGGAATCTACTTTGAACTCTCCCTCAGGAACTTCCCCAATAGACTTTCGAGTATACTCTGGTTTGTCCATGTCAGAATCAAGGATGATGACTCCATCACAGACAGGGTAATCATATTTGTTTTCACTAAGGCCGTTGATGCTCGATCCTTCGCCGCTTTAGCCGAGCTGCAAACCTCTCAACTCTCGCACTTGGCAACTGAGACGCTTCTTCGCACCTCCATTCTTCCTCCATGCTAACCGAAGCCAAGAAATCCTGAGCACGCTCCCGAACGAAACGTAGTTGCAGAAGAGACATACCCTGTATGGCACGATCACCTTTACAAAATGAAGGGTCTATTTTTTTCATCACCTCCTCGAACGCGCTAGCCTAAGGTTTATCGACTTCGAAGCTTTTCTATGGATAAGTAAAAGAGTAATCATTACCAGCGGTTCCTATCATACACTGCAAAAAGGGACGTTATGATCATACCAACAACTGGTAAATAAAAATCGTTATTATCAATCAAAAATCCGCACAATGAACAAGGAGCAATACCTAGAACGAGGAAGGTAAGCAATCCTATGATGATAAAAAAAGGCTCCAACATCTTCTTTATATTCCACAAATCAGCAAGACACGGGAATAAAATGAGTCTCCACTCGCCGTGTGTAAAGGCTCCAGATACGAGATAACAATCAAGTAGATACTTAGTTATCTGAAAAGATAACCGCGCTGAAAGGAAATGTGCCCTACGCAAGGACCAATCCAATCTCTATCCTAGTAATGTGCATTGAACTCCTCTTGAGAATTTTCGTTATCTGTCACCATCTAGTGCTTACCCCGAAACAATGTCACTGTTACGTGCTAAGCAGGGGACTTAATGTTGATGGTGGTTTTTAGTTAAGGGTCAAAATTGTAAAACCCTATATTTAACATTGTGATCCTGCAAAGGAATGATGGCCACTTAAAAATAACGAGTGCTCAAGCCTCTTTTTTTACACATGTATTGAGCAACTCAGTATATATATATATATGAAATTCATTCAGAATGGTGCGCACAGTGGCAATCTCAAATATTATGTGAATTCTGTTTTATGCCCGCATTATTAACTAATGCATAATTTGCCTTGTATTTTTATCATGCTATGTTCCCAGCCGAACTCTTATTATTGACATGACATGGCGACGAAGTGTTCACTTTCAGCAGAGTAGCATAAATCTCCCGAAGTTCCAGTATTAAGATCTGCACGAAAATACCCACATGGGCTACATCACTCTCTAACAAAGAGGTCAATGCATTCACACACTTTTAATTAAAGTTAGTGTGATTGAATACATATTTATTCTTAAAGAAAATATAGACTATTAATTCTAGTCTCAGAAATGATCGTGGCCACACAACTTGGCCACACAATTTAACGAGCATAGATTACTCCTAGTAGGACTAGGCAATCTTCGTAGCAACCACCAACGGGACCACTAGTTCTCTAGTTGATTGACCCCATGTTGCTTATTCACGAGTGCTTCAAACGCCGACTAGCAAAGCTCGAACGAGCTAAAACTGTGAAAAATGGTCTCAAAAGCCATCTGGCCCATCCAAATTTGCCAGCCTAATTAGATGGCATAGATCACGTTCCAAGCAATTGGGGAAGTGCTAACACGTTCACCACCGACCCAATATTGTCCCGTCCCAACCGACTTGTTCACGGGAGTTAATAGGACATTGAATCGTTCGATTGAAATAGGATGATCGCGTAGCCTCGAAAACCCTAAATCGAATAAGCAATGTTATACAATTGCCGCTAATCAATCATATCCATCCAACTTCTCCGGCCTAGTTGGACGTATCATATCGTTCTTTAAGAGATCGAGGAGATGCCAACGCGTTCACCATCGAGTCCACTCCACACATGGCCGATCGACTTACTCATAGCAAGTCCAAAGCACACCAAATTTCCGGCCCAAAGTAACGTGAACACGCTGTTTTCAAAAACCTAAAATTACTTTGCGGCAACACATTATTGCCGCAAATCGATCTCGACCATCCATCTTCGCCGGCCTAGTTGAACGGCTTAGATTCAACTTCAAGCAACCCCGAAGATGTCAACGTGATCATGATGGACCCACCTTTACGCGTGATTGATCGGCTTACGCAAACCAGGGCTCAATACCTTGAAATCGCTCACCAAAAGAGGGTTGGACGCGCGCCCCCCTAAACCATAAAGACGCGTCAATGACAGTTTGGAACTGCCGTAAATTTTCACGACCATCCAACTTCGCCAGCCTAGTTGGATGGTGTAGATTTATTTTTAGAAAACAAGCAAAGCAACATTGTGAAGACCGACCATCATTATTCCACATGAGGCGATCGGCCACGAAATGGCGGGCCCCTAGAGCCACCAAACGATAACCCAAAGGTGGTCGATCACGCTTCCACTTTTAAGACGCTTATTCGCGACTTATTCAATCAAGTTCAAAAACAATGATGATTCATACACATCGATTAATTTGAGATGCTTTGCATGCGTCGAATACATACATATTTTATTTTGGCCTCATAAACAACTTAGTTGTTTCACCTAATAGCACCATGTTATTCTTAGCGGAGAGTCCCACGACTTAACCCACTTATTCGAGACATCAAACATGTCACAAACTGGGGTATTGGTCTGGCGGTTTACGACGTGCAATGCGCTCATTACGAGAATGTGTTAGGAAAAGACGGACGGTTAACAAACGATGGAGTAGTGGGTGAAGGTGTGATCACGCAATGTCCACCACCTCTTGCACAACTCCATTACTCCACCACTTAACTTTATCCACTTCCTACGAGATCAGGGTGATGCTCAAATGACTTGTATAAATAGATTTTCAATATATTTCGAACGGACATGTGTTATCAACACAAGTAGCCAGAAAACATTTTATGATACACAAGTCATAAACAACCACACCTTCAACACTCTTATCTCAAAACACCTTCTCCGCTTTCCTCCCTAAGATCAACCCTTTTCTTTCACCTTGTGACCGAATTGAATCTGAAACGGCCATTTTTTGGTTTAGGCCAGAGTCTTACATATTGATCTCTCAAACTTAAAAGAATTCTCGTGCAATTCATTTGTTTAGGGTTTGAATTTGTTTCTCACAACACACCCCAAATTACCAAAAACATCAGAATCAGTTTTTACCCATAAATAGTCGTCCTCATCGATCATTGTCACACATATTCCAGTAGGACATCTCTGCGAAAAGGGAGTCTATTTACCTGATCATGAAGAGCAAGCAATTGTTCGGAAAAGAAAAAGAAAAGAATAACGAACCGGTATGATCTTATTAACTCATAGGATACAAGCAGGGGAGCCATCGCGAAGATCAGGGATTCGTTCATACTGAAATAAGAGTAACATAAGTAAAATAAAGGAAAAATAGCGTCTTTAAAATCAAGAGATGGCTCGGAATCATACCTCGGATGCAGGTCGTGTACGTTTAGCAGAAGAGCCTGGTTGGTATGAAGAAGATGACCCACTGTTGTTCGATATCATGAAAAGATGGAGTTTCTGCAAGAAACCCCTATCACGAAACGATAAAGGGTGGTTCTAAATCCCAACATGTACATATATGTCGAGGAAACCCTAAAGGAGTACCAAATTAGCTGCGGCGAGGTCTATCCGATGAATAAGGATTCAACACCGACAAAGTCGTGCTTTCTTTCAAACCCTAATCAAGGTCGGAAAAGCCGCTGGATATGAATAATTTGACCAGCTCCGGGAGGTTTGAGGCGTAGGGTGGTGTTCATATCTACGGTAAATATTTATGTACTTTAGCTTAATCGTTCTAATATTGAAACTGTCACCATCTAATGCCTACCCCGCAATAGTGAAACCATTACTTGATATGCAGGGACTTAATGTTGATGGTGGATTTTAGTTCAAGGATAAAATTATAAAACCAGTATTTTTATGCGTTGTCACCCTGAAAAGGGAAAAGCCGTTTAAGAAGTGATGAGTGCAAAAAACCTCTTTACGTTATTTATTCGAAGCAATTCAATAAAATACACAAGATTCTCCTAGAATGGTGTGTGCAACAGCAATCCCAAATATTATGTGAATTTTATTAGCAATAATAATTAATGCATGATTTTCCTAGTATTTTCCGTGTTGTGTTCTCAGCCGAACTCTCATTATTGATATGACATGACAACTGAGTGTTCACTCTCAGTAGAGTAGCATGAATCTCCGTGCCAATATTGAGACATGCACGAACTACCCACATAGGCTATATCACTCTATAACAAAGAGAGTCTCGCATTGACGCTCTTTAGTTAGCCCGATCGAGCATCCATAATTTCCTTAAAGGAAATCTAGACTGTCCATGTCAGTCTCAGAAATGATCGTGGCCACACAAGTTGGCCGCACAATTTAACAATCCTAGCCAAACCCTGGTGTTTATGGTGGATTTTAGCTTAGATTTAAAATCGTAAAACCCTAGTCAGATAGTGACGTCACAGAACTTGAGTAATAGTGTCTCCACTAAGCACATTTGTTGAACCCTTTAATATGTCTGCGAGAAAATTACCAGAGTACCTTTTTTTTACTAATTAGGGTTTCGATAGGCCAAACCTTAATTCCCACACCATATGTGCTAATGGCATGCCGTGCCAGCCACATCTTCGCGCCAAGGCATGCCAACCATGCCAGACGCATAACCGTGACAATGGAAAACCATGCCATCCACATCTCCGCGTCAAGGCATGCCATCCGCACCACCGTGCCAATGGCAAACCATGCCAGTCACACCTACCGCGCCGAAGGCATGCCAACCATGCCATCCGCACCACTGTGCCAATGGAAAGCCGTGATAGCCATACCTACCACGCCAAAGGCATGCTAACCATGTCATCCACACCACTGTGCCAATGGAAAGTCGTGCCAGCCACACCACAATGCCAATGGAAAGTCGTGCCAGCCACACCTACCGCGCCATGGCATGCCAACCATGCTAGCTGCACCCATGTTCCAATGGCAAGTCGTGCCATCCACACCTACTGCGCCAAGGCATGCCAACCATGCTAGCCGCACCCCTGTGCCAATGGAAAGCCGTGCCAGCCACACCTACTGCGCCATGGCATGCCAACCATGCCAGCCACACCACTGTGCCAATGGCAAGCCGTTCCAGTCACACCTACTGCGCCAAGGCATACCAACCATGCTAGTCGCACCCATGTGCAAATGGCAAGCCGTGCCAGCCACACCTAGCGCGCCAAGGCATGCAAACCATGCTAGCCGCACCCCTGTGCCAATGGCAAGCCGTGCCAGCCAAACCTACCGTGCCAAGGCATTCCAACCATGCTAGCCGCACCCTGTGCCAATGGAAAGCCGTGTCATCCACACCTACCGCGCCAAGGCATGCTAGCCGCACCCCTGTGCCAATGGAAAACCATTTCAGCCACACCCACCACGCCAAGGCATGCCAACCATGCTAGCCGCACCCTGTGCCAATGGAAATCCGTGCCAGCCACACCTACCGCGCCAAGGCATGCCAACCATGCTAGTCGCACCCCTGTGCCAATGGCAAGCCGTTCCAGCCACACTTACCATTCCAGCCCCGCCTACCGGGCCAAGCCATGCCAACCATGCTAGCCGCACTCATGTGCCAATGGAAAGCCGTGCCAGCTACATCTCCACGCTAGATCATGCCAATCATGCTTGCCGTCCCAACACGCCATGCACAATGATGCCTACCAAAAACAAAGGCCTGCAACAATCAACAGACATCTTTCCATCTAATATACAAATCTTAGCCGTCCAAGATCTCCATCTAACGCGTGGTAACCTTTGGCCCAACGTCAAACCCTAATTTTTGGCCGCGCCTAAACCTTATCTTAGTCACGATCCTAGCTTGGCCATGCCAAGCCAAACCGTCCATGCCAAACCCTTGGTCCCACCATGCCAAGCCAAACCGTCCATGCCAAGCCCTTGACCCTCGCCGTGCCATGCCAAACGCACCTTGACATGGCCCCCATGCCAACCTAGTCGTGCCACCATGCTGGCCTTCCCTATGCGGCTACCAAAACGAAGGCGTGCGACAATCAACTGTCGCCCTTCAATCCCTGGAGCAAATCCTAGCCGTCCAATGTTATCAGACAATACATGGTAACCTTTGACCTGAAACCCTAGTTTGGCCACGCCAAGGCATGCCGACCTAGCCGCGTCACCATGCTGGCCTTCCCTATACGACCACCAAAAAAGAAAGGGTGCGATGATCAACGACTACCTTTCCTCTTAAGATGCAAAATCTCGACCGTCGAAGGTCACCAAGTGTAGATGGTGGATTTTCGACAAAGGCTAATATTGTAAATCCATAATTATACGAACCTATGATCCAGTAATCAGACATGAGTATTGAAACACGGGTCTCATAGAATCCTCTGACTGAGAATACTTTCTCTCAGAGTACATGTAGATATATGGTCTCACGGCTAGACAACAACATATCTCATGAATACTGAACACTTCAGTAATTATTTCTATATAGTATCACGAGATGGACGGCTCCTAGACAGCTTGTTGTGCTAGTATAGAGCGATAACGTCTTCAGGATACAAACAACGAGTTTACCCTGACTATATAAAGGATATAAAGCTCCATCAAGCTCATGTAGGAATAATTAATGCTCCTAGACATCTTGCTCTGCTAGTATAGAGCTATAAGTTAATGATTCCTAAATTCTTGGATTCATCCACAGAATTTCCGAAATATTCAAATATTTTCGCAGATATTTCATTACTGCAAACCATGGTTCTTCCCTTCAGAAATCCATGGGTTAGTAATAAATATTCAACGCAAGGGCGTCTGAGCTACCTCTGAGTAAGCACCGATTTAAATTGTGAAAGTGTACTCAACAACGATGCACTAACAATCATGCACGAAAGAGTATTTCAAAATACGACGAGACGATGAACCTATGCAAAATAGGAAAGAAAATAATAAATAATTAAAATTTGACCAAGGCGCTGGGAGCATGGGGCCACTGACCGTCCGACAGTGCCGTGGTCAATCTCATGCCAGTTTCATATTTTTTGTTATTTTCCTTGAGTTCATGAAAATCCTTTCACTTGAACAAATATCCTTCGTTTTTGAGGAAACTCCTCAGTTTCATGGTGTTTCTTTCACACCAAAGAAATAATATAAAATTAAGGAAAACATTGTGGGGCGTAACCATTGGCCAACCGGCTATGCCTTGGTTCCTCATTATTTTATTATTATTTCCCTAATTTCATGAAAACTCCTTAATCTCATGATATTTCCCTGATCCCATGAAAAATAATATAAAATTAGAAAGATCCGTGTGCACGGGCCATAGCCGGTCGGCCAAGCCCTAGATGGCCCCACACGTCCCTTTTTATTATTATTATATTTTTCATGTTTTCATAATCCCATGAAATTCCTTGATTTCATGATATTTCCTTCAAATTATGAAATTTCCTTTTAAATTGTGAAATAATACATAAAATTAGGGAAAATGCACGGGACCGGGACGGCCAACCATGCTCCAAGCCGGTCCCACATGCCCACACGTCCTTTATTTTTTTATTATTATTATTTAGGTTTCCCTCATCTCATGGAAACTCTTTGATTTCAACAAAACTCTTTAATTTTGGCAAAAACTCCTTGATTTTATCATATTTCCCTAAAATCATAAAAATATTATGAAAATTTTGGAAAAAAGTATGGGATTGGCCCCTTGGCCGGTCCCATACTTCATAATTCTTTCACTTTTTCATTATTTTCCTTCATCTCATGAAGTTTTGAGGGTTTTACCAAAAAACCCTGGTTTCTTCATATTTTCTCAAATGTTTGCTCAAATGCACATCCGAAAATATTAAAATTCTCAGAACTGAGATACGGACACTCTGGAGACACGAGCATGTTATCTTGACCGACCAAGGTTGGATCTTTGGCTCTTAATGAGCCGGTCTTACATATTTTCACAATTTGACCTAATTTGCGCAATTGCACGTATTAGGTCTAAAACTCTTCCAAACGACTTGGGACTTCATGGAACGATCAACACTTGATCCCGTGACCACCTAGGGCCGGTTTCATAACCCCTTGGTTGGTCCCTCACCTCTTCATAATTAATTAGGTTTTATCACCTAAGGCTCAGACGAGCATTTTTCGAATAAATGATTAAACCAGCATTTAATCATTCTTTCATCAACAAGTCACCAACTCTTCAAGAGGTCTTGGTATTTGCTCACGTGAGCATATGGGTGTTACATGATTGACCCACGGTCTTATAAAACCAATCCTTCCTTCGTTCCATGGTTCAATTCCTAACAAACCATGAAGTGGTCATCAATTGATCAAATTAGGGTTTCTGAGTCCAAGAATCATAGTTCCAGATTCAAACACTAATAAATTTATGACGATATCGTGATCAATATTCTTACTAATTATACTCGGTTCAACTACCAGTTTTTTAATTAATATTTTATTTTGGTCACGCTGCCAATGATTCATCAAATGAGCAACACTTGCTCAGATAAGAAATACTTGCTCAAATCAAAGAATATTGGTTCAACTATCAATATTCAACAAATCATTGAATGAGCAATACTTGCTTACCTCAACTATCAACGTGAGAATCATGCCCACTGTAGGACCATAATATCTCTATAATACTTCTTTGCGAGATTAACAACGCTTCTCAGCGAGCATTACCACAAACTTTTAACAACACTTGGCGAATGTTAAAAAGGCAGTCGAAAGAGTGACGTAATAGCTGACGATTGAAGAAAACATGAGAAGAGCATGTTTGTCCCGCGATGGATACAAAGCTTGCGAGAATGAATATTGTAACTATCGCGGTACAATCGCAGAACAAATCCGAGATAAGGGGAGAACTTAACTGTCATCCATTATGTAACTACCCTATAAATAGAGACCCAATATGCCCAGAAAAGGATGATGTATTTTTGAGAGTTAAGAAAGCCTTGAGGAGAGAGAAACTTCAAGAGAATAGTTGTAATCTTGAATTCTTCCATTTCTGTATACATTTCTGAGAACAAAATAATAAAGTATCATTTTTAATCTTCAATTGTGAGTTGAATATAGCAAAATCATAACAAGGGTGTAGTGTGGGATTTCCTGCAACTACATTTTGGCGCTAGAAACAGGGATTGAATTAGTGAAATCATAGAAAAAAGGTGAAGAAGAAGATAAGAATTGTTCAAGATTAAGAAAATCATAAAACAAATCAGTGAGATATTTGAAGAAAGGATGATTAGAATCAAAGAGGATTGTAGAAAATTGGAATGTTGTATGGTAACAAGAATAATGATTGATAGATTTCATGAAAATATTAAGGGGAAGATACACAAACGGGATTTTGAAGGAAGGAAAATTATGATGGTGGAAAAAATATAACCATTGAAAGATTGGGAAAAGCAGGAGATCACATTTACAGCAGCAGAAATACCAGAAGAAAATCTAAGTCATACATCTCCATTGGTAATCATAGTATCCACTATACTAATGAGAAAGGAGGAATCAATAAAATCTGTAGAAGAATGGGCTATGAATAGAACTCTGGTGGATGCAGGAAGTTCGGTAGATATAATATTTTATCATACTTTTAAGAAAATGGGATATAAGGATGAAGAAATGTCTTATTCAACATATCATGTTCATGGATTTGGAAAATCTTTAACAAAACCTAAAGGCGAGATAGTGGTACGAATCCCACTAGGGGATATTGAAACACAAATAACGTTATGTGTGGTAGACATGGAATCACCGTATAACATGATATTAGGAAGACCGTGGATACACGCAATCAAGGCTGTAGCATCAATATTGCATCAATGCATCAAATTTCCTATACCCAGTGGAATTGGAGAAATTAGAGGAGACACAGATTTTGCGAAGTTGTGTTACCAAATATAAGTAAGAAATTATGAAGAACATCCAAAGCTGCGAAAGGCTCGTAGGAAATTGGCGAGAGAAACAAAGAAGGAAGAAGAATTTAAAGTTTACGTGATAAGGGCAAAAGAAGGAGAAGGAATACCCAGCGAAATCTCGCGAGAAGGAGATGAACTCGTGAGAGTTATGAAAACACCAACACCAATGGGAGAACCTGAAGCCAGTTATGTTGCAGCAAAACCAACAAAGGAAGTAAATATTGGGAGTGAAGAAGAGCCTAAAATACTGAAAATTGGGACTAGAATGGAGGCAGGTGAGGAAGAAAGAACTATAAATCTCTTGCGAGAATATAAAGATATCTTCGCGTGGATCATGGATGAGATTCCAGGGATGGATTCGTCAATAGCATGTCATAAATTAGAAATCAACAAAAACATAAGACCATTTAAGCAAAGAATAAGGAAAATC
>JAJJWX010002041.1:0-182447 GCA_023529315.1 Papaver bracteatum | reverse complement strand
ATTTACACCTACAATACACATTTTCTATTTCGAGTCGAGTTTATCTCGCTTATCTATTTCTCAAAATATGTGTTGGTAAGCTTTCGCTTTGGAAAAGTTCATCTTTACAAGTGATGAAAGTCAAGTTGATTATTTCAATATCTTGAAAATTGCTTTGATGAAAAATAGTGTGTGAATAACCTCTATTTAACATCCTCTAAGAATGTTTCAATGATTGAAATAAAGAGTATAGAACTTGTAACCATCCTTGGATATAAGCATATAATGTGTTCGCGCATTAGTGTATAAGTCCAAAACTGGGAACCAAATGTATGCATACTTGTGTGTGTACTAAATGGTTAATGAATACTGGGTAAGTATGTGTACCCGTATGCATACTGGCGGAAGTTCACATCTGTGAATTTCTGCTGAGTTTGGAAATCAAAACCAACTCAATCTGGTTACCTAAGTATGCATACCCGTACGCATACTAGCGAAAAGTTCACGTCCGTGAATTTCTTCTGAGTTTGGAAACCAAAACAAACTCAAATCCGGTTACTTAATTACGCATACCCGTACGCATACTTATGTGTGTTACTTTCTAAAATGGGTTTATTCGTGAACTTAAACATATATAAACTAAGTAATGCATATTTGCAATCCGTGGCTATAAAGTTCATGAATGGATTCGAGTGAATCAAAACCATTTTGCTTCTATTGTGTCCTGTATACATCTATGAGATCGAAGTAATTGAACAACTCTCTAACTAGATCTTTTGAGTCATTTGAACTAGTTCAGGTGAAGATGAATATGGTTGATATGAAAGTGATCATATGGCTAACCATTTGATTAACTACTGTTGAACCAATGACTTGTATATTTTTAGGTACGGTTACACAAACCTAAATGACGTATATTTCATTTGTGTATAACAATCTAAGTTCGATCTAACGGTTGAAAGATATTATCTTGAATCTAATCAGGTTTTCATCTAATTGTGAATATTGAATTCTTTGTTACCAAGGTAACTTAGATTGCAAACCTGATTTGGAGACTATATAAAGGAGAACTCTAGCAACTGGGAAACCTAATCCCTAGACCTCATGTGTGATACTAGTTGTATAAGCTAGAATCGATTATTCTTTAACCTTAGGTTTCTACCAAGACCCTATAGGTTAACGACTTAAAGACTTCATTGGGATTGTGAATCCAGACTCAACTATTTTCTTTGTAGTTGCGTGATTTGATCTTGCTTTTTCTATCATATTTGAGTAAAATCGTAATATTGGCTTACGATTAGTTTCTCCGATAGGCAAGATAGAAAAGTATTCACAAACATATTCGTCTCATTATTTGTGATTTCGCAATATCTTGTTTTGCTGATCGATTAATATTATTGTGAGGTGATTGATAATTCTAGGCTATTCTTCGGGAATATAAATTCGGTTTATCGATTAGTTCCTGTTCACCTTGATTTATCAAAAGACGGAACAAAACTTGTAGGTATTTCTGGGGGAGACAGATTTATCTATTCCTATAGATTTTTCTGTGTGATACATATTTGTTTATTAAAGTCTTCGACCCTGGGTCAGAGAAACTCTTAGTTGTGGGTGACATCAGCTAAGGGAATCAAGTTCGTAGTATCCTATTGGGATCAGAGACGTAAGGAGCGCAACTGTACCTTGGATCAGTGTGAGATTGATTGGGGTTCAACTACAGTCCAGGACAAGGTTAGTTTGTAGTAGGCTAGTGTCTGTAGTGGCTTAATAAATTGTGTGTTCAATCTGGATTAGGTCCCGGGGTCTTTCTGCATTTGCAGTTTCCTTGATAAAAAAACTTCTAGTTATTTATTTTCCACATTATATTTTGTTATATAATTTAAATATCACAGGTTGTGCGTTAAATTGATCAATTGGTAAATCCGACCTTTGGTTGGTGATTGAAATTGATTGATACTTGAACACTGGTCTCTGGTATCGTTCAAGTTAATTTCTCTTGTATTAAATTAGACTCACAGATTTCTATTTGCTTGAGTAAGAATTGAATTGAAAAACTGAGATATAACTCTTTGATATACTTTTTTATTAAGATTGAGTCTGACTGTTTAGTTGATTCTCTTAAAAGTATGTTGGAGTTAGTCCATACAAATTGTTAAGAGAATTATTTGGTGAGGTTGTTGTACCCCCAAAATTTCAACCTCCATATGGCTACTGGGACTGGTTATATCAGTTACCAGGATCGGTTACATCATGTATCAGGACCCGTTACTGTATACTTATGGTATTACTTGTGATCAGTTACACAAGTCACTAGGATCGGTTAAACCAATTACTGGGACCGGTTACACCTCTTACAAGGATCGATTACACAACTTTTTGTGATCGGTCACACGACATAATAGGATCGGTTACACCAATGACTAGGATCGGTCACACCAATTACAAATATCGATCATGCCATCTCAGGTGATTACGTAGGATCTGTTGCACTAATAAAAGTCATACCAATATATAAGGAGGGATATGTGATTAGTTTTACCAAGATACATAACAAGTTATGAACGGTTCTACTAATCACACGTATTGGTAATCCAAAGATATGCAATGAATAACAATACCAATAAGCCTAGCGATTTCCCTTCGATTCATAAAACAAGTTTATGAATGTACTTCCTTTAATGGAATGTAAACATTGTTTCCTAGGATGAAATCTTCACCTTTAGCCATACTGAAAAAGCGGGGGTCTAACAACCTCACCCAATATTTTGATTAGAAATCTGTATGGACTAACTCCAATATACTTTTAAGAGAATCAACTAGATAGTCAGACTCAATCTTAATAAAAGGTATATCAAGGAGTTAATATCTCTATCTCTCGATCTGATCTTTACTCAACCAAATAGAAATCTGCGAGTCTTTATCAAATACAAGAGAGATATAACTTGGATGGTACCAAAGACCAATATCCAAGGATCAATCAATTTCCAATCAACAACCAAAGGTTTGATTTCACAATTGATCGATACAATGCACAACCTATGATATTTCAATTATATAACAAAATATAATGCGGAATAGAAATAACCAGAAGTTTTTTTAGCGAGGAAACCGAAAATGCAGAAAAACCTCGGGACCTAGTCCAAATTGAACACCACACTATTAAGACGCTACAGACACTAGCCTACTACAAACTAACTTCGATCTGGACTGTAGTTGAACCCCAATCAATATCACACTGATTCAAGGTATAGTTGCGCTCCTTATGTCTCTGATCCCATCAGGATATTACGCACTTGATTCCCTTATCTGATCTCACCCACAACCAAGAGTTGCTATGACCCAAAGTCGAAGACTTGAATAAACAAATCTGCATCGATAATAGATAAATCTGTCTCCCACAGATAAACCTACGAGTTTTGTTACGTCTTTTGATAAAATCAAGGTGAACAAGAACCAATTGATAAACCAGACTTATATTCCCGAAGAACAGCTCAGTATTATCAATCACCTCACAATAACTAAATCGTATGGTAGCAAAACTAGATATTGCGGAATCACAAACGATGAGACGAAGATGTTTGTGATTTCTTTTTATCTTGCCCTATCAGAGATATAATCTCAAGCCAATTATTAAATTTAATTCTAATGATAGAAAATGGCAAGGTCATATCGCACAACTCCAAGAGAAGTAGTTTCGTCTGGCTTCACAATCCCAATGAAGTCTTTAAGTCGTTAACCGACAAGGTCTCGAGAATAAACCTACGGTTAAAGGAGAATCGACTCTTGCAAACCAACTAGTATCACACAAGAGGTGTGGGAATTAGTTTTTCCAATTTCTAGATGTCTCCTTTATATAATTTTCAAATCAGGGTTTGCAATCTAAGTTACCTTGGTAACAAAGCATTCAATATTCACCGTTATATGAAAAACCTTACTTATCCAAGCTAATATCTTTCAACCGTTAGATCGAATCTTAGCTTGTCACACACACATGAAATGTATTTCATTTAGTTTTGAGTAACCGTACCTAAACGTGTACATTTGGTTGGTTCACAAATGGTTGACCAATGGTTATCCATATGAGTACTTTCATGTCAACCGTATTCATCTCTTTCATAACTAGTTCAAATGAATCATAAGAACTAGTTCAATGACTCATAATAACTAGTTCAAGAGTTGTTCAATTGCAAGAAAATCTTATGTACTACACAAGACACAATTGAAGAAAAATCGGTTTGATTCACTTGAATCAATTCATGAAAAATATGGCCACGGTTTGCAAAGATTGCATTCCTTATTCATTTATTGTTTAAGTTCATGAGCTAACCGATTTGAGATATATCCATCTTAGGTACGCATATGGGTACATGTACTCTAGCTTTACCGGAATTGGGTTTGAAAACCCAACATAAATTTTCGGTAGGAAAACTTTTGTGGGTACGCGTACCTAATGTGACTGGTTTGTAAGTTCATAAATTGCAAACTCCAATAGAAATTCTCGGTACAAGAACCTCCGCCAGTACGCGTACCAAACCTATTTCCTTCACCAATACCGCATGCACACATATGCATGCACTTGGTTTCCGGTACATGGAATTATACACTAATGTGCGAACACACTATATATGCTTATATCCATAGGTGGTTACGTAATCTCAACTCTAGATTTCAATCATTGAAATATTCTTCTATAATGTTAATATTCGTTAGACATAAAGAATCGACTATCTTTATCAAAGCCATTTTAAAGATTGAAACGTCATCATGACTTTCGTCACGGGTAAAGATGAAACGTGGTTAAAGCGAAAGCTTACCAACACATATTTCGAGAAAAAGATGGGGGAGTAAATTTGGCTCAAAATATCAAATGTGTATATATGAAAACTATCATACTTATACTACTGTGTCTCAAGAGTAGGGGATATAGTAGCCTTTTGAGTGCTATATGGGTTCAAGTCTCCACATACATTTTTGGTCGGATGAAGTTCCACTGGTTCCTTGAGTATTTCTTCGTGTTCGTAAGATAATCGCCATGGAGTCTGGAGCTCAACTATACTTAACTATCCTAGACCGAGACTTAGTCATAAGTAAACTAGAAATAAAGACATAGTTTTGATCACTAATATTGACAAACATGCTTGAGATAGCAACGCATGCGAGTTAGACCGAGCAATGCTCTAACACATACACATAATCACAATAGCATTCATACGATTATGTCGATGTCGTATGTACGAAGTTCAAAATATAAGCGTTATACTTCGTATTATAATTCCTTAATACATACTATTGTTGATGGTGGTTTTTAGATTAGCGTTAAAATTTTAAAACCTTGCATCTGATGTCACGTCACTCTGTAAGTAAACGGAGTAATGAGTGTTAACCTCTCTACTGGCATATTTATTGAGTAGTTCAAAAGATGATTTCGTCTGAATCGAGATGCATGCTGCAAGGCTACATGTATGACGCATGTAAGGAGTGGTCTAATCAACTCAGACGGTCAAGTCTAAAAATAAAGAATGCATTTAATAAAGAGGATCAAAAGAGGCGTGGGTGAAGATACATCGTATCAGAAGACTCGGACGATCATAATACAACCCGAGGATGGTGTAGTATGATGCCCTTCAATAAGGGGCAGTAGGATAATGAGCAAGGAGAGACAACTCGGATGAAGATCTGAGCAAGAAATCATGAGGTAAAGTAAAGAGTTATTCGGAAGTAATGATAAGATGTATGATAGCTTCATCATCTCGGCGAGATCGGGTCACACCTTCACGAGTCAAGTTTGTCTATAAATACCAATCCATGTAGGAGGAAATGGACATGTAATTTTAGATGATCTTTCTACAGAGAATTCTAGAGAGAGATTTAGAGAAAGAAAGAGTGAAAAATCTAAGTGATATTTGTAACTCTTTCAAGGGTAAGACCTTAATGAATAAAATAGGTAGTTTATTTCCCATGGATGTAGGTCTCAAAGGCCGAACCACGTTACATGCTTGTGTTCATCTTTACTTTCATGTTCTTTACATCTTGTTTATCTTTAAATCTTGAATGTTAGTAGTTTTATAATCGTTAGATTTACTTGGGTGTAGTCATCAGAAAACATGAAACCATATTTTCGCGCTAGAAACAGGGAGGTATGAAGATTTAGTCTACCTCCGTTGCAAAGTTTTCAAAGATTTTTCATAATCTCTTAAAAAGAAGTAGTTTTCTGTGTCATTTGTGTAGATCTCTATGAGTCTAACGAGTTGGTATCGGACGCAACACGATCTATAGGATCTATGAGTCATGTAGAGCCTCAGAAGCATCAGATCTACAACTTTTTCATCAGTTTGTTTAAGATTTGTGTTCTTCTAAAGTTCTTATTATCTTCCTAAAGAGACTCAGGAGATTAGATGGTTGGAACGAGAATGGAGTCTAATCTACTTCAAATCAAAGTTCAAACAACCTCCTCTGTGAACGAGTTGGGAAGAAATCTAAATAAGTAAACTTCGTAGAAAAAACATTCTACGACAGTTGAAAAGGCCTTGAAAGGAGGACTATGCATGATGTTCTTCATCTCCTGAGAAACTCAACATGACCTAAAATATTCTTCTTAGAAATCTAAATCTGAAATTATGGAAAAAAAATTAAGCCCAATTTTCAAACGGTAGAAATCCCGTTAAATTTCAACAAATGATGAGGGGATGAATGTGCACCCACGGGTGAACAATTATCAGATTAAGTTTTCTTAATGCAAATACAAGGTATATAGCATTAAGTTATTTTTCATTTTAGTGTATGTTCCACAAATTAATGACGAAACCCATTCACATGATACTTAATCAAAAACAAGCAAAGCATGTAAATATCTACGTAATTAGATCACACACTCCTATTTCTTCCATAGGATTGACTAAAAAACAGAATACATAGCACAAACAGTACTTCACAGATGCAATAGAAGAAGAAGAAACGACATTAATCGATGTTGTAGTGGATCCATCCAAAAGAAAAAAAAAATTAGGGCAAATAAACGAGTTCGTTATATTAAGACAAGTAAACAATGAACATGACATATCTATCAGTCAAAAATCCACCAACAAATCAAATATTAATTATTGCTTAACATCTCTTTTCACTCTTCTATCTCTCTTTATTCTATAATTTATTCTCAAGTTTTTGTCCGTGTTTAGATTCTCAAAAGTTTTTTTTCTTTATTTTGTTAATAAGAGCTCATCTTTGGTTAGTCTCTCGCATGTTCAAGATTTATAGGTTTTTAGATACATGATATCATATTGAGTAATGGGTGATCAATAATTTTCTTAGAGCATCAAAAACAAGGTTGATAAGGTATTGTTATTCGTTTCCAGATTATCAACAAAGTATTTGGTTATGTTAATGGTGATTACAATTTAATACTTGGATTCTGGAGCTGTATTATATATATTTGATAAAAAAAGGTGATCTAAGGAATGATAATCATTACATCAGTGAAGAAAAATAGTGGTACATAGGGAAAAACACATGCACAAAAGATGGAAGAAAATAAGAGAGATCGTGGGAGATAAGTAAACAAAATAAAATGCTAAGGAAAGAAGCAATGATAAGAAAGATAAATTATATGTTTTAAAACTTGTATTTTCTCTTTTTGGTTTTTATAACTTAAATTATGGAAGAAAAAAAATAAGCCCAATTTTCAAATGGTAGAAATCCCGTTAAAATTCAACAAATGATGAGGGGAGGAATATGCACCCACTGGTGCACAATTACAGATTACTTTTTCTTAATGCAAATACAAGGTATATAACATTAAGTTATTTTTCATTTTAGTGTATGTTCCACAAATTAATGACGAAACCCATTCACATGATACTTAATAAAAAACAAGCAAATTATGTAAATATCTACGTAATTAGATCCCATACCCTTATTTATTCCATAGGATTGACTAACAAACATAATACATAGCACAAATAGTACTTCACAGATGCAATAGAGGAAGAAGAAATGATATTAATCGATGTTGTAGTAGATCCATCCAATAGAAGAAAAAAAATTAGGGCAAATAAACAAATTCATCATATTAAGACAAGCCAACAATGAACGAACACAGATTTTAAACAAACTTTCCTAAAAGACCTCAATCTAACGTATAATCACGGATGCAAAGAGAACTCACCACAACAGTTAGTTGGTTTAGCATCTTTTGAAGAAGAAACCATAGCTTATGATCCTCCATCGTCATAGAATTTTTTAAGGTTTCGATCATTGAGAAATTCTTCCTTCGGCTCCATTGATAGAAATGATACCATACTAAAGTCCCGCCACGTAGGGTTGGGCGTAAAGTTAAAGAAGTAAGAAAAATGATACAGGTTTCTCATTTTCCTAGCTCATTTTAAAGATTTTTAAAATTGCAGGAGAAAAAGCAAAAGAGGGTTTTAGCTTCTTCGAGAGTGAAAGAGGAAGGAAGGAAGAAAAACAAGGGTTTCAGGTATCATTTGAATCAATGGAGTCAAAACAAGAAAAATCAGAGGACGATCAAAACCTCAGAGAAGTGTGTGCCCAAGGAAGAACTCAAACCATCTTTCTTTTGATTAAACTTTTCTTTTCTCCTACAAATGATACTCCCTCCGTCTCCTACATATAGGCGGAAAAGTGGAATTCTCTTAGAATAAGAAAAAATTTGATTTTTATAAATTTTCCTAATTATACCCGATTTCCCCTCATCAATTTCCAAGACCCTTGTCTAGAAAATATGAATATATTAAATGTTTTTATTACACTAAAATATTCAAAAAATGTGATTGTTCGACATTAACTAAGTTTGTGGATATCATACTCTTTAATAAGGGTATATAGGGAAGAAATCACATTGGAAATAGATATCTGTTTATATGTAGGGATTACATTTTTTTACTTCTCTGCTTTTATAATAGGACAGAGGGAGTACAATTTATTTTAAAAAATGGGTTCGGAAAATGAGAAACCTTTTTTTTTTCTTTACGCCCAACCCTACGTGGCGGTACTTCAGTGGTTCACTGGGGTTCGCCAATTTGGATATTACCCAATCGATCTCATGTGCACTCAGATTATCTGATCCTCCTTTCCACTAACTCTAGCTTCATTTCCTTTTTCCTAATTGGCAATTTCCCCTTCTCTCCCTATCAATGTGACATGTTTCCTAAAATTATTGTGTGCATTTCTAATTTGGAATGACAAAATATTGTGTGCAT
This sequence comes from Papaver bracteatum, assembly GCA_023529315.1. Classification (NCBI taxonomy): domain Eukaryota; kingdom Viridiplantae; phylum Streptophyta; class Magnoliopsida; order Ranunculales; family Papaveraceae; genus Papaver; species Papaver bracteatum. The sequence continues at coordinate 173,253 of JAJJWX010002041.1, read as the reverse complement.
CTCTGTCGAGCTACGTATAAATACCCAAAAATATTGAACCCTGCAATAGAAATCCTGGTTTAATTGTGGGCCCATAAAAACAATTAGGGGCCCTGCACTACAGGAAAAAAAGGGACATGAAATAACACTTTTGGGTTATCCCTTATCCTATTTTTTTTGAAATGGAAAAAGTACCTCTAAGTCATTAGTGTTAATTAAATTTAGTTAGTTAATTAAGATGTTAAGTAGTAAGGTTAGATTAAAATCAGATTTTGTGATAATTCTTTGATTAAAGAAAAAAAATGTGTTTTTGTGTTCTGGGGAAGAAGAAGTAGTGTTTTTTGGGGAAAATTTTGGGTTATTTGAAATGAATGCTAGTGTAGAAAATGATGTTGGTGAAGGTTCAAATTACAAACATGATTTTGTTGATGGTGAGATTGTGTCAAATAATCCTATGGATTAGATGTTTGATGAAGAAATGTTAATAGAGGAAGCCATGAATATTGGTACAAATGAAGATCCCATTGGTCAAAATGAAGGAACCAACCCTCAAAATGAGGAACCCCAAGCTCAAAATAATCAGGTAAACATCTTATACCCTTCGATTTGTCTGTTTGTTGCTCCAAGTGGTCGATTCATGGTCACTATGCAACAGCTCAGTGTAAGGGTCGTCATAGTCGGGGGGTGTATACCCAAACGACTCTAATAGGTCGTCATTATATTGGCACTACCATTAACGACTCTAACCTGCAACTTTTCCAGGTTATGAAAAATCGTTAGGGTGGTGTGCTATAGATTGACGACCCTGCTTAGCAAGTTCACCTAGAGTCGTTATGTATATTTGTTAACAAATGAACGACTCTAAAACCAAAACTCCTGTAAAGTATGACACTAAGGGTCGTCATATTGGTAATCATATGACATGACGATCCTATATGGCCATTGCAAATCTTTTTAACGGTCGTTGTGCGTCGTAGTAATAAGGGTAACGACTCTTTCATTGGATTTTCATAATTTTGGATTTCATAGAATCATTTCATTGAATCGTAAAAGGCATACATATTGCATATCATTGCATTAAAGGAAATGAAATACAATAGATAATAACTGTGCACTTAAACACTTAACCATATATGTTGTAATTAAAGATAGTGCCTTCCAAGATGAGGTAGCAATCGTCGAACTCAAACTTGTTCCCACGAAGGACCTCGTACCTCTTATACGCCTTCCCCAACTGAAAACACAAAATAAAAACTTAGTTAGTATTGTTTAAACATGGAGTAAGATGTTTTACCTCTTGTTTAAATACTTACTCTTATAGCACCCAACATATTGGGCATGGCTTCCCTTCCGACCTTCATTTCTCTTTTGAAAGCTTCACATTCGTTGAATATCTCCTCGAATCGTTCCTTGACTATTCTCAAAGACCTTGAGTTGCAATTTCCGTCTAACGCCACAAAAACGATAAATACATGGTTCCACCAAGCATCGGATGTTTGGTGAATGTTTTTTCCTAGATCTTCAAAGTGGAATGTGTCTCGCGCTCTCTGCAACTGGCTGTCCATCCTTCCGTCTCGACGGTTTAGCCGCCTCTTCCACTATCTCTTGATCATCACCACCAACACCCCTACCATCATTACCTTCATCATCCTCTTTCTCCTCCTCATCATCATCACCACAACCACCCTTACCAACATTACCTTCATCATTCTCATTCTCCTCCTCCTCATCATCATCATCATCACCACCACCACCACCACCACTAAGGCCAGAACTACCAATACCATCGTTACAATCGCCAGCATTATCATGAATCTGTTCTTATTCCTTAATTTCTTCCTCACCGCTTACGGAAGCGGATACAACTTGGGTGGAAGAAGCTGACGAATCGGACGAATCATCACCTTAATTTCTCATTTCGCAGATAGAAACGACCACCTCACTTGGATGTTTTCCTCGAAATTGACCGTCCGCCAAGTATTTGTCGTGTCGTGGAGGTTTGGAAGGTGGAGTGGGCATGTGTTCCTTGTCTTTCTTTTTACTACAATGGTAACATACACAAATAAACAAAAAAGAATTTTAGTATTTCATGCCATCAGAACAAGGGTCGTCACCATATTCATTAAAACAGAAACGACCCTTTTAATATTTTGGACACTGAGTATTTTTGTTTTGCAACTAGGGTCGTCAACTGTAACTAACGACTCTAATCCAAACCATAAGAGCCCAATAACGACTCCAACATATATGTTGACGACACTTACAATTTTTAAGACACAGAGTCTGTTCTTAGCATCATAAGGGCCGTCAATACATTCACTTACAGTGGTAACGACCCAAATCAATGGCAACAAAATTGTAGTACCAGAATTAGGGTCGTTAACTTACTAATCATATACAATAACGATTTTTCATACTATACACATGCAATTGAAGAATCGTTAGGGTTTAAGAAAACCCAGATTAACGACCCTATCACTGAAACTGAAAAAATTCAGTTCCAGTGCTCGATTTCACAATCAAAACTCAATAAATAATCAAAACCTAAAGTGGGCTTGAGTCACTTACTTTCTAATCGGCGCCATTTCTTCTTCTAACTCTTCCCGGCTTGATACCGCAACCTTGGTTTTGAGATTAATCTTCAATTTCGGTTTCTCTACCAGTTTAGGGTTACCAAACTTTCCTTTATACTCATTGGTTCGAGCCATGTTTGTAGAAGAATTTAATCGTCGATTATGACGATGAAAAAAAAATTGTGTCGTCAATGGAGGAGTAAGAGAGAGCGCTGGTGGGAGAGGAAGTGAGGGAGGAGGCGGGAGGAGGGTAAACTGATTTTGTTAAAACAGAATCAATTGGGGACCTTATGTTTAGGGTTAGAGGGGTAAACTGATTTAGTTAAAACAAAATCAATTGGGGACCTTATGTTTAGGGTTAATAGGTTTTTTAGTAGTAAGGGTACAATGGTATTTTTACCAACTTTTGGAATCCTTCGACCCTAATTGTTTTTTGGGGCCCCCAATTAAACGAGTCTAGAAATGAGGGAAAAATAACAAAAGATTGAAAACGAAGCACACAACAGCTTCACAAGATTGCTTTCTTTTTTGCTCAAGCTTTTTCGTCTTTACAAATAAGTTTGACTAGTTTCTGTGCCAACAAAATCACAATACCACTTGAACAGACACAATCAAGTCAGAGCTAAACAATTCTATTTTCTGACAAAATACCCTCAACCAATATAAGACGACTCCTATTATCTTTGTTTCTTCTATGCGTAGAGTTCTACCTTGCACAGCAACATAGTCAGCTAAGTAAATACAATTTCTACTTATGTACCCATGAACAACATTCACAATACTATCATCACTGTCAATTTTACTACTACATTCTTGCCGAATAACCTTGCTTCTCCAACTGACAGGTGTGTCTACCATTGCTTACCCAACCACAATATCTTCCGTCTCCCTGATTCCAGCACACCATCTACAGCTTTCAACCAAGCAAGGCACTCTGCTATCATTACTCCATTGGTTCTCACAGAGCATCCTCAGATTCCTGTAATATAGATATACTCATCAGTTAACATACTACCAATTGCATAAGAACCATTGTCCTTGCTAAAAAAGGCATCATATATTCTTAGAGTTACGTTACGATCTTCACTCAAATACGGTGACAATTAGTCCAACAACAGAAGTAGTGTTTCACTTGACATATTAATTTCTCTTTCACAGCTTTATATTTGTTGTTGGGGTTTGCAGAAATATATTCAAACCAAGTAAATAGCATTTCTACACAATTTAACATTTTTTAACAGGGTGGATATCCAAACCATTTTCCAAACAAACCGTGTCCTACGGATAGCATCATAAAGACCCCCGATTTTATTATAATAATGGTACCAAAATTAAGAAAACATACACTGATTAACTGTAAGACTGCCATCCTGTGGAACATGCCGTCTTAAGCAAAACATCGTTTCCAGGAAAAATCATTTTTACGAATGGTATATGCTAATACAGTATCTAGCATTGTCTAAAGGTCTCTACGAAGCATTTTCAAAACCACTGTGAGCAAAAGAATCATACTGCAATTAACTATCAGCTACGCAACACTCCACTTTCAAATATTAATTTTAAGATCCATCATGAGTCTTCCGTATATCTGGACTTAAGAATCCAGTTTGGATAATACAATGAGGATATATTTAGGAAAGTACTTACTCCTCAAACCACATGTCTTCTTCAAACACTTCAACACTTTGATGGAGGAGCGTAAAAGATGGTCAAATGCACCTCAAACCCTTCATACTTTGACATACTTATCCACGTAACCCTGCAATACAAAGATGAGTAACAAATGGTTTAAGCAAACTACTTTATACAGGAAACTGTCTTATAAGATTGCTCCAACGGTAATGAGGTTAACCCTGTGACAAGTTACAGGGAATGGACAAGGAGCAGAAACATGTAGAAAGAGGAGCATGTTAAAAGTTGAAATACTATCAGCTTTTTAGCAAAATTCTAAATTAGCAAGATTTTAACGACTACAGTGTTCCAGCCTTTTGCATAAATTTGACAAACAAAGGCAGTCAGAGGTTGCGCAAGTAACATTAAGTTGCACCAAAAATCTTTTGGTAAACGGAAAAGATTAGTGTTTGAGAACATGTACCATCACAAGTTTTGTCAATTTCCGCTGTGAAGACTCCACGTATTGATTTATTTTTGCCTGTGACTTTGGAATCTGGTGCTTTTTCATGGCTCCTGATACCTTATCAACAGTTTTCTTGACAATTGTCTTGAATGCCTCCTTGCTCATGTTACCCTGGCGCCATGATGGCTTTAGAACTTCTTTTACAAAATCCGCAAGAGCAGCCCTAAAATGTTTCATTGATCGGGAATCCTTGCTCTTCTTGCTCTTCCCTGATGTTTCAACCTGACCAATCTCATCATCACCATATGCAGTGTTTCCTGCATCAGCTGGATTCTCTGGGCTCCAATTCCCTTCTTCTGCAAGGTGAGGGCTCCCATTTTCCACGGCACCAACCTCTGCATCTATTGCTGTATCACCAAACTCGCCATCTCCAGGAGACATATTTGCAGCACTTGCAACCTCGACAGCCTTCCTACCAGTATTTCCTAGTTTTCCAAGTGTAGTTGAAGATGACTCAACACTCTCAAACAACGGAAGATTCTCGTTCCCCAAGACTTGGCCTCCAGATCTACTAGAATCCAACGGTAGATCAGTCAATTTAGAATCAAAAGCACCAATGCCTTGCCCACTTATTGATGCATTTGAACCAAGAGAATCATTGTAACTTCTGTAGTTGGGCTCCATATCTTGCCTAAGAACTGAACTAAATCTGGAGTTTCCAGGAGTTTGTTCAAAAGTAGATGCATATGGATTGTGGTGCAATTTGGATGCTCCAGCAACAGATAATTGAGACATATTGTTATAAGGCACTTCATGTGAGTAAGGCCTCATTACTGGCCGAAAGAACTCATTCCCTGGCTGCATGGGTTGCTGTAAAAACTGTAGTTGAAAAGCAGGATTCTGAAAGGCAGAATTTGAAGCTGGAGGCAAGGGCGCCCAAGTCTGTTGTGGTGGAACTGGGAATTGAGAATGCTGGTCCTGAAATGGAGCCTGATAAAGAGGAAGCCTCTCCGTTGGGGCTAACTGACCATGAATGTTTGCTGTAGGTGGCATTGACATGTATGCCGCATTAACATCTTGAGGAAAAGCAGGGGGGCGGGGCTGTGGGAAAGCATAAGAGTGGAAACCTGATGATGGAAAATTGGGTTGCTGGAATTCTTTAGAATCAGTAGGTTGAGGTGGAACGTTTTGAAGTGGGAAAGAGGAAGTTGCAGTAACCTGATGCACCTGTGTCTGGCTCATTGAAGTTGGGATCGGATATTGGTTAGATGGATGACCACAAAAAGGTTGGGAAATAGGCTGAGTAGGGAGAACTGAGACGTCCACTAGGGAACTCTGAGAACTGGGAATATTAGTTAGGGGCGGTTGAACATTATTTGGAAACGATGAAGGTTCAGTCTGAGAAACTACGCCAGTCAAATGTTGGGCTTCTGACACAACTTTTGATTGCACTGATAAGACCTCAGATGGCAGAGTCTCCAGCGGTTGCCTACAAATCTCATTCTCCTTAAGTTGAACACCAAGCTCTTCTTGTGGAGCTTGTTGTACTATCACTCCAGTAATTGCTGTCTCAGAGTCCGACAGGTTTACTCCAGCAGCTGACTGAACAAATCCACTTGAAGTAACTTGTCTTCCATCATCCAATACAGGACCTGAATATTTATTCACATTTAAACGACAATCTTTTCTCGTATCAACGCTGCTATAGGGTAACATCTCTTGGTCCTTGAATTCCTCCTTTAAAGAGGTGCCATGTTCTACTGAAACTTGTGATAGTGGATTTCCGTTGCCCACGTATGTGTTCACTACTATTTGTGAAACACCATCCGTATCACTATTTTTCAGATCCTGTGGAGGCTCGAGATACTGTTGATTTCTGCTCTTATTATCTTTAACTGGATCACCACTTGTTGAAGTGTGGTGTAGATATTTACAAGATACTCCACGGAAGCATCTTCCTCGAAGGAAATCCATGCAGACAGGAATCTGACCCCTATTATCCTGCCTTTTCTCACGAACATTCTCGACTTTATGCCTGAAATGAGGTGACCTGCTCCTGTTTCTTTGTCTCTTTGGAGTCCAGCTGAAACATACCAAAACATTCAGAAAACTTCCCTCAGTAAAGCTTAAGAGATAACAGAACCATAGGCTACACAGTGATAGCTTGCAGGGAAAAAAAAAGAAAAGAAAGATAAAACCTTAGAAATTTGTGCTTCAAACAATGAATCAACCAACAGAGATTGTACTCAAATCAAAGGTAACTTGTACCTGCGAGATCGGCTTCTCTTATCCTTTCTCCTCCGTGGACTGCGACTCTTTCTTCTCCGTCTACCATGTGGAGATCGACTTCGGCTTCGGCTCCTGCTCCTACTCTTACTTCGGCTTCGGCCTCTCTTAGCACGCCTCCTGGTATAGCGTGCACCATCAGAGTCACTTTCACTCGCATCTTGTCTAACCAATCTCCCATACTCATCAACTTTCTTTAAGGTGAGACGCTTTCCTGTACTTCGTTTCCGAAGACTATCACTGTGGCCACCATCACCGACATCACCTTGGATATCATCCTTGAACATCAAACTATACGATGTTTTATCTCCACTATAATTATCCTGAAGTTTGACAGTTGTGTCTAAAGAATCATTAGCCATATCACTTGCCTCAATCACTTCAAGTGATTCTCGTGAAATATTTGGCTTCCTAGAGAGTGGATCATCAATAGGTTGCCTGGAATCTGACTCTGCGGACTGCATAAACACCTCTTCTTTTGCAGAAATATTTTCACAGCCTACGTCTGCATACAGTATGGTCATTTCATCTTCATGTGAACTTGTTTTACTTGCCGTGATTGACGGTGAAACCATTACAGGACTCGCGTTTTCATAAGGTATACCGTCATTATCTTCTGCAGAGTCATCAGAAGCATACTCTTGAAACCGTTTGAATAATGGGCTCTGGCTTTTGATAAGTGCACCTGAAGCCTCTTCACCACTGACACAAGCATCAACATGTGGAACGCTGGCCAGGCTTACATCTTCAGTGAGAGGAACGACCCGCTTCCGCTTTTGGTAAGTGTACCTGAGGCCTCCTGAAGCTGAGCTATCATCTTCGGTAGATGGTCTTTCAAGCACACATTTATGTTGTTCTGCGAGAATTCTAGCAACTGAGTTTCAAAATGTAAACCAAAGCTAAGTTCTTTACATACATGCGATAAATGGAGCTTGTTGTATACGAGTTACATAATGACACCTTCAACTAACAACTAAAGCTGTTATGCATGGTGGTAAAAATATTTTGACTGAAGTCCTGAGAATGAATCAAGCAGTGATGACAAAACCCATTGCTGGTCATAAACATCGGGAATAGTTGACCAATTTATATTACAGTTAAATGTTACGTTGATAAACATATGTATGCCGATTAACTTAAATGTTACTCTTTTTTTTTTCTTTTTTCTTTCCAAAAATTTGCATAACGTTTTTGGTCTTCTGATAGAAAGCTTACCGTCTGATAATGAAACTTTAATTTTGTGGGTAAACAAAAGAGAATTGTCATTAATCTGAAGGGTAAACAAAACTGTCTAGCATTAAACTTATTGACAATTCTCTTTTGATATTTGTTTATGAAGTTTGGTTACTTTTTCTTACGGTTACAAAAGGGTAAACAAAATGTGCAGTAGATTTTTTGCTAAAATGTAGCATTTTCCTTAATCTGCCCATGTGGTAAAGTGTGGGAACACAGGAAAGAATGCTTAATTCAAGTGGAAAATGAACTATTTCCTTATATTCTCCAGAATATATGTTGGGATAACAAGTTGTCTGATGTTTTTAGTCAGGTATCTAGAAAGGGATTGTAATCACTTGTAAAATTTGTTCTGAAGAATATAATGATGGAAGTGCGTGACACATTTATTCTGAAGAATGAGATTGGCATCCTTTCTTGGAATCAATTCCGGAAAGCTAATTTACCCCCTTAGAAGGTTAACATCCTACTTATAGAGTTTGGCTTGCTCTGGACTATGAGTATAATTTTTCAGGAATTGTTGCTGGCTATAATTCAATTCAAGAAGGGCTAGTCAAATATTCAACTACTGCTATACCAATTCAACAATGTTTTTATATCTGATCATAATATTTAAATAAAATAATAACAACCAAATATTCAACTACTGCTATACTGCTAACCCAATCTAGGCTAATTACCAAGCATAGGGAGATAATGGTTCTGATAAAAAGAAAATATTGAATAAAAGAAGAAGAAACGGTGGTCATTTAATAAGTGTGAATTCTAAACATTTTGGCTTTTGCTCACAACTATGGTTTCACATGCACATGTTATAAACTTAATAGATTTAGGATTTTGGCATTCAGTAACCATCTCGATGATTGATCCATATAAACTTGGTCTTAAAAGCGCCAAGTGAAATAATGATTTTTTCCTTCCAATGATAGAGGATTTCAATAGAAACTGCACTGACATGCACTAATACTGCTATGAAGTATCGTAGCTTTAGATGCACTTTTGAGAGCAATTTTTTTATGTTATGATGACTTTCAAGGCCCACAAATGTGACTCCAGTAATGACCGTCAAATATCTATGCATGCTAAAGTATGTGCTAGTTGATCTGAAATATGAAGCTATGAGTCTTCAAACTAACACATGTTATAAATTTTGCAGGACAAAAGTGAAGCTAGAAAATAAGGTCAAACGATGTGAACCTTTTCCATCTGCAGCAACTACTGAAGCTTTCGAACCAGGTAGAAGTCCAGATGTAGTATTCATTGATGGTGAGATTATCAAATGCGGATGTTCAGGCAATTGTTCTTTCACAAATGAAACCTCGTTACTCTTGAAAACAGGCTCTTTTAGCCCTTCAACTGAGTCAGAAACCCCTTGATCTTTGTCAGACTGATTCATATCATCTAGAAACATTTAGGAAAAAGAAGAAAAAAGAAATTCAGTTCTAGAAATAAAAGACTAACTGTGTGAAACTACAAAGGATGGAACTCAGTTTAGTATCTAAATTTGATGCAGTTACAGTAAGCATCAATTGATGGCACTTCTATCAGAATATACTTCAAGTGCTAAACAGGAAATTCAAGAGCAGAACTGCATTAGCGTACAAATTGTTCATGAATATGACATTCAGACAGACAAATTGTTGTATCAGAAGGATTTTACAAAAATTAAGGAAACAATTAACCCTGGCTGTGTGTTTATTTCGAGAATTACAGGAACTTACACAACCAGGAATATAGACAAGAGGACCCACAAAATGTAATAGCAAACGATAGTTGCCAGAATATTTTACCCAACTCATCATTTCATCATACGTGATACTAAAGGTTCCTCCCAAGACATTAGATTATGCACCTAACACCTAGTTTAATCCTTCACCAACAGATTCTCTAGAAGCATTTGTCTACGAATTGCCTTATTACGTATTCATGAAATTGCACCATAAAAACTACTACAGAGTGCATACAATGACTCAGGAAACCAGCTCAAAAGCATACACGAACTTCAAATCTTTGACAACTTATGGTATAATTGCAGCTGCAGACTTGCCTATAAAAGAGCTACTAATTACGCAACGAAAGATGGATTAATTGAAAGATTTTTTTACTAGACTAGATACCAATAAATCAATTAAAGAACATGAGCTACAGGACTAACCTTCCATTTCCATGTCGGAATCTTGAGCTGGATAAGATGCATCTTCAATTTCTGAAGGCGCGGGCAATGAAATAGTCTTTTCAGGCAGTTTATCCAATTGTAAATTCATACAACATTTACTTTTCATCCACTGAAAATACTCATGAGCAATTGCCGCTTCACTTCCAGGCTCACCACCAAATAAGAAAGCAAATTTTGGGTTCCCACTTTCGTTCACACGAGCCGTCTCTTCGAATTCAGGCCCATTCTTAGCAATATAACGACACAAAAGTTCAATATTGTGAACAATCTCCTGTTCAGCTGGCTTCCGTGGAGGAGCAGGTAGAAATCCTTTTACTTCTGAGTCTTCCCCTGTATCTCCCTTGACACATTTATCTTCATCTTCAGCATTTCGACCGTCTGAACTAGCTAAAACATTTGAAGTAGAATCGTGTGGTAGTGGCGGTTGTGGTGGTGGTAAGCTTGATGGTGGAAGAGCCACAGTCTCAAAAGGATTTACATATGAAGAATGTACATAAGAAGAAGTAGCTGGAACGAAACCAGAAGATGGTAGTGGCGGTGGTGGTGGCAAAAACTGGCCATACTGTGGAAGAGGAGGAGGAGGATGAAACTGTGTGGCTGTGTGATACAACATTTGCCCATGAGAAGATGGTATTGGTGCCAACCTAGGTGGACCGTGGTAATACATAGGACCTCCATGTTGAACTGCAAGAGGTACCGGAGCTGACGGAAACTGAGGTGGTTGTAGCGGTGGTTGTGGTGGTGGAGCACCACCACCTTGATGGGAAGGAGGAGGAGGTTGCATAGAGCTTTGGTGGGGATTATTAGGTCTGAACTGAGAAGAACTAGTAAAGTTTCCTTGATTATACATCTAAAATTTCAATCCCTAACTCATAAACACACTCTAATTAGGTTTTGGAATCGCATACATTCTCTAACAAAATCAAATTAAACGAAATCACAAAAACAATTACAAATTAGTTGAGAATCTTACTTGTTCTGGTGGCGAATTGAATCTTCTATTGAAGAACGAAGAACATCTGAATTGGTTTCTTAGGGTTTTCGACTGGGGGTGAAGAAAATAATGTTGGGGCTTTTTTCCAATCTGTGTGGTTAGTGACTGGGATTTGGGGGGAGAAAGCGAGAGTGAAAATTGGATGACGAAGATATCCTCTGGTGTTTTCTGAATTACTTGGAATACCATGGTTGCTTCAAGGAATATTGGCTGATTCGATGACAGGGGTATTATTGTCTTAACAATAATTAAGCATTTTTTTTCTTTTTTCTTTTTTTTTTGAAGGATGTGTGGGTTGCGAGGAAGCTGCATTGTTTGAGCCGTGTCCGCGTCCAAGGCGCGTCGGACACAAAATCCGCGTTGGACGCTGTCACGACGTGTGTCTAACGTACCAATATGTGTGTCACGTGCGCATCTAGTTTGGACGCACTGATGACTCAAGTTTGACACGTATTTTTTCATTTTCATTTAAACTTTCCCTTAATTTTACTATTATTAACTAAATAAAAAAAGACAAACATTTAGATCAATCACTAAACCATCCGAATAGAATACAGAATAATAAGAGTAAGGAAATGTAACCGAATCATTAATCACTTACATTACATATCCATAAACATTAATCTTTCGTCAATAAACAATGATCACCAACATTTATTCTACATACATCAAGATATAAAGGTAATGTCTTGGAATAATTTTTTGTCCTGCTATCACAACATATGTAACAAAGGATAAATGTTAAAGAACACGGAAAAGAATAAATAACTAGGTAGATGTGGATTTAGTGTTAGTAGAAGATGAAGCAAAACAATTTGACAGTGAAGGAAAATAAAGAAGATGAGGTGAGAATAAGAAGATAGGGAGAATAAATGTGATAGTTAGGTCTTTATTAGGGTTTTGTAATGGGAAATGACATTATGTATACCCCTTAGTTAGGCATGCATTGTTCTAATAATGCATTTTGATTGTGCCGTGTGTTTAATAGTGATCGATTGCTTGACCTTCGGCGTGTATAAACAAACGATTTATTCTTTTCTTTTGAAATTTATATATAAAAACAACATAATGTAGCATTATTTTCTAATTTTCAAGATCGAAACACTTGACTTTGTTGAATAAAATATATGATTGTATATATAAATAAAATTAGTATATACGTGTCTGCGTCCTAGTTTTTTGAGAATTTTGTAATGCCCGCGTCTGCGTCGTGTCGTGTCTGCGTCTATGCATCCGCATCTGTACAACCAAAGTCTGTGTATATGTTTTTGATGTGTTTGTGGATATGTTTTTTTCGCTACATATTTGCTCACAGTAGGTGTAACGGAGGAATCCAAGCTAATTCAAGTATTGAGAAAGTGTAAAATATCAAGTCAAATACATTTCAAATAGAGGTTCAATACTTTTTTTTTCAAGCCATCTACTGTTCCGTAGAATAGAGTGTGGAATCCCAATTAAATGTGTCAATTCAATTGACACTCAGACATCAATTAAAATAACAATTAATTTATCAGAAAATGTTATATGAATAACGCTAAGCCTCAATCCATTTTTGCATAAATTCAACATTGTGGAAAAGATAGTAACTGTTGTAAGACGAATATTATTGGGTGGCCCACCATTTGCCTCGAACTATCCAGACTTCTCGAGACTTAGCTTTAGCAAAATTAAATCTTTGGATTATTAATCTATAATGATTAAGTTATATCCCTTGACCGACACATATATCCTAATGTGGCTATCGTTCATTCCCTCTAACATATTGTGCTTAGGCTATATATAGCCAAGATACTGAAAACAGAAAGTGAATGAGGAATAAAATTTCTTCTTCCTCCCGTTTTAACAAGTTAGTGAAGAAATGAAATAAACTTTCACTTCTCTTTTCCTCATTAACTAATTTATTACCTAAAACATTATCATTACATCTTATCATTACATAAACATTATCATTACACTAAAATATTATCATCACATAAAACAACATCTCATTATCACATAACAAGTTATCAGCACGAATTGCTCCATGGTGATCTGTGTTGGGCTGATGATACGGACAAGGATAATTCTCTTCAATCTTTGCATATTTAATTTAACTATTTCTAAGTAGTTTTATGCATACAATTTTTATTATGTCTAACTTTATTTCATATTTTGATTAGAACTTGTTAAAGAGAGAGTTAGACATATTACCGTATTTGTATGTGTTATTTGGAGCACTTGAAATAAACGGTATATGAAGAGATATCCAAAATAGCCAACCAACAGAAGGTTTTTCCGCGTTCTCTTGGACAACGTAGAAAATAAAATTTTCCTTTGTTGGTACACCAATGATTTTTGGTGTTAACGGTTTTTAATATCGACAGAGCAAGGAATTATTGCATCCTTGGGGATAGCAAAATTTTAATATTCCTTTGCTATAATAATCTCCGGAATTAAAAGTCGTTCCACTTAAGGTCGGAATGCGATGAAAAATTGGACACTGGGTTAACATGGTTAGCCAGTCTCTATCAGCGGTCCTTGAAATGAGCTGCAATTGATATTGAGACAATTTCTTTTAAGAAATAAAGAATGTGTTCATATTTCAACTTTGATAAATTAATATTTCGTCGAGCCTAATGGACTAAATCGGAGATTTATCGGTATTATGTTAGAACCGTTTCACCATTGATATTTGTGGAAAATAGTTCGTCTTGATTTTAGAGAAGATATATGCACCGTATATAATATAGTGGTGAGCAATAAGGAGAGCTGCATATTTTGCGCCCTTATGTGTTCCTGCTAGCTTTACGGCGTGCATTATATGCGCCAATTATATGCATCGACGAGCTTTAAAGAGCTAGTGCTTAATTTGCACTTTGTATATATTGTGTCAACAACACCGAGTGCTGCAAATGCTTACTGCGCCTCGTAGATATACAAACGTCGAGCGATAATGAGTGTTGCATTTTTGTAAATGATATTTAAAGTTAATATCATGTCTTCTCGTCGCCTGAGCTATTACATAAAATCCTGAATTTGGTGAACTAAATTTGCAACAGTACCTATGCAAATAAGTTTAAAATCTTTGGCAAAGAAGGAAAATATAATTGTGGTAGGAATATTTTTGAATATGGGAACCACAATAGTTCTCGGGTTTAAGAACCTGATAAACCCCGTACCTCCAGAAATGGATAAATACGGGACGATAGAATAATGATTGGTTTGACTAATCCGTCTTTGATCCTGGAAGAGCTTTGCTATCGTTGTGACATAAGAAACATGGTACGTGCATATGAAATGTCGTTCATTGTTGTTGATCTCTGTCGGTTGTCTTGGCAGGACTGGGACTGATATTGAGTAAGTGTCTATGTTCACAAAATTTACTTTACAGTTTACTGTTAATTTTACATAGAAATGTAAATTCTTTAAAATTATTCCAGTTGGACAGTAAACGAGAGAGAAAACCTGATCAGTTATCTCTCCTGGGTTGCATGTTATTGTTACTTTAGGCACCCAGTTGCTCCCTTGATAGGTATAGTCATGCAGAACTGAAGTCTCTGTTGATGAGACATTCCCGCCTAAGGATTAGGGGAGAATCGTCGACGATATTGGTTAATTCCAATTGTGTCTCATCTAAATTCTCACACCAAGAAATGCCTGAGGTGTTGAAGATTACTCTGTTGCTAGGTTTAGCAAGAGTATGCCTGCTTGATTCGACATAAATTAAAATCCTTGCAAGGCTTGCCATGTAATCGCAGCGATTATTTCGTCTGGAAATATGCTTGAAAGCATAGACGAAAACCTCTAGTTCGAGGTATGCCAATCTAATTAGATAACGTCTATATTCTCTTTGAGTGATGATTTGATGACTCCTGACGAGGAGCATATCGATGAAATTTGCGTTGATATCTCATGGAGAAGAATATCCGTATATTGAAATCTTGGTACCAATGGATTATGGTATCCTCATACTCTGGAGAATGATGTAAGATCGTTTATTAACTGATTGTTAACTAGTTGTCGATAATATTCAGAGTAGCTACTGAAATCGTTGTGGATAGATTTCCCCTTTGCAAAGGAATTATCGACAAAGTTCATATGATTGGCAGATATGGATCTCAGTCCATATTGAGTTGTTCTCTCACTTGTGTTTGCTTTCAGGATCTCAGTCCTAGCATCCACAAATTTTAGTTCGAAAGATAATGCTTATAAGAAAGCATAATGAGAGAATTAAGGTCGCTTATATAGCGATAACTTTGATAACGAGTTTCCACGGACACTAACTAGGTTCGTGGGAGTATGGTATGGTAGTCATGAATGACTAGACATCTCACCTGGTGGTAACTGTGTATCTATATTCATATAGATTTTAAGTGAAACTCTTGTTTGTCAATCATTGATGTTGTATCATCCTAGTGATGCTTTAGGCATTGATGGTTTGATGTTCTTGTGCATTTTGAACTTATTACACATGAAACCATTGTCATGTTTTCTGTTTTAAGACATGCTATATTCCACTGTTGTTACTACTCTACTACAAGATTTGCAAATATGATGGGTAAGTATTCCCTCCGTTAGGGGGGGGGGGGGAAAGGCTGTCTCCTGAAAAACAGTGTGAATTATCCGGTCTACCGCTTGAAAAATGGCGTGAACATACACCGGATCTACCTCATCTTAGTATTTGCACCAATCAATGATGTGCAGAAGATTTGGTATCTTCAAAAGTTGCATATCAAATTGCTTCCTTGAGAAGCTGTAAATGTAGTAGCTAGTGTGTCATTTAAAACACACCACAACGTAGATGACTAGTTGACTTAAAATATTTTGTATCTCCTGAAACGAAGAGCCAGTCACAATCATTGAAAAATAGTACTCTCAAAGAGACTATTAGTGGAAGATCTAATTTCTCTGAATATAGTTCTCTTAACAACAGAATGTCTCTGCAAAGTCCGTGGAACCTCAAAATGAGAGGATTTCCTTAAGTCATGCATGAAATAGAGAAATTTGTGATCGTAATCCAATGATTATTGATGATATCGTCAAAGTATCCACTGATACTGCCATAAATGATGTTGGTGTTGAACCACTCTCTATAAGAATGTCATCAAAGGAATGACTGGTTAAACGGGAAAGGAGAGATTCAAGCAGAATAATTTCTCATAAAATGCATGGTTTTGGTACTGCAACCAGAACACTCGATAATGTGAGCTACTCTTGGCCATAGACAAGTTTTTGCAATTCCGACACCTGATAATATAACCCTTAGTGCTACACGTGGGTGTATGTGTATAGTTAGAAAAACAAAAATAAAGTCAACTAATGGCACAAAGTCTTTTACAGGAACCTGAGATGGATTTCTTTGTAACATATTCCCTATTATGGATGGAACTACCTCTTTGGTATTTGTTTGGCAGTCTTTTAAGGACTCGACATGCATCTAGTGAACGTGGTCACTGCAAATCTGTATGAAAGACTATATACATACAACTGCATACAAATTCATGAAGGTTTTTACCTATCAGTAGAAATTACCACGTCATATCCATTCGCTCAATAAGGACGAAAGTGGTCAATCGTCTAAGTGAATGATTATATTATCCAGGGATATGTGAACCATCTTATGTGCTCATAAACTATGAATTTACTAGATTTGATGTATACAACATCTACTTTGTTGGAACTTCTGAAGAATTCTCCAAAGCACAAAAATGCTTATTGCAGGAGTTCGAGATGAAACTCTCGGTAAAACGAGGTCTCAATTTGTTGGTTGAGCATTGTACATGGAAGTCCATTAATTTCGTCAACCTTAAGGGTTTAGAAATGTTTAAATGGACAAGATGACCTGGTTTTAGTTCTTCGATCTCTTACAAGATTGATCGATTTGCATATCAACAATAGAGATGTATCACTCTGTGGTTTGTAATACACAAAGATGTGTAAATGGTATATTAGCTGAAATATGCTATAGATACCTGATATTAGGTTTGTAGTAAACATGCAAGTATGGCTCTGCCCAGAACAATATCGAGACATTGGTCCGAAGAAAGTCTATTCTCATGTTCGTGGTACCATTAAGCTTGATCTTTTTCAGGAAAGATCTCTAAATGTCTCATACAAAGAAAAACTAATCGGGTTATTTAAGTTTTTATTTTGGCAGGTTTGTTAATACAACTAAATATTTTCCTAGCTATAGGTCTGGTAGTAGAGGATACTCGTTTATCCTCCGATCGATTATGATTGTTTAGACAAAGCTAGTGGAGAATATAAAAATGCTGGCACAGCTAGATGATCATTAAGAAATTGCACAGAGGAAAGTTAGACTGATTTTCTCAACTAAAGAAAGCTGGAGCTGCTGAAGACTTTAAAGGGTGGTTCGAACTCTAAGCAGTACTACCTGGTATAATGATCAACCGAGAATGCTTCTCATCAGGGGGAGTAAATCCATGGAAGACAATGGATATAAGCATATTGGACATTACGTCGTGTACTCTTTCTCATTCGTCAAGGTTTTGTCCCACTGGGTTTTCCTTGTCATGGTTTTAATGAGGCATGCGAGTCCATTGCTATCCGCAGTTCGTCATGTTGTACTCTTTTTCCTTCGTATTGGTTTTTGTCCCACTGGGTTTTGCCAGGAAAGGTTTTAACGAGGCAACATCTGCGGGTTTATCATAGTTCTGAGAACTCATGTTTTCCTATGTTCAGGTTTTGTCCCTCTGGATTTTCCTGGCGAGGTTTTTCGTGAGATAACAATCTTAGAACGGTGATCATCATCTAAAGAGGTGTATATATCCATACATTTTCTTAAAATGCGATTACCTGATAACTGCATGTATTATCTGATTCAGGCGCTCAGGTTTTTTCCCAAGCGGTTTTCCTGGCGCAGGCGTTTAGGCTTTGTCCCATTCTTGACGCAACTTTGACAGAAGAAGCATTTCATGGCGTTGGCCAATCTCACTCCAAGTTCAGGTTTTCCTAAATGTTTTTCCTGACACGGTTTCGGCAACGGGAGAAAATTCTCAACGACCATCATCTCTTTAAAGATGCCAGTGTTGTACTCTTTTTCCTTCGTCCGGATTTTGTCGCACTGGATTTTACTGGCAAGGTTTTAACGAGGCAACGGATTTGCTCGGATTTTGTCCCATCGAGTTTTGCCGGCAAAGATGTAACAAGTTTCTTAAAATGGTAGTCCAAGGGGGAGTGTTGTAAGACGAATATTATTGGGTGGCCCACCATTTGCCTCGAACTATCCAGACTTCTTGAGACTTAGCTTTATCTAAATTAAATCTTTGGATTCTTAATCTATAATGATTAAGTTGTATCCCTTGACCGACACATATAGCCTAATGTGGCTATCTTTCATTCCCTCTAACATATTGTTCTTAGGATATATATAGCCAAGATACTGAAAACAGAAAGTGAATGAGGAATAAAATTTCTTCTTCCTCCCGTTTTAACAAGTTAGTGAAGAAACGAAATAAACTTTCACTTCTCTTTTCCTCATTAACTAATTTATTACCTAAAACATTATCATTACATCTTATCATCACATAAACATTATCATTGCACTAAAATATTATCATCACATAAAACAACATCTCATTATCACATAATAGTAACCCAAATTTCGCTGAACACCGATCCAATTAGCACTTACAATCAACCGTTAATCTAAACCAGATCCAACACTCTAAAAAAATGCTAATCGTACTGCGTTGAGCATCAATCTAATACGCAATGGATAACTCGCATTATTTATCTTATGTACTCCCACCGTTCCTTTTTAATATGATGGTTTTTATAAATAAATGTTTCAAAAAAAAAATGTTGGTTTCCTAATTGGGAAAGTCAAATGTTACTTTAATTTTCTAGGACCACTTTTCTCTTAACTTCTTTTGATGACAAGTGTCATGTGGACCATTTCACTTTACTTATTTTGCTGACAAGTATCATGGGGACCATTTCACTTCACTTCTTTTATTGACAAGTGTCATGAGAACCACTTTCAATGATTAGTTCTCTTAATTTCCTTAAATTTCTCCAAAAACAAAACCAGCCTATTAAAAAGGAATGGAGGGAATAACTTTTAGAAGTCTCCACCACTAAACTTGAGCTTCCACCATTTACTAAAAAATATTAAGTTGTATTAGGAAGATGGAATTCATACTTATAAGACTTGTTCTTAGGAAAAACAAAAAAAACAGGCTGGATGTCCAATTGTCATTGGGAAATTATTGTTATGGCCTATTTGGCAACCAACACTTTCACTGCTTTATGGTACCGGCATTGTAGGTAACCTCAAAACGATGCCGGCAGTGTACTTTACTGGTTTATTGTTTGAAAAAATAGCCGTTGGGCATTAAATCTTTTGTACCGGCACAGACCTATGGTTGACGAGAATGCCGGCACACGGTACCGTCATTTTATAGTGTCAAAAGACTATGCCGGAAGTACGTTAATTGTACACAGGAAAATAATAACATTAGGCACCGACTACCGACATTCAAATATATATTCTATATACGCCGGTATTTGTGAAATTAAAAAAAAAACGACTATTTTTTTGAAAAATAAGACCGTTGAAGATTCCTTTGTATATAGTACCCCCATCCCTTGGAGAAAATCTACACAAACCACCCACAAAATAACAAAAATCCTTCTCTCAACAAAGCAAGCACGGTTAAAGCGTCACAAGCGATGGGATTCATCATCTAGCTCTATTTGCAAAGTAAGTAGATTAATAATTACTAACAATATAATCTTCACTACTATGACGCATAACTAACATAATCTTCTCTTACAGAGTCATCATTGCAAGTGTCAAATTTGCAAGTCACCATCTCATCTAGAAATGGTCTGCCCTTTTATTTATTCAAAGTGTAGAAGCTGTGATGGTATATGCCGGTTTTGGATTGCAAAAACTGATGATGATGATGATAATGGAAGAATGTTTCTAAGGTGTTTGAATCACCCAAAGTGCGATGAGTTTCAATGGTTTGACAAAGCTGTTGAACTAGCATAGTCAAGAGAAAACCACAAGGGCCAACGCAAACATATCGATAGGTGTGATGGGTGTTATATGAAGGGAAAGGAATATGCTGAAAAAGAAGAAGAACCAGTGAAGATAATCCTTGACACCCCCATCTCGGAAGATGTCTTCGAACAAATTCGGGAAAGTCTCAAAGGTTCCGCAATTGTTGAAAAGGGGTGGAAATAGATTATCTCTAATCAAGTGCAATCCATTGAATGTTTTTAGCATGTTTTAATTTGAAGTTTCCAATGTAATAAATTACTTAGGAATGAAATAAAAGAGCATTTGAAATGAGTTTTTAGCAGAATGCCGGCATGGATTCAATATAGATAACTATGCCGGTTTTCTTTCAACAATGTAGGAAAATTTGAAAAATTAGAATATCGGCATAGGATTTAAAAATCACCACAATGCCGGTAGTTGTGAAACTCTATACAGGAACATGAAAATTTGTAACTTCTTGTTCCAGAATGGAAATAGAAATAATTTCAATTCCGGGACTTGGGAACCGACATTGAATTGTAAATTTCGAGCATGCCGATATAAGAACCGGTGTTTCTTGAAATGAACTCATCTATGCCGGAAATTATAATGTTTCACTAGAAATCTAGACATGTTCAACATAAGCCAAACAACAGGATTCTTCTTAAGTGTTTTTAATCCAGGTATCATAAACCAAAAGTAAACCAAACAACTAAAGAGTTAACCCTGAGGTACAAACGAAAACAAGTTCGAAATTGTTCAAGACGTAACAACCACCATCAAAATAAACAAAATAACCACCAATTGTTCACTTGGTCTTCAGTTTCTTTTTGACAGGAGCCTTTCTAGTTTCTCCAAACAAAACTTTTGCAATAGGATCGGTTTCTTCAATTCTATCAAGCTTTTCCTCGACTTCCTTGATTTCTTGAAGGGATAGCACTACTCCTTCCTCGTACTTGCAGCCAAACATCTTATTCAAGTTTCCAAGCCGACGACGCTAGTTTAATACATGAAACACATAATTAGTATATATATATATATATGATAATTAATGCAATATTATGTTTACATTAAATGACTAAGCAATTAATAAAACTTACTAGCAATCCAACGGTCTTAAGAAGTTGGGGCGTCGTCAGTGGTGGAGGTGTTGGAGTTTCAACATGAGATTTTTTCTGGGGTGGAACTTGGACGTCATCCGAGAGCACGACATAAGTATGTGACCATTCCAGGTAATCTTCCATGTAGTCATTATCAACTTCATCACCATTTACCATAATATTCCACTTACTAATATCTACCAAACTACGTGGCTCCCTATCCCTCCAGTGTGTTGGTAACGGATATGGATCATATACTACATGCAACTTGTTTGGAATTGAATTGCAAATAGATAAGTGAAGAAAATAATTATCAACAGAGGCTGACTCAAAACGTGATAATTGCTTAGATCCATGTTGGCGCATCACACGACATGGATCAGCCATGATATATCCTTTTGGGTGGAACAATGGCCCATTGTAAAATGAAACTTTACCAAACTTCAAAAGTTGACCGTTTTCTCTATCCTCCTTATATGGGTCAAACAGAACATCTTCTGGACTCATTACATCGAGAGCCAATCTCATCTCGATCATTCGACCTTTGTTACCGGGCTTTGGAATGCTGTTAAACTCGAACTTCTTAGCTCTAGGAGTATTGGGTTCGTGAAGGTCATTGATCTTCAAGAAAGGGAACTTCTTGAACAAGGTTGGGAAGTGTTTATAACACCACACCTATTCCAACATGAAGCAGGAAATTTTTATTCTAAGTTCATGATAAATATACATGTGAACAATATACAAAAGAAAATAAGTTAAGAAAACAAATTTACCTGGAGTAGAGTGAAATTTCCGACAAATTGGTTTGTTTTAGACAAAGAGGCACTTCTAATCTCCGCCATCAAATGTGCCATTACCGCATAAACATATACCAACGGATCCAAGTATTGAAGAAAGTTTGCACTTACCCTATTGACATTAGTGTCAGGGAATGCCATGGTGCCCAAGATGTATAACAGGTACGCAGCGGCTGTATAACGAATTTGTGCAGGGTCACATCCATCCTTTAAACTTCTTTGCTTTGTATTTTGAAACCTCTTCTTAAGCATCGTCAGCTTGAATGTCTTCGTCTTACTAGACTGGGATACATAAAAGCTCTCCGTAGAAGTTTTGAAGTCCCAACCAAACAGCTTTTCAGTCAAAGCGTGCAACTTCGACCATTCAAGGTCCAGACACTCAACTCCTTCTGCAATTGATTTTCCGATAACGTTCAAGCCTAGAATGTTCTGAGCATCATCAGGGATCAAGATTATCTCTCCAAACAGGAAGTGCATTGTATCAGTTTCACCATGATACCTTTCGACGAAGCAATTGACTGTCACAATATCTGGCTTCACATAATTTTCAACCAAAGCATATAGACTAGAATCCTTAACTATTGTTTGGACATCATCATGCTCCAAAGACAAATCCCAATGAGTCGTTGCTTGGTTTCAGCAAACATGAACAGCCTTAGTATGATCCTACAATTATAAGATAATACGATTAAGAGATTTTGCCTAAATCCAAAACAATACATATGCACAAAATAAATAATGCTTACATAGGTTTGATAGATAGTACGAGCCCAAGAGTGCTTGTATCCAAATAGTACTTTCGGTTCCGGAGCTTCACCCCAAATTTGACCACGTTCAAGGTCGGGTATCATGTCATCAATGTGAGGAAGGTGACAACCTTTAACTTTGGATTTCCCCTTGCCCTTGCCCTTGCCTTATGTTGGTTGTTCACTCGGCCCACCAACTTCGCTTTGGCTTGCTAATCGACTTGGGTCAACCTCATCATCTTCCTTCTCACTTTCCCCTTCATCACGCTCATCATCCTCAACTATTCCAGTACCTTTACGGATTACAAGTGCACTACGGTCACCACTATTCTCCCAAATTTCCCCTCTTGTTTCAAACCCCAAACGCTTCTTGCGACCTTCATCTTTCCCTCATGGAGGCAGAGACCGAGGAGTATTAAGACCGTCCTTCCTCTTTCTCTTAGTGAGATCATCTTTATTTTTTATTTTTTTAGCTTCCTTGGCTTTTGACCTACAACATAAGCACACGAAACAAAAATAAGACAAGTCATATTGGAAGTTTAAGTACTATCATGGATACTCTTAAACATACCAAGCCGGGTCAGAGCTACCGACATTCAAACTTAGTTATCGATAATGTCGGTAGTTAAATTGGTTTCTTCTGGATACCAAAAAAACAACTACCAGCACATACGAAGTAAATCAATTCCATGCTGGTAACACAGTACCGGCATACAATAGAAGACAAAGAGTGTACAGGTACCGAGATCATAAATTATTAATGTTCCTGTATGTTTAAAGTTTAATACCAGCGCACATGGATTAAATCAAATCTATGTCGTTTCCCTAATACCGGCATACATGAAACCTAGATTCAATGCCGGTAGTAGAGAAAAAGTTCATAATGTTTCTGTGTGTTTTAAGTTTACTACCGGCATACACGAATTATTATGTAGGTATGCCGGTACCCTAAAACCGGTATGGTGTTCAACCCAATTTGAATGTCGGTACAAGAAAATCACTTCCAGGACTTAAAACCGGCATGGTAATCATCCCAGATCGAATGCCGGTAATTAAACTGGCGTAGTATTCATATAAAGTTGAATGTCGGTACTCTGTGTAACTCGACTTTTTCAGCTATGGATGGCGATTCTAACCTATAACCTAAACCTATTGTTATAAATCGATTAAAACAATCATAAATGAGTTCAAAATCACTAACCTTCTCACAGAAGCCATGACTGCGAGTGGTTGATCGTCCGAGTTCGCCGCCTCCTCCTCTTCTTGTTCTTCAGCAATCGAAGCAATTCATTGTTCTTTTTTTTGTTGACCAATCGATTTGGTCTTCGGTTTAGCTTTTGTTTTCATTCGTGGAGGCATGGTTACGATTCGGGTAGGTTAATCGACAAAGAAATTTTTGATTTAACGATTAATCGTCGATGAAGGAAAAAAAAATCAGAACCTAACCCTAACTATGCTGGCACTCAAATGAAATTGGGGGATAAAATGATTTGGTATTTAGATTTTATTTGTTTTAGGGGAAAGGGCATAATAGTCTTTTCATTATTTTTTTAATCAATCTAAGGGTGTTTTAGTATTTTTGCCCCTAAAAGACACCCCTTAGCAGCCACCTTTGGTTGGGGGAAGTAATTCATATCCCCTAATTAATTCCCATATCCCCCAATTGCGCGTTCATTATTAAGTCAAAAAAAAAAAATCTTCATTCAGTCTTTTCCTATTTCATGTTGTAAATCTTGACAAGGAAGTGTACTCCCTAGTGGTATAGATAATGAATTTCACTGTATTGGTATATGATAATACGAACTTACCAAAGAGACTTATCCCAAACAAGTGAAACTCCTAAAAGGCTAAAAAAAAAAAATGATGAACTTTCAAGTTCATCCTAACAATCACAGAAATTCCTATCATACAATCATCAATATTCTAAATACTTTCATCAATTTGTGCAGCTTCATCATAACTTCCATTATCAATTACTCTCAGGAAATAAATAACATTAACAACATGATTCAAAGTGAAGTAAACTCAAAACATAGAAGTATACCTTGTTCACCTTTCTTACAAACCAAACAACTGAGACCCATCACCAACATCATTACCAGAAGTTCAATCTTACAGACACCACTAAACTTACAAACCAACAACTACATAATACCTTTTGTACAACTACTACCGATTCCAAAAGTTTTTCTAGACTAGTAACAAAAAAATATTCATATAAAGCAGGCCGAAAGGATAAGAAGATCAACCTTACCATCATCCACAACAAAATTCAGAAACCTAGAAGCAAAGTATCGAGAAAGCCATTTAGCAAAAAACATGTTGATCATTTTCAAACTTTTTTTCAAAGCCTGAAAACTTGGCTACATTCGATACTCCAGAAGAGAACCTTAGAATTCCTCATCGTCGTAGATCTAGGCCTCATCCTCCTCATATTGTGCACTGTAATTACTGCCTGATGAAGCAGGAAAAGTTTGATCACTTCTAGACGATGTACTCGCACCACTATCATCATCTTCATCATCATCCTCACTGGAAACATCCAAGAGTTCTTCATCATCATTACTGGGTTCTCCTTCATGCATGGTCCTAGAAAAAATCTTTGGATTGGCTCTCTCAGCACTAAATCTTCTGTGAAGCTTCTACTCATGATACCTCTTCATCCTCTTTTTATCCTCTGCAGCATCTAAAATCTCATCACTGGTATCAACTTCCTCCACCGGATAATCATATCCATTGTCAGAACTCTCTTCCTCAGAATCACTCTCAGTTGCACTACCATACCTTGGGAATTTTGCTTTTGAGAGATCTCTTATTCCTTATGATCAACCCTTGCGAAATGCTTTGGCTTCTAAGAAGCAAATAACACATCAATTTCTTATTCCTCTCTTCTTCCTATGCCCGACGAAGAGCCAATTCCTATGCACATCTATTTATCTCCCCCTGAATCTCGTCTCTCAATCTCCACAGATCTTCTAATCCTAGTGAAAAATCACGATTCTTGGTTTGGTTGTACTCACCGGAATTAGCAGGAACAACATGAATGAGGTTACCGGAACTTGCCATCTTTCTCTCTAATCGCCCTAAATTTTTCCTAATCTAGTAAAACTTGAAAAAGAGGGGGTCTAACAACCTAACCCAATATTTCTCTTAGAAATTTGTATGGACTCACTCCAATATACTTTCACGAGAATCAACTAGACAGTTAGACTCAATATTAAGAAAACTTTATCAAAGAGTTATATCTCCATTTCTCAATTCAATCCGCAATCAAACAAATAAGAATTTGCGAGCCTGGTTGAATAAAAGAGAGATAACTTGACCGGTACCAAATACCAATGTTCAAGGATCAACCAATTTTAATCAACAACCAAAGGTTAGATTTACCAATTGATCGATTCAAACGCACAACCTGTGATATATCAATTATATAACAAAATATAATGTGGAAAATAAATAACACAGACTCCAAAAGTTTGTTAACAAGGAAATCGCATATGCAGAAAAACCCCAAGACCTAGTCCATATTTGAACACCACACTGTATTAAGCCGCTACAGACACTAGCCTACTACAAAGCTAACTTCGGTCTATACTGTAGTTGAACCCTAATAAATATCACACTGATTCAAGGTACAATTGCGTTCCTTACGTCTCTGATCCCAGCAGGATGCTACGCACTTGATTCCCTTAGATAATCTCACCCACAACCAAGAGTTACTACGACCCCAAGTCGAAGACTTGATAAACAAATCTGTAACATACAGAAAAGTCTATTGAGTAGATAAATCTGTCTCCCACGGATATACTTACGAGTTTTTGTCCCGTCTTTTGATAAATCAAGGTGAACAGGAACCAATCGATAACCCGAACTTATATTCCCGAAGAAAAGCCTAGAATTATCAATCACCTCACAATAATCTTAATCGATTAACGAAAGACGATATTGTGGAATTACAAACGATGATAAGAAGGTATCTGTGAATACTTTTATCTTGTGTATCAGAGATATAAATCTCAAGCAAATCTTACGATTGCAATCAATTATGATAGATATATCAAGATCATATCACGCAACTACGGAGAAAATAGTTGGGCCTGGCTTCACAATCCCAATGAAGTCTTTAAGTCGTTAACCTACACGGTTTCGTGAAAAACCTAAGGTTAAAGGAGAATCGACTCTAGCTTACACAACTAGTATCACACAGGAGGTGTGGGGATTTGGTTTCCTAGTTGCTAGAGTTTTCCTTTATATAGATTTCAAATCAGGGTTTGTAATCAATGTTACCTTGGTAACAGAGCATTCAATATTCACCGTTAGATGAAAACCTGATTAGATTCAAGCTAATATCTTTCAACTGTTAGATCGAACTTAGATTGTTATACTCAAATGAAATGTACCGTCATTTAGATAAAGGTAACCATACCTAAACGTTTACACTTAGTTTGTTCAACAATAATTAACCAATGGTTAGCCATATGAGCACTTTTATATCAAACTTATTCATCTTTATCATAACTAGTTCAAATGACTCAAATGAAACTAGTTAGAGAGTTATTCAATTGTTTATATTCTCAAATAAGTATACAAGACACAATTGAAGCAAAATCGATTTTGATTCACTCGAATAATTTCATGAACATTATAGCCATGGTTTGCAAAGATTGCATTCCTTATTATATAAATATTTTAGTTCCTAAACAAGCCCACTTTAGAAAGCAACCTACTTAAGTATACAAATGGGCACACGTACCTAAGTAACCGGATTGAGTTTGTTTTCACTTCCAAACTCCAGCAGAAATTCACGGACGTGAACCTTCCGCCAGTATGCATACGGATACGCATACTTACCCGGATTTCCAACAACTGCCAGTACGTGTACGGGTACGCATACTTTGGGTTCCCATTTTTGGACTTTTACACAAATGTGAGAACACACTATGTTTATATCCAAACATGGTTACTTGTTCTAAACTCTCATTTCAATCATTGAAATTTTCTTAGAGGGTGTCAAAATAGTTGTTATTCACAAACTATTTTCATCAAAGCGATTTTCAAGTTATTGAAATAATCAACATGACTTTTGTCACAAGTAAAGATGAACTTGGCTAAAGCGAAAGCTTACCAACACATATTTCTATAAATAGATAAGCGAGATAAACTCGGTAGCAAATGTGTATAGTTGAAGGCTATTTAGCAGTATGACTTTTGTCTCAAATATGAGATAAAATAGATAGACTTTTGAGTGATAGATAAGAACAAGTCCCCACATACATTTCGTTGATAATGTTCCACAAGTTCCCTTGAGTAGTTCTTCGTCTTCATTCGATGAACGTCGTGGAGTCTAAGGCTCAAATACACTTACTATCCTAATCCGAGACTTAGCTATAAATAGACTACAAATCAAGACTTATAGTTTTGGAAACTAAACTTGACAAACAAGCTTGAGATAGCAACGCTTGCGAGTTC
Organism: Papaver bracteatum; assembly: GCA_023529315.1. Lineage (NCBI taxonomy): Eukaryota > Viridiplantae > Streptophyta > Magnoliopsida > Ranunculales > Papaveraceae > Papaver > Papaver bracteatum. The sequence continues at coordinate 144,834 of JAJJWX010002041.1, read as the reverse complement.
GACCGAGCAATGCTCTAACAATCTCCCCCTTTGTCAATTTTAGTGACAAAACTATCAATACATATGGAATACAAAATAAATAAACTTTTTAGCTTCTTATCCAAATGCTTGATCTCCTTGGTTCTTCAACATTACTCGAAATATTCATCACTTCCAAGTACTCCAATTATTCTGAAGGTGTTCAACTCAGCATTATCGTTTCAAAAGTAGAATCTGGCAGACTGTAAATGAAGGAAGATACATGATTACTAGAAACAGATAAAGCAATACTTATAACTAGGTATGCCCATGGTTCGGTTTGGTTTGGTTTTCTGCCAAACCCAAACCTAAGGACCAAACCAATATCTCTTATAAGAAACCAAAAACCAAACCAGACCATGCTCGGTTTAGAATATTAAAAACCAGAACCGTCCCACCGGTTTTTTCGGGGTTTTTTGGTTTTTTTAGATAGACTTTCATTTTTAACTCATAAATCAAAATTGTAAATTAAATCATCAAAATTAACTTAAGAACTTTTATTAATTTGTATTACTAAAAATAAAATCTTACATAGCAGGCAAGCGAGCAACAAGCTGCGCCATAATCATCAAAATTAGATATAGACGGCGTACAAACGTACATCCAGAACAGTTTGATTTGGCAATAGCTTGGGTTCGTTTTTATTTGGGAAAATTAGGGGGAGACCCAAAAAAAATAATATTCTCATTGTCAAGCCCACAATTAATTTTTGGTACGGTGACACCCATAATTATATGAAATTATTAATGAATCAATACATAACTCGTTATGCATACTATCTTTTCAGGCATAACTCGTTATGCAACCTAATTTTTCAGGGGTATAATTGGAAGCGCAACTTGGACATAACATATCTAAAAATCCGCGCCTACGAATTTTACAAATTTTATATCGTTGGAAATCTTTTTAAAAGAGCTACGCAACGAGTACAAACAAGAATATCAATTTTTTGTTTTTCACGAAAAAATCGGAGGTGATCCTCATTTTAGGGAAAATTTTCGAAAACTTCATACATAACCATTATGCAGTCACCAAAAACGATGCATAACACATTCTGCAGACGCATAACGAATTATGCAACCATTTTCTCCACTGCATAATAAATTATGCATTTGGATAACAAAATTATGCATCTATAACAAGTTATGTAACCATTGTTTTGGTTGATTTTAGTGCGTACATAAAAAAAAATTGATGCATAATGCAGTATGCATCCATATTTACGGATGCATATCATGTTATGCATCTATTTTCTCGATGCATAAAAGATTGTGTAGCAGTTTTCTCTATGCATAACGCATTACACAGTCATATTTTCGGATGCATAACAGGTTATGCATCCATTTTCTTGACTGCATAACATGTTATGTAGATATTATTATAGGTGCATAACGTGTTATGCAACCTTTTTTTTTCTGTTGGTTTCAATACTAACAAAAAGTAGCTGCATAACGTGTTATGCAACCATTCTATGTACTGCATAACAAGTTATGCAAACAAAAAAAGGTTGCATAACTTTTCATGCACCTACAATAATAGCTGCATAACGTGTTATGCAACCATTTTCCGGACAGCCACTACACCAAATCCTGGATTTTGCAACGCTAGATTGTTTTGTTGTGCAACGGATATAAACGTTACAGATGGAGCAACGTAAATATACATTGCACAATAAAGTATCCGTTGCACCATTTATAGATTAATTCTTAATAATTGAGCGTAATTTGTGCACTGTTGATATAGTTTATGATCCTAAGGTTATTCTAAATCGCGTTATTTTCGAGGGTTTTATATATTTATCATTTTTTTTTCCAGATATTTTGCGAAACTCATTTTCTATTTCTTATCTTCCTCAACTCCCTTCTGAACATGCTTCAAAAAAAAAAAACTCCCTTCTGAACACCTCATAGATCCAATCTCAGCTCTCAAAAATCAAAGACTAATCATAACCCCATATCAAAATCAATGCCCATGTATCAGATCTAAAAGAAACCCCTTCTTCTATAACACTGGATTTAAAGAAAAACAAACCCTCATCTCACTTGTTTTCTGTATTGAGATTGATATCCTTTTCATCACCGAATCAAGCATGATTTCATAACCTAATCTTAACTGCATCTTTGAATCAAAACCCATCTCAACATCATAATTTTATATCCCCTAATTTTGGAACCTAGGTTTAGTTAATTTTTCTCCTAAAATCAAACAGAGGGGCCTCGGTTGGGACTTATATTGAATATTAAAAAAACCGAAATCTTTTGGCCCTCTTGTGATGGAAGAAAGGTAAGGGATGGGATGTTTCCTGCTGAAATCTCAAGGCCAGACAATGGGGTCAAACTTTTAGGGGGTGAAATCAGCCTTAATGATGAGTTTGTGAAAAGGCTTGCTATCAGGAGAGCAGAGAAGGCAGTGGAGTTAATGCAGATTTTGTCTAAACTACGTGATCCTCAAAGCGAGTTATTACTTCTGCGTGCATGTATGGGCATCTCTAAGTTGTTATTTGTCCTTCGAATTTGTTTCCCGGGATACACTACAGAGGCAGTAGATATCTTTGATAGAGGCTTAAGGGAGGCGATAGAGGGAATCGTTGTGTGTGGAGGCCCGTTTTTCGGGGAGATTCAATGGAGACTAGTTACACTTCCTATCATATATGGAGGCCTTGGGTTATACACGGCTAAGGAAGCATCACAATACGCCTTTCTTGCATCACGTGTGCAATCTTGGGGATTGCAAGATCACATACTCAGGGATAGTGGAGTAGAAGGTATGGACGATAATTTTTATATGGCATTGAAAACCTTACAAGAAAATCTGCCCGACCAAGACTTTAGTAGTTTTACCAATAAAGACACCGCCCCACTTAAAGCACAAAGCAACCTAGCGAGTGCTCTTTTTGGTAAAGTTTTTAAAGATATGGGTAGGGTTTATGGGTTTTCGGATAGACAAAAAGCGGTTTTTGAGTGTCTACAAGCAGCGCATGCGCAGGATTTTCTTCTCGCTATCCCGATTGACGGCCTTGGACAGAGGATGTCCCCCTTGGAGTATCGGTGCATCCTTAAATACAGGTTAATGATCCCCTTATACCCTTCTGATTCTCGTTGCCCTGCTTGTATTACAGGCTGCCTAGACGCATATGGGGAACATGATGTTCATTGTAAGGTGGATCCTGGTTTCAAATATAGACATGATCATGTGAGAGATATCTTATATGATGTATTATGGAGGGCTGGTATTTCGGCAAAGAAAGAGGCGTCGGTCAACTTTTTGACGGATCCTCTTGAAGGAAGATCAACACTCAGGCCAGCAGATGTTCTTATTTTTGGGTGGGCCAACGGAAAACATACGTGTGTTGATCTTACTGGGGTTTCTCCATTAGTAGGCATCGGTCAAGGATCTTTCACAGTTGGACAAGCAGCTTTGAAAGCTGCCTTGGGTAAGATAACGAAGCATGAAAAGGCTTGTATTGATAATGGACATGCTTTTATTCCCTTTGCCTTTGACACTTTTGGGTATTTAGCTCCGGAGGCGGTTGGACTCCTAGCGAGTTCAAAGAGTCATGCACAGTAATGTCATGACTCCCGATTCTATAGAGTTTGTGTTTAAGAGGATAGGGTTTGCCATTCAAAAAGGGATTGCGGCGCAGCTTGTTGCTCGCTTGCCTTCTATGTAATAACTCGTGAATCTGTTTCAATGTTTACAAAATCAAAAGAGAAAAGCAAACCCTCGTTTCATTTTCGACAAAATTGAGAGTACCAAAATAAGATCTCACCAGGTATAAACGATAATATTTTACCTATTTTTTTTTATCATTGCTTTATTTTGTGAATAAAGTTTTTTCTTAGGTAGTATTTTTTAAAGATTTTAAAAAATTTCTTTCTTTCCGTTTACTATTTTATGGAGTTTTGAAGCATGGATTTCTTTAGATTTCAGTTTTGCGGTGTTGATGGTTTTGTTAGGGAAGGTGTTAATGGTGTGGATGATTTTGTTATGTTGTAGCAGGTGTTGATGACTTTGGTTGTAATATTCTTTTAATAATGAGCATTCTGACTGGTATCAGCTCGAGCTTCTTCAGTATCAACATGAGTATAGCAGCATCAGTACAAGATTTGGCTTGACAGCAAACCTCGTGGTCAACTTCTCTGGTATTGTAGTGATTTGTTACAGGACTATTGTTGGTGATGTTAATTGTCGATTGGATATTGGGTTTACGGGTTAACTGTTGTGTATGGTCTACTTCCCATCATGTTATATTCTTAGTTTTGATTTGATCACTGACAATTTTTTTTACTTTGTCATTACTTGTGGAATTCAGAGAGAATCATTATCTATGGTGGTTGTATGTCATTAATTATGTATTTGAAAACTCAACTGGTAGCCAATGATGCAACTAAGGTACAGTGGTGGTAAATTAGAAGAATTGACAAAAAGTTTTTGTTTGAGCAAGTGTCTGAATGACCTGTCCCGTGGCTCTGATAAGTACTAAATTTTTTGGTGGAAAGAGACAGAATGTGGTCTTGCAAAGAATATAATCACCAAAAATTAGGGCAGCCAAGGAGCTGTAATTTAACAAGGATGGTGAGCTGTTATAGATTTGTAAGTCACTTTTTGGTCTATTCATTTTTTTATATCTTTAGTTTATTATTTGGTTTGGTTACGAGTTAGCTAATAACTTATTCTCCATTTTCTGCCATTGTAGAATATTGTTAACAAGCTTGCAGATTACACCTAGTCCTAAGGTTAGAAATGTTGTTTTGGAAATGAAGTACGGCTCAAATGTGGCTTAAGAGTCTGTAACGAAGTTGTTTATTGTGAAGACACTTAAATGGGGGTGTTTTACAATTGTTATGAATCCTAGAAGTTGTGTTGATTCTCCGCTAACTACCCCAAGGTGAAAGTTTGCATTCATTTACGTTGGTATATGCATATTGTGCTCATTTATAACCATTTTTTAGATAATGTATATATCATGGTTAGTTCTTAACTTGCCACTAGTATAAGCAAATATGCGTACTGACTAGGTGTATTTGTTATCTCCGGTTTAAACATTAAAATTCTTCAGTTACAAGTAAAAATGTCATCTTAATATAATGGAATGGGGTCCGTACTGGTAAGTGAGAGTTGATATTGCACTTGGTTGGGTGTTCCAACTGAGATAGAGATATCCAAACTATTGGGTATCTATTTAAGATAGCTAATGTTTTGCGTGTTTGATTTTATTCAAACACTCTGTCTTGTTTTCTGTAGGGACTCATGAACATTTCATATATGTGTAGGCTAGTTATAGTGGCTGGCAACGATGATATTAATGCTTCCAGGCACACTACCAAGGCAGAACAAAAAAGTTAAATGTGGAAAAAATCTCTAGCAGCCACCTTATTACATGATTTTGACAAAGAAATATCTATGGTTTCTTGTGGATACAGGGCAATCAAAGAGTTCTACTGATAAGCTAGTACAACAGAATTGGACGACAAAATGAAATTTTCTATCTCTTTTTATTCAGGCAAGCTCTCCCATTCCTAATCTTCTACATCTATTAGTTTCATGCGTTCACATCACCTGTAATTTTCTAGCTCCAATATTAATACTTAGCATTATTCCCTTACTGTGGTCTTATTGGTTTTCAGACTGACAATGGTACAGTCCCACTATTCTCTATACCTGAGAGTGCAATAGCGAAAAATCCATTTACAAGCGTACTTCTTCGTTCCTGTTTGCCTTTTGATGTATTGTATAACCTTTTGAATTCGAGTTCATGGAAATACATAGTCCCTAAATGTAATGAAGGCTTTTTTATGGAATTCATTACAGATTTACTTCTAGTCTTGTCTTACCAGTTAAGGTAAGAGAGATTGTTGGTTGAAGTGAAATGTTTTCTATGTAATTTGGAACAAGATTTTGGTCCCGGTATTTCTTTGATTTCTGTTTCCCTGACTGCATGGTTCTTCAATTTGCCAGATCCACAGGGAGAGATTACTGAAAGATATACTGGAAATTCTTCCATTCCAATTAGGTAATATTCTTGGCCAGTATGAGTATGTTCACCATCCACCGTGCTTAAAACTAAGTACTGTGAAGATATTTGAAGAAACAACCTAGTGACAGTAGCTTTATATCATTTTTTTATGTTTCTTAGGAATTTTATTGTATATTTAAACTAAGTTCATAATGCCCTAAAGTGCTATAATTAAGCATGGGTGATTGTCTTACCAGGTCCGGTTCTATACTATTTGTAATTATGGAATTTCTAATTTTGAAAATACCACTACAGATTTTGTAATTCATTTTTTTTTTTATTATGATAACATATTTTGCAACGTATATATATATGTTGCTTATATTATTTTATACGTTGCGTTAAATGTAATTAAAGCAACGAATGAAGAAACATATGAAACGTTGCTTTAATTAATTTAAGAAACGTTTATAAAACATTACCAAAAATTTGTGACGCCGTGTGGGCAACGTACATAAGCGTTGCTGAAATTCTTAGCAACGCTTATAAACGTGGTAAATTAGCGATTTTGGTGTAGTGAGCATAACAAATTATGAGTACATTTTCGGGACTCCATAACTCTACCTAAACTGCAAATACCACCAACACCAATTACTACTTCTTTCTCAGCTCATCGGGATCATCCATCAACCCAACATCATCACCTGTTTCAACTCAAGCCATTTGCAGCTGCAAACAATCACCAGTACCTCCTTTAGCTCATGCTACCACTAATTCAAACATCTTCCCTCTTTACACAGTACCAACACAAGCTAACATTCATCACAACCAGACTCAGGAGTGAACTCGCCGAGATGATTGATGAGTGAATCTGTAATCAAACATCATCCTCGCCTTTTTGTCACTCTTTGGTCGCCTGTCGTTGGGTTGACGTCAAGACATCGACGATATTCAGGTAACAAACATCTCACCACTAACATTACCAAATCTGAAATTAAAATTCAAAGGAAACCCATTCATTCAATTCTCAATTACGAGCAACAAAAACCCAATTCCTTGTTCAATTCTCAAATTCAGCAGCAGGACCGTATTTGTTAATCACTCATCATCAGCAACTGATAATCATGACAAGTTATCACAACATTCATTGCAGAAACACTTTCCCCTAATTTTAATTCAAACTCAGACCAATTACTGACCTATCACAGCATACATATCTTTCCCATCATGTACCTGATGCCGCAGATGTTGTTTCTTAATCAATCGATGCCAAAACCCCCAATTCAGTTCATGCCTCAGATCCGCTTTATGTAATTGATTAGCTCCACCAAAATTAGTCAAAAACCCATCATTTACAGTCATGAATCAATGGCAGCAAAACTAGTTCCTCTCGAAACAAACCCCATTCGAATATGTGCCCTAATATCCCAAACTCCATCTCCATTCACAATCAATTACATCAACAGATCAGACCCTAACTTCTTCCTCTCAAACATTACCTCAACTGTAGATGATTCGAATCAAAAACAAACCCTTGAATACACCCAATCCAGTTGACAAACGAACCCAACTTGATCGCTGCAATTTCTCATCTTAATCGAGATTTTAGACTCCGTCGATCGGCAGATAGGAAAGAAAGAAACGAAGCATAATTTAGGAAAATGTGGGTGTGAGTAATTTTTTCTCCAAAAATGGGTGCGCGCCTGAGGTTTTTTGGGCGTGGGTTTCACAGTGGAGAAAAACTGAAAAATGGGTCTCCCTGTAGTTTTCACTTTTTATTTCTCATGTTTTGGAAGAAAAAAAAATGAAGAATCTCTTCGGTTTACTTGCTGATATGATAATGGGTATTTGATTGTAGCCCCTGTGGAGGCCTGTTATTACAAACCCGGATGCAACCAAGACAGGATACATCCTACAGCACATGGATGCCTGGGCATATGCTTGGTGGATGAGACTCGAATCTCCCTAAGCACACTAGTTTAGGGACACCGGCAATAATTGTGTTAGCATCTCAATCTCTTTAAGCATTTTAAGAGAGGAGAGAGAGCAACACCAACTTGCTTATGCAAAACCTGGCTTTCCCATTATCCTCTCAATTTAGAACCGCAGATCTGATCAACTCTAGCTTGGATGTTGATTTCTAGCTCCATGAATTATAAAAACAAAAGGCCACCCGTGGTAATTCAGTCTCACTTAGAGAATAAACTACGGTTTTCGCTCTCCTCGAACCCCTTTTTGCTCTCCCTCTAACAGCAGTCCTAAAATGTTACAAAGTTGGAAATTTATACTGTCATAACATTCTGGGTCATTATTGTAACTGAGTAAAGATTGCTGGAGGATTTGGTAGGTAGTTGAAGCAAGAAGGGGTATACCCATTAAGGAAGTCAAATCAAAATCACAAACTGAAACAAGTCACCAAGGCACACACATACAATTCTGACTACACAACAACATCATTTCTACTGACTGCTTCCTGAGTACAAAAAAAGAAATGCTAGGAGTTCCCAAAATAATACTGAAGATAAGAGCAACAAACTTAAGTTTGAAAATTAGTGCGCAAAACACTCGTGTCATCCGCTTTCTCCTTATCGTAATTGCTATATCTACATACTCCTCCTCTTCCTCTAGATTAACGTTATACCATCCCATCGTACTTTCCCTAGATATGTACCAGTGCCGAGTGAAATTAGACTCTCTACGTAGACAGAAGTAGGCAAAGATGAAGCTGCTATACCCTCGTAGGTATTAAGAGTCCTAGTTGTCTCATGTTCTGGGTCATACAAAACAAAACGCAAAGAGGCATAGCCATCGTTTACCCCAAACAAAATCTTTCCATTCTCCAATAAACCTAAGGGAGTCAAATTGTCCATATCCTCAAATTTATGAATGTCAATGGTGAAAGGATGGCTCCATGATTTCTTCACCCCGTTCTCCTTCAACTCCCAGAACTCCAGACTACCCCCATATTCAAGAAACCAAAGAGATCCCCCTAAAACACACAAACACATTTGGTTATCATGATTGACTGCGTCAGGTATTGGTATCTGATCGAACTCTTCTTTCTCAAAATCAAAGCGCGTGATGATTTCCGTGTGCATGTCCTCTCCTAACTCTTTCCAGTGGGAAGCTCCGTTAACAGGTAGACGACCCATATCAGGTAAATCGAGAGTACTTAAGCGCATATCAACCTGGATTTCCTCCAGTCTTCTCCATGAATTTGATCTTAGTGTATACACCTGAACCTCACACCAGTTACAATCATTTTCCTGTGTTATACGTACAACTTTGAAATCCTCAAATTGGTGATCATAACCAATTCCATACTCTTCAGAATCCCATGGGTACTCCTTTAATCTAGTTGGTGGATCCGGTAACTTCTTACAAGCGACTCGAACTTCTTATAATGCCTTAACAAAACCAAGATATTACAACATCCGAAAATCTCAATTCCCATGTCGGAAAATTTAACAGGGTAGTTGATATGACCAGAGCTCCAAACTGTAGACGATGATGGATCATAACCAAAGGTATAAATATCTCTTCCATTACGAACCATGATACTAAATCGGTTCATCTCAACAGCATACTTATATTGTGTTTTAAGAAATTCAGGGTTTTTCAAAAATTTGCACCACATTTTGTTGACGCACCTGAATCGTGCGATCGACTTTGCAGGCAACCAAACAAGGATGTCTGATGGAATATCCCATGGCAAGTTCACCATTCCTGCAGTCCAAAATAAAAATGCAATTTTACTGTACTCATATTTAAACAGAAATTCAAATCTGACCAACAACAATAACATGATTTTTAGCTCAAAAAACGTATAAATACAATCCATGATGATTCAGTTCTAGTTCTCTAAATTCTTAACCAAAATGAGAAAATCAAGAACAAACACAAATGAAATTGGAAATTAGAAGGAGGGAGAGAGAGAGAGTACCTGAAAGTGAATTTGCAGAGGCCAGAGGGGTGATTTGCTGGTGTCTGGAAGGGAGATAACTTTAGGCTTAGGGTTTCTAAGGTTTTTTGATGGAGGTTTTCAATTTCACATGACTTTCTACTACAGAGAGGAAAATAATTTTTTTTACCGGAGAAATTTTTCTTGCGGAATCGTCGTAGAAATCTATAGGTTTGGCCGTTTGAGTCAAGCCTCAGACCATGACAAGATTTCAATCAAACCCATTTAAGGGACAAAACGAGTTTGTCCGTTCTTAGTTTTTAAGTTTCGTTTCTTTCTTCCATGCTTACCCCTCCAGCATAGTCACTAACCCAATCGTACGTAGTTAGTACGCTTGCCCCTCCAGCATAGTCACTAGGGATGGTGATGGGGCGGGGATCTTGAATCCCATCCCCTATCCTGTTCAAAAAATCAAAATCCATCCCCTATCCGTTACAGTAAGAACCGGGGCGAGGATGGGTATGGGAAATACCCGTAGGGGACGGGTTTCCCATAGGTTACCCATGATTTACGAAAAAAACTATGTCACAATCCAAAAAATTGTTGTCAAGGATAACCACATTGAAGCCAAAGTGCAAAAAGAAATTATATCGACAATAAAACTATCAAGTACAAAGCTTTTTCTTTCTTCTGAATCTTGGTTATAATCCAATAAGATTGATTATATATGTGGACTAAAAGAAAACACAGTTAACATTGCAAGATCGATCATCTATAGTATAATTTGTATGAGTGATCGAGTTACAAAAATACTTTATGTGCGAACTATCGTTGGTAAATTTCTATGAACATTGAACGAAATAATAAAGAAAATCTATGATAATAGCTTTTAATAAAATTGTAAATCCTACATATAAATGTACGGGGCGGTTATGGGGTGGGGACCTTAAATCCCATCCCCACCCCATCCCCACCCCATCCCCGCATAACTAAGTTCGGGGATTAGCCGTATCTGACCCCATCCCCGTTTATGCAGGGAAAACCCTGCCCAATAGGGGCGGGTATCCATGGGGAGGGGTTTGGGTGGGGCGAATTGCCATCCCTAATAGTCACTAACCCAACCGTAGTTAGTCTGCTTACCCCTCCTGCATAGTCACTGACCCAATTATAGTTAGTCTTTATATTATTAGTATATATTAGGAAAATGGGTTGGTTTTGAGATACCAAATGGAATATGAAGTTGGGGAATATTTGCTGATCTTTTTCCTTATTTGTTAGGGACTGTCTTTCAAACAAGAAACTATGTTTATACCTCTAAATAGAACCTGATCCTCATAGACATGAAAGCATTCACCAATTCATTAAATTTTGAAATTCATCGTACCATGACTAATTCAATACAAACTTGAATTCAGTTTACACTACATGCTCACAAACACCTAAAAAATCTAAGCAAATACCGAATCCACGCCATCAATAAGTCATAGCTTAGCATTTTTTAAATACAGGGAATATGTAGCACTTGAAATATCAAGCTGTTGCACTAGCTTTCAGATCCCTAAAAGCATAAAAAAGTTATAAGTTCCACCTGTATACAACAATTGAAAGACGATAACTTGTTCGCTGTACTACTGAAACATACCTGGCATCGAAGCTTCTCTTGTTGAACTTTATCACTTCGGTTCTTGACAGTTGATGTCATTGAAATTGAGAAATCTGTAGCACTTGAAGTTAAGGAATCTGCAACAACCACACATAAATGAAAGTGCTAAGAAACTAATTCTGAGATCAAGAATATAATCTCATCATCTAATCAGTAAAACCAATGCAATGCTAGAACTTAGACACATCCAGGTGTGCTTCCAAGAATCTTAACATAAATGGAACTTTCATCAGTAGAACTCCAAACTGAACTATCATACCTGATTGACAAATATGCTGGAAGTAACTTTTACTATCATTTAACTGGCATTAGAAAATTAACAGCATTACAACATTATATATATGTTTCAATAGATTAAAAGTAATTTTTGAAAAAAAAGAAATTTGTTTTGTGCATATACACCTTACACATTGAGATATGACTGAAACCAAGTCCCTATTATACCCAGTAAGATATGAATCAAATAAATGTACAAAAAGGAACATCAGATATAAAATCTCTGCATCTTCCGCTTTCCATTCTCTGAGATTCACCCGAAGAAGCATATAATATTGCATATTTAACCATTAGAGCATAAATTTAAAAGGAAAAAAGACTCGCATAAATCCAAATTAGAAATGCAAGGACAACATTGAACAACGGAAAGCAAAGAGATAAGCCTATTAACACCGCCATGGGAGGTAGACGTGTTCCAGTGTTAAACTAAACAATGCACTATAATATTGGGGTTATATAGCATTTCCAAGAAGCCAAGTGGGTCGTATAAAATAAATTGGGTACTACACTAAGAAGGACATATAAAATATATTGGAGTATGTTAGTCCATGGACATATAAATTAATTAAAATGGGCAGATGGTTCAGGTGGTCGTATAAATGAAATTTGGATAATCATTCAGATAGTCGTATAAATGACAATCTGCATACTCAAATGGAAGAATGGGAAAGTAAAAAGATAAATTAATAGTAATCAACTTAAAACCATTTGGGACATATGTGTAGAGTGAAGATTGAACTGTATCTTAAGTGAGAAATACAAGAAAAAAAAAGCATTACTTCAAGCTTTCGATGTGCTTATCATATTTTGAAATAATCGTCCAATGTTAAGTATAGAATCTAGGATATTAGATTCTATGGAAAGGCATTGGTTTTATCAGTGAATCTTCGATAAATATTTTCTCTTTCGATCCTAATAGCAAAACTTTCTTAGGTGTTCAATTTATAAGGGTAATAAGACAGGGTTCCAATATCCCTTTAGCTATATGACTATTTATTTATTTGCGGTAGTGGTACCAAAGATGTTACCCAATCTTATTAGCAAATGAAAGGATCACTTTAAATTTTCCTTCTAACAATTTGCATCGGTACATCGCAACAAAATGGCAGTATTCCCTAAAATATTGTAACTCAAACTAGTTATGTCGGATCATCTCCTTATAACTTGTTGTGAATGCTTGTATTTTCTCTAGCCTTCTATAACTTCAGCTGCACCATTTTGGGTACTCAACAACATATTATATGGGGAAATAAATGAAAGGCTATAACTACATATAATTCTCTCAAACTCATTAGTTATGAGTCAGAAAGATATAGCAATTCTGTAATGTATATATAGAGAGATAATACTTACTCTTGGAGTAGGATGAAATCTCATTGAACATGAAGGAATTATTTCTATCGTTGCCGCTGGTCTATACAAAAAGCTGCAATAAAATGACTTACAATAAAAAAATTTAGTACAAAGCATAGATGCTTAAGAAAATTAAAGTAAAAATCTACTGCCGTAATCGTAGTCCTTGTGTCGTGTATAAGCATTATTAAGAAATTTTTATGAAAATGTTATCAATGTTGGAAAACATTCAAAAAATTGATAATCAATACCGTACTGTAAGCGAATCCATCAAAACTAGAAAAACCAGGTCCATTATCAAGCCAAAGAACAACATGATATTCAAATTACACTACAAGGTAAAAGAACCAACTCCTCCCACTTTTCTTAACTACAATCACATATCTGAAAGACCCAATCCACTAAAACAACCAAACTTTTAGTAAAAATATAAGAACATGGGTTTCGCTGAAATCATGAAATTTACTAATAACTTATAAAGTGGACTCTAATAAATTTTCCAATCAATCCAAGAAAGAAGAAAAATAAAAGCAATTGAGAATTGATATGAACCCTATGCAAAATCCTCCTATTAAAGCTAAAAAATAACACAATTCACATTAGGATAATCACATGATAGAACTAGAATTCAAAATTCGGGTCAACTGGATTCAGATCCTTTTTCGTTGTGCTGTAAGATCTTGTTATTGACTCAAGGGAGGAGAAGAAGAAAATTGATGGGAACAAAGAAGAAGACTCGCAAGGGAGTAGTTTACTCCACCTCTTCTAACTTTGGTTGAGTTACTCACAAAGGGGTAATAATGTACTTTAGAAACAAATCGATCTCAACCAGGACGGACCTATTTGACTCTGTCCATCAAAATAAGTTGACTGAAACCTTGTCCATATATTAGGTTTGACGCAAACCTAGGGATTTCTACGATGATTAGCCAATTTTCTTCGGTAACAAATACTGTATATTTTATGGATTTTTTTTTTTTTTTTTGAAGTGTATGGAATTTCATTCGTTACATGATAATGTGGTAGAAGCCCTGATTACAGTCCAATCTTGATAAACGAATGTTCGATAAATAAATAATCTCGCCAAATAAATAATTTTTTTCGGTCTCGACTTGAGCAAAGGTGATAAATTAATGACCTCGCTTAATGCATTAATGATTAAAAAGATTGAATCCTTAAAGATCCTATAGAAATATAAACGAATAATCACTAAATTTCATGTAAAATATATATCAAGAATACATCGCACGGTTTGGATAAGTTTTCCTATGTAAAGAGTGGTTAGGATCTGTCCTTGGAACAGTTTTGATTCTACCGACTACGGAGTAAATGAATTCTTTCATTTCACATGTTGTTTCTCTTCTCATTGAGTTTTCACTTTTTATATTCCGGAGACGAACAAAATCTCAGCGTACGAAAACCAAAAAGAAGATTTATCCTTCTATCTTCTCCAACTCGCTGCAACATCCATGGTAAGCATAATAAAAGCCAATCTCTCCTTTACTACCGCATTACTATCTTGAACCCTAATATTTTCTTTACACAATTTGAATAACTTAGCCTATGTAAAGAGTGGTTAGAATTTGTCCATGGAAAATATAAATCCATGGCCGTGATTTCCCATACCAAACCTTTTTCTGCACGTGTGGCTTAGCTTTTAAGGAGAGGAATGAGTAACCATGGGTACTCAATTATTTTTCTCATTCCCATTCAATATCTCATTCACAGTATATTGAAACGAAACGCTCATTCATCTCTTTCTTCCAAGCCCAAATCCTAACTCTGCTATATTGAGCAATTCTGAGTAATCAAAATCAAAAATTAGAATCAATTAGAAGAATGTTTTTATACGCCTATTGTGTTCCATGTAATCTAACTGCGTATCCGCTAAAAATGTTAAGGCCCATCAGGCCCGAGTTGTTTTGTATTCCCCTCTTGCAGAGAAAAACTATTGAGGTCTTGAACACAGTTCTCTTCTCTATGTTTACTGATAATGTTGTTGAAGGTGATAATATCATTTGTACTTTTAGCTTTGACCCTGTATTTCTTTAAAAGAACAATAGTTAAAGAATTTATTTATTTTTATTGGATTTACTTCTTTTTTTCTTCTGAGTTGTCTTCATTTTCTTCCAAATAAGAAGAATTATTTTCGATCGAAATCATCAAAATCTCTTTTGCTTATATCCATTTTTATCGACTTTGGTCTTATCTTTCACAAAAATCATCATTTGGTCAAGGAATTTCATTGATTTTCCTAAAATTCACAGGGTAAAATCATAAAAGCGAACAGGTTTAGATCTTCAAATTTGTAAATTTGTTTGATTTCTTAGATTTTTTTTTTTTTTTTGAAGTACCTCAGAGGGCACTTTTTATTGAAAACAAAAATTATTCCGTGTACAAAAAATGGGTTGGAAACCTAGCTAAGAATTTGAGAAGTACATTGTTAATTAAGGGCCAATTTGGTGTTTATGCTTTTATGATGAGATAATTGCAGATTTACCATCGATGTCATTTTTGGAGAGATACAATTATCTAGGGGTTTAATTATCAGTTTATAATTTAATGATCGTTGCAGCATTTTAATTTAATTTATTTTATTTCTTGAATTCAATCATGCATGTCTATTAATATATCAAGTTTCAGTACTTTGTTCTTCAAACTATTTTCTTTCAATATATTGCTCCTTTTTCTGAGTTCTTACTGATTTGGAAGCAATTCAAACTATTTCAGATTGGTTCAAGAAGTAACAAAGTTTCTTAGCTCCACTGGACATCACTTTGCACCGATGAGTCTTATCATGTCTCCTTTGTAAGTTTTGATCGCCCAATTTACATCTCTTCAATACATGATTTCCACCAAATTTAGATGCTTCATTTTGTAATTTTCCAGTTTGGTGTTACAATCTTACGGGGCTGTTAATGGAGTTCTATAAGCAGTATGGTTGTTTTTATGTATGCAGTTGATTTAGTGCAAATAAGGGAAACAAAGATATATAGTAAGTATCTACTTATCCCTTCACCATCCAATTAGAATTTGTTAACCAGTTTTGCCGGAAAGTCCATAGTTTCCATCATACTTCCATGCCAACAATTATCCTTCACGGTTTAGTTACTTTAATATTTTGTTTGTATATACTCCCTCCGTTCCACTTTAGATAACATTTTTGGAGTTTTCATGCAGATTAAGAAATAGAGAGATGAAAATTTTCCATCTATGCTCTTGAGAAAAGTCTTCAAACATTAATCACTATTAGTGAATTTAAAAATTAACTTATAGTTCCAAGACAAAATATAAGGGTGTTATTGGCATTTTTGTGGGAAAATATGAAAACTTTCAAGTATTGTGGAATAAAAATTTAACCCTAAAACATCATCTAAAATGGAACGGAGGGAGTATGATGTTAAATATGCATTTCCTATTTTGTGCAAGGTCTGGAAGACTTCTTACAATGTTTTTTGTATTTCGGGGAAATAACATTATCCATCACACTTGATTGCACTGTTAACCAAACTGTGGTAGTCATTTGTGATTCGAAACGGTTCTAAGGAGTAATTTTTTTTTTTATACTTTGAACCACCCTGTTGTCTCGGTATTTCATTTTCATACTAACATGATCTCCATTTCCAATAAAAATGTTTGCATTAAAAACGTTACGGCACGGGACTTCATTTACTCCTTCGTTTCTTTTTTTATACTTTTTAGTTGTGAAAGAACATTATTTGATATAGTATTATTTGATATAGTAGTGCTTATAAATATAACTAATTTGTATTGTTAGAGAATTGTTCGGTCGAACTCGCAAGCGTTGCTATCTCAAGCTTGTTGTCAAGTTTAGTTTCCAAAACTATAAGCCTTGATTTCTAGTCTACTTATACCTAAGTCTCATACTAGGATAAAAAGCGTAGTTGATCTCTAGACTCCACAACGTTCATCATGCAAAGGCGAACAATTACTCAAGGAATTGGTGGATCTTCATCGACAAAAAAGTATGTGGAGAGATGAACTTATCTATCACTCAAAAGTCTATCTACTCTATCTCCTATCTTGAGATAAAAGTCGTATTGCTACATAGACTTCGATTATATTTTTAGTTGTGAAAGAACATTATATGATATAGTAGTGCTTATAAATGTAAGTAATTTGTATTGTTTGAGCATTGCGCGGTCGAACTCGAAAGCATTGCTATCTCAAGATTGTTGTCAAGTTTAGTTACCAAAACTATAAGTCTTGATTTCTAGTCTACTTATAGCTAAGTCTTAGACTAGAATAAAAAGCGTAGTTGAGCTCTAGACTCCATGGCGTTCATCATGCAAAGACGAAGAACTACTCAAGGAACTGGTGGATCTTCATCGATAAAAAGGTATGTGGAGACATGAACTTATCTATCACTCAAAAGTCGATCTACTTTATCTCCTATCTTGAGACAAAAGTCATATTGCTATATAGACTTCGATTATACACATTTTCTATTTCGAGCCGAGTTTATCTCTCTTATCTATTTCTTGAAATATGTGTTGGTAAGCTTTCTCTTTGGCCAAGTTCATCTTGACAAGTGACGAAAGTCATGTTGATTATTTCAATATCTTGAAAATTGCTTTGATGAAAAATAGTGTGTGAATAACCTTTATTTAACATCCTCTAAGAATGTTTCAATTATTGAAATAAAGAGTTAGAACATGTAACCATCTTTCGATATAAGCATATAATGTGTTCGCGCATTAGTGTATAAGTCCAAAACTGGGAACCAAATGTATACATACTTGTGTATGTACTAAATGGTTGATGGAGACTGGGACCGTGAATTTCTGCTGAGTTTGGAAATCATAACTAACTCAATCCGGTTACCTAAGTATGCATACCCATATGCATACTGGCGGAAAGTTCACATCCGTGAATTTCTACTGAGTTTGGAAACCAAAACAAACTCAAATCAGGGTACTTAAGTATGCATACCCGTACGCATACTTAAGTGTGTTACTTTCTAAAATTGGTTTTCTCATGAACTAAAACATTTATATATTAAGGAATGCAATTCGCAAACCATGGCTATAATATTCATGAATCGATTCGAGTGAATCAAACCGATTTTGCTTCGATTGCATCTTGTATGGTTCTATAAGATCTAAGCAATTGAACAACTCTCGAACTAGTTCTTTTGAGTCATTTGAACTAGTTATGGTGAAGATGAATAAGGTTGATATGAAAGTGCTCATATGGCTAACCATTGGCTAACTACTATTGAACCAACTATGTGTACACATTTAGGTATGGTTACTCAAACCTAAATGACGTATATTTCATTTGTGTATAACAAACTAAGTTCGATCTAACGGTTGAAAGATATTTGCTTAAATCTAATCAGGTTTTCATCTAACGGTGAATATTGAATGCTTTGTTACCAAGGTAACTTAGATTGCAAACCCTGATTTGTAGACTATATAAAGGAGAACTCTAGAAACTGGGAAACCTAATCCCCATACCTCCTGTGTGATATACTAGTTGTATTAGCTAGAGTCGATTATCCTTTAAACTTAAGTTTCTACCGAGACCCTGTAGGTTAACGACTTAAAGAATTCATTGGGATTGTGAATCCAGACCCAACTATTTTCTCTGTAGTTGCATGATCTGATCTTGCTGTTTCTATCGTGATTGAGTGAAATCGTAAGATTGGCTTGAGATTAATTTATCCGATAGGCAAGATAGAAAAGTAGTCTTAAACATATTCGTCTCATCGTTTGTAATTTCACATTATCTTGTTTCGCTAGTCGATTAAGATTTTTGTGAGGTGATTGATAATTCTAGGCTGTTCTTCGGGAATATAAGTCCGGGTTATAGATTGGCTCCTATTCACCTTGATTTATCAAAATACGGAACTGTTTGCATCCAAAATTATTTTTAGGAACAAACACGATGATTGATTTGATGATGATTATTGATAATTAGGGTAAAATTAGGGTTAGAATCGAATTGAAGGAAAAAAAAAGAACACAAAGAATTTAACGTGGTTCAGCATTGTGCCTACATCCACGGATAAGTCTCCCTAAGGAGAGTAGTTTTATTGATTGGATTACAATGGATTTCTAGTTACCCTCTAAGGTTTTTCTTGGTGTTTTCTCCTGCCTTAGGGTTATCCGTCCTTACATTTATACAATTGTCTGGATGTTCTAGAACTTTCTTCTAGGGTTTCAGGTGGAAACGGGCCTCTGGAAATGGGTCATCAAACTGGGCCGACCTCTTCTGGCTACTAGGCTTGGGCCAAAAAATATTCCTCGCCAATAGTGATGTAGTTAGCCCATAACGGTATCCGAATATTATGGTACAAACAGGAACAAAACTCGTAGGTTTTCTGTAGGAGATAGATTTATATATTACTGTAGATTTTTCTATGTGATACAAATTTGTTTATTAAAGTGTTCGACTTTGGGTCATAGAAACTCTTAGATTTGGGTGAGATCATCTAAGGGAATCAAGTGGGTAGTATTCTGCTGGGATCAGAGACGTAAGGAGCGCAACTGTACTTTAGATCAGTGTGAGATTGATTGGGGTTCAATTACAGTCCAGAGCGAAGTTAGTTTGTAGTTGGCTAGTGTCTGTAGCAGCTTAATATAACGTGGTGTTGATTATGGACTAGGTCCTGGGGTTTTTCTGCATTTGCGATTTTCTCGTTAAGCGATCTAACTCTATAGACAAAAGTGATATCTCTATAAACATACCACTAGTCTTCGATGTCTCAAATTACTTGTGGTGGAAAATTTCTATGCGTGCCTTTCTTCAAGCGCGTGATTTTCAATCATGGGTTTATGTAGTTAATGTCTATGATGCTCCCATTATGGTGATAGGAGATGAAACCGTACCTAAAGATATTGGTGCATATGACGCTGCTGAGATACTTACTGCAAAGAAAAATTCTGACGGTTTGAATGCCATCATACATGTCATTACCCCAAATCTTCAACACCATGTGACTACGTGCACTATTTATAAAGATGCCCGGGATATCTTAGGTCATTTTCACAGTCTCCATAATATTTATTGCGCTTATCTCACCTGAGCCTCATTCTTTTTTTCATATTTTTTTACAACTCTTATAAGGGTTGTGATAGTAATATTAAAAAAAATAGGACAAAACTACCAATATTGAGAGGAAGGGAGAATGGTTAAGGGATTGTGCTAACACCTAGTAGGCTTGTGTTCGAATCTCTCAAACACCATTTTTCCAAAAGATAATTTTCTTTATCTTCAACAACCCTTATAAGTGTTGTCCTAGAGTTATTCACTACCTTAACGAGATGAGTTGTTAAAGTCTAAAGGTGGTCACTACTCTTTTCACAAAAACGTTGTGATTTTGATTCTCATCATGACTCTTAGTTCCTCTTTGGTCCTAAGAGTTGGACGTTTTTATACTTTGACAACTTTTGTCAAACAAAAGTTGTCAAACATACCACCTTTCACAACCTTAAATATACGAGTTGTGAAGTTACAGTTGTAGATTACTGTTTTTCCTGTAGAGGTGAATGTTTTACAGGATGGTTCGCCGTTGCATATGCACTTGAGTCCATTCTAAAATTCACTTTGTCCATTTCAAAACCTATCCCTTCACCACATTCTAACCATATCCCCTTCACCAATCCACAACCTATTCCTACAAATTCCTTCCTAAATACTGAAACTTCATATGCTCAGTTTCTCCGTGGTAGTCCATGCACGTCCAAGCATATTCCACCAACCTTTCACTGCAATAACTTAGATGCACCTACAACTGTTAAGATTCAGAAATCCAATTTTGGCAAAAGCATCACAATCGACAATCCTCCACACTCTATAGGAAAATGGAATGATGCTTTTATTATTTCATCCCCATATGTGGTTCAGTATTGGAACCACATTGGTATTGCTTTTATGTTTCGAGTTGAAAATTACTGCCAAATTCCAAATCTTTCCTATCAATTCTTTTCAAGCAATATTCCATGTGGATAACGACTTCTCTACGGAAGATTTGAAATTTAAATTCGTCTCTTGTAATGTGACTTATTCGGTGTTTAGATGGCACGATCAAATCTGGAGTACAAATGGAAAGAATCACCATGATTTCAACTTACAAATATTTGGAGTCCCTTATCAATTTTGGTCCTTAGAAGTTATGCATTCCATTGGTAAACTCTGCGGATATCTTTTACTTATTGATCCGGATACACTAAGACTAGAATATTTATGTGCAATGAGAATGAAGATAAGAAACAAAAAGGGTATTAATGCTATTCCAAGGATGATCAATATATTCTCTGGCAATCAGAAGTTCATAGCTCATATTACAGTGATCGGAAAGTCATCAAAGGTGGACCAAAACTTTCTTATTTTGCCTCCTTCAAATGTGGATCTTTTTTCAAATTTCTCTATCGACAATACATATGTTATGCCGAATTTCGTGGAGAAAAGTAGAAGACAAAAAAGAAAATTCCTTCCAGCGTACATCGCGCCAACAAATGCGGCATAGATTTATCACGAAAATTTCAATCAGAGCAAAAGAAATGATGATTCTACAGCTGATACGAAGAAAATTTTAAAATCTTTACCTATAAAGACAAGACATCATGGGTTAAAGAAAACTTTAAGGAAAAAGAAATGGAGAAAAAAGAAAGATGTAACACCTAAGCAAATTTAGCAAAGAATTCAAAAACTATCTTTAGCAGAAGATGTGGGTACCGCAACTATTCGGGAAGAAATGATGAACTATGCAGCAGACGTGGATATATACGGGAATAGTGACATAGATTCCTCTTCCAAGGAAGCTTTTAAACTCTCAGTTAAAGATTCATATGTCATAGCCAATGAGTCCGAACCAAATCTGACCGCTGCCCCTGAATCCCCTACAAATCAACAAACCAATCACTCTCATAGAAACCCACAAACCAATCACTGTCTTCCAAACCAACAAACAAATCAATATCCTCTACCAACTATTCAGAACACCTGCAACATCTTGTCCATCAACCAAATACAATCAATATTTGTGGGTTGATTGTATTTGGTTATAAAGTGGGATTGTATTTGGTTATCAACCAAATATAGCCAATAAAACCACAACATCCATCTAAAAAACCCACAACAGTTATAAAGTGGTCGACAACATCAATAAACTTAAATCAGCCTCATTGGTTTATAATTCCTAATTGGATTATAAAAGAAGTAAACCGTCTCTTTCAACTTGGTTTACAATTGGAAATAGGTTTCAATTCAATGCCAAATCACTCAAAAAAGTTTTTACTCACAACAATATCAACTACATGTCCTATTGTGAAACCAACACCTATCTTACCCATGAAATTTTTTCCTGAAGAAGACTTTGCAGTACAAACTAATATCCGTATTGAAGGAGTGGAGGATATTCCAACCCATGAACCAAAGATAAGAAACCTTCCTATGTTAAGCTTGGTAGATACTTTCATGGTTTCCATTGATGATGAAAATCCTTCTGTATCACCATCCACTAGCAATCCTATATATCCACCAGGTTTTGAACCTGCTTCAAGAGACATCGCAGATGATGCAACTTCAACTAGTCAAGATGATACCGAATCTCAGATGGTCCCAAAGAAACTCAAAACAGAATGGAAAAGACTTGGTGTCACTGTGGTGGATATCACCTCGCCATCAACAAAAAGATTAACTAAGGCAAAGGGGAAATATTTATCTCAATGAATCTCTCAATTCTAGACTGGAATGTGAGAGGGCTAAATTCCTCCATGAGAATAACCGTGGTCCACAAGATGATTCAGATGAGTAGAGCTCCAATCATCATGTTACAAGAAACAAAAATGTGTCACTGTAGTCAACATGATATCAAACAAATATGTGGTTTCAAAAATGTGGGATTGAATTTTCAACAAGCTGTTGGCAGTTCAGGAGGGATGTTAATTTTATGGGATAACGACTTTGTTGAGATAAATGATTCGCTGGTGGGAGATTAAACATTATCTGTTTCTTGCACCAACAAGTCTGACAACTTTAAGTGGATGTTAACTAATGTCTATGGTCCTAATAATCCGGCAGACAGAAAATATTTTTGGGTGGATATGGATAATGCTTGCATACTTTGGGATCTTCCTTGGTGCATAGGGGGTGACTTCAACACAATCAAAAAGTGTGATGAAAAAAATAATTGTTCTAAAATTACAAGGAATATGACTCAGTACAATAACTTTATTGAGAAACATGATCTTATTGACCTTCCTCTTAAGGGTGCAAGCTACACTTGGTCCAATGGGAAATCAAATCCAATGATGTGCAGACTTAACAGATTCCTAATCTCCCATTCTTTTGAAATTCACTACCCATTCACAACCCAACTATCCAAAGGAAGACCTACCTCAGACCACATTCCAATCCTACTTGACATCTCTGATCCTAGTTGGGGCCCTAGTCCTTTTAGGTTTGAAGTAATGTGGTTCTTGGAGAATGGTTTCTTACAATTACTTGAAAATTGGTGGAATTCTTTTGATTTTGCAGGCTCACCTAGTACTATACTTTGGTTGAAGTTGCAAGCTCTAAAGGAAAAAACTAAAGATATAGAATAAGGAGGTATTCAAGCACACAAATAACAGACTAAATGGCATCTTGGAAGAAATTCATTCTCTTGATAGCATTGCAGAAGACAACACCTTATCTGAAGAAGGTGGAGGTATTCAAGCACACAAATATGCTTTCACTCAAGACTGAGTTTGAAAAAACTACACAGATGGAGGAAATTTCATGGAAGAAAAAGTCAAAAACACGGTGGCTGAAAGAAGGCAACAGAAATACTTCTTTTTTTCATGAGCAAAGCATCATCTAGAAGGAGGCACAACAGAATTAGACAACTTTACATAAATGGTCCGTTGGTGGATGATAGAAGCATTCTCAAAGAATATATCGTGGACTACTACAAATCCTTATTCACTGAAGAAGAGGTAATTAGACATGAACTTGAAAATATTGCTTTCGACAAGATAAATAACCAAGAGAGTGAATTCTTAGAAGAAAATTTTACGGAGGATGAAATAATTCTTGCTATTCAGGATCTTGGCAGTGACAAAGCACCAGGCCCGGATGGATTCCCAATCATTTTTTTTAGCAATTGTTGGAGCTTTATAAAATATGACTTCATGAATATTGTGCATGAGTTTTGTTCAACAGGTCAAATCTACAGCAAGCACAACTCCACTTTCATCACTTTGGTCCCCAAAAGAGATTGCATTGAAACAATTAAATATTGTAGACCAATTTGTCTCTTAAAAATTGTGTATAAAATCATCTCTAAAGTCCTATCCACTAGACTGAAATTGGTGATGGATAAAATGATTTCTCCGGTGCAGTGTACATATATCGAAGGTAGACAAATAATAGATGGTACCTTGATCGCTAATGAGCTGGTGGACTCAAGACTGAGATCCGGTAAGGCGGGTATTATTTGCAAAATAGACCTTGAAAAGGCTTTTGATAGGATTAATTGGAGATACTTGGAGTTTGTTCTTCACCAAATGGGTTTTGGTATAAGTAAGATGTGCAAATGGCTAAGGTTTTGTTATTCTACCTCAACTTTCTCAGTTTTAATTAATGGTTCTTCCTTTGGTTTTTTTGGAAAGCTTAAGAGGTGTTAGACAAGGTTGCCCAGTCTCTCCTCTTCTTTCTAATATAGCTATGGAGGGATTCTCAAGATATTTGGACAGAGCCTCTCATTTAAATCTATTTAGTGGGTTTTCTGTAACTCCTTCTAGCATTATTGTCAATCACTTGCATTATACGGATGATACTATATTCTTCATTGATCACAGTAAAGAGGAACTTCTCAATTTATTCTCAGCTCTTAATTGTTTCGAGTACATTGCTGGTCTAAAGGTTAATACCTCAAAGACAAGACTCGTAGCAATTGGTGATGTGCCAATTATCGGTGGGGGTTACTCCCCTAGTTGTGCCACTGACAACCTCCCTTTTATGTACTTTGGCATGCCTCTTGATGCTAAATCAAATTCTAAGTGCATATGGGATCCAATCAATGAGAAGTTTGAGGAAAGAGTTTTACTCTGGAGACAAATTTCACTTTCTAAGGGAGGTAAACTTGCTCTTCTAAAATGTATACTCAGCACTCTGCCAATTTATTACTTCTCTCTCTTTAAAGCCCCAGCTTCAGTAATTAAAACTCTTGAGAAGAAAATGAGAAATTTTATTTGGAAACATGGCACTGGATCAAAGGTTTCTCATCTCATAAATTGGGATATCACTCGTGATGGAAAAAAGAGAGGTGGTCTGGGTGTTTTCAACTTGAAGTTAATGAATCAATCAATGCTTGAAAAATGGTGAGGTTTGGTCAGGAGAAGAATAGGTTTGTAAGGACCCTCAAGCTCGTCAACGCTATTAGACCGGTCAAGTATCAATTTAGCCGATAATAACTCGATTAGTTTAACACGGATGTTGATTAATAAGAATTAATATAACAACGATCTAGATACGAAATTAGTATCAGTAATTGGGTCTCGAAAAGTTATGCATAATGGACTACTCACACGCGTCTTTCGGATACTAGGTGAAGAAGATTTATCAATTTATCTCGGAGGGTAAAATAGTAATTTGGAATATTTCCCTTGTGACTGCACGTGGCAAAGAGAGTTGGGTCGGCCATATCTCCAAATCGAGAAGATAATTCATTTTTCACCTATTATTTTTTTTCTTCATCTTTCTTCTTTTCTCTTCTGCTTCTCTTTTGTTCTTCGTTTTCTTTAGTTCTCTGAAGCGTGTTCATAAATCAAGTACGTTGGTCATTAAGAGATTAGTAAACTTGGTGAATCTAGGGAGGTATTGAAGTTGACTAAGCTTTGGAGAAGAAGAAATGGATGATACTGTTATAATTGGAATTAGGGTTTATAGTGTTAATTAATGTTCTGAAGATTTAGAAGATGAATT
The DNA here is from genome assembly GCA_023529315.1 of Papaver bracteatum. Classification (NCBI taxonomy): domain Eukaryota; kingdom Viridiplantae; phylum Streptophyta; class Magnoliopsida; order Ranunculales; family Papaveraceae; genus Papaver; species Papaver bracteatum. The sequence goes on along the minus strand of JAJJWX010002041.1, from coordinate 118,731 downwards.
AAGGAGCTATTGTTGATGAAGAATCATGGGTTAAGTTTAATTGAAGTTATGAATTTGTCTTGGAGATGAACTGAGAACTAGGGTTTCTGAATCAGGTTTCGAGATTCTATTAAAGATGAATTAGAAGATAAAATTGAAGTTCTAGGAGGGTGATTTGATGGGTATTGAGGGATTAAACGAATTGGAGTTATGGTTGGAAGTTAAACTGATAATATGTACTTGTTCTGTGAAGCATCAATGAGTTAGGGTTTCTGCATGTTGTGTTGGAATTCAGTTTGAGTAAGAATTAAGAAGAGATATACAGAATTAGGAGATGGGTCTGCTTAATTGAAAAGTTAATTGATGGTTTGGGTTTAAATTTGAGAGTGAAGACAGTTAGGGTTTATATGTTCTTCCCCAAATTATAATTAGGGTTTCAGTGATGAGAATTGGGGTTTCTGGGACATGATGATGCTAATGATTCAAGATGGAGAAGAGATAGGTCATGTGGTGTTGATCAATTTAGAGTTACATCGGTTGTGGTTGGTGAAATAACAGTTCTGATAAGACTATTTTCTGGGTAAGTATTTATATTGTTTAATTTTATCATTTGAAGTTGAGTTATGTGGATTATAAAGTTTATGTGTCTGTGAATGAAATCTAGGGTGAGAAGAATACTCAACGGAATTGTGGTTGTAGTCAGAAATGGTATTGATAGTAATAGGATTATTATTTTGTTAAGTTGAGAATGAATAATCTGGTGATGCAAGTATGACTGGATTGGATAACAGATGGGAGTGAAGTGTGATTAAAATGAAAGTTGCATATTAGGTTTGAGTCTGTTTTGAAGTTGGGTTTGAGATGAACCTGATCTTAGGTTGAATGCCAAGAAGATATTGTTTAGAGATGGAGATACAGGGATGGTCTGTGGAATGAATGGGACTGAAGTTGTAGGGTTGTTGTTTAAGTCAAGGAGTTACAGATTATTATGTACTGTATTCTGAGTTGTAGTTGTTGAAGTCTAATTACGCAGGTGAAATTCTTGTAATAAGGTTGTGTATGGAGTAAGTTGATATGTATGGTGTTGTTGAAATGGAGGAACTGTAGAGTTATTATGAGCTGGGATATGTTGGGTATGGATGTTTGATTTGAAATGTCTTGGAGTTGGAACTGTAATTGGTACGTAGGCTTGTAACTGTTGGATACAGAACAATGGTTGGATTTGGAGTTCTGTTGTGTATTACAGTGGTGCAGATGGTGTTATTTGTATGATTGAGATAGAGTTGAAGAGTGATCTGAGGTCTGAGATGTGTATCAAGTATTGGTGGATGTAAAGATTATCTTGTAGCTTCAGTGAGGCTTGCAATTGATATAGCAGGTAAGCTATGTTGTCTTGTAAATCAAATTAGAGTTTTGTGTATTTAATGTTGGGTGTTATTCCCTGTAATGTTGGTGAAAGGTGATGGAACGGATCTGTAATGAGGCAAAACCTGAATTCAGGTTGGTAATGATTATGAAGTTGTTATGTATTTGTATTTAAGTTGTAGATTCTTTTAAAATGAATAACTTGTGAATAGAACCAGGGTAGTTGTGATCTTGTAACTATAATAGAGTTTAGAATTTTTAGTCATCCTAGTCAGTCTAGTTGACTTACCTGACTCAGACTATCTGACCTAAGTTGAATCAATGTTAATTCACTGAGTTACTGATCTTGAACCAGGACTTTGACCTTGACTGACGTTGACTGTTAGAGACCGTTGACCGTTAATTGACACTGTTGGACCAGGCTTTAGATTAATGGGCCGGTTTAGTGCACTGGGGCTTGGAATCTTTAAATAGAAATGTATGATTCTTGTGTGAGCCTTTGTGGCTAGTTTCTTATAGTTCTTGTGTGATTAATAGTTCCTTATTAACAACGTTCGATTCAACGGACGAACCAGTGGATCATGGATCTCGAGGTAGGCGTGTCCTGTCATCAAAAGGTGTGGGAATGTATTTGACTATTTTGTAATCATTATTGTTTCTTTTATAAAAGTTTAGGCTTCACAAACTCATGCATTGTCTGTCCTTGCATTCCATGCCTTGTTTAAAATGCATTATGTTAATCCTGTTGATTCTGTGAATCTTTCCACGATTTGGAAAGGACTTGTACTGTTTGTTGTCAATATGAATTGTTATGGGAAATGGAAATTTCCACTTGTGGTATATTGGATACGCTCCTTCACATTTATACCTACTTTAATTCAGCTTTTATTGTTTAGAGTACTAGTCACCATGGTCTTGGTAGCGTCCATAACTATTAGGTGTGAATTGCCGGGTAGGGATTTACAACCATATTATACATTGTTTGAAGAGGGAGTTTGTCCATATACATGTATGATTATTTCAGTGACTTAGTCACTGTTTAATGTTTCAGAAAACATGTATTGTTTTCCAAATCTTTACTATGATTACTTAGAAGTTAAATGTTAATTATTCCCACTTCAGCCAGACAGATCAGGGTTATGTTAAACGAAATCCTCAAGAGTTGACTTCGCTAGTTGATTAACTTCTGTTATATTTATTATGTTGTATATTTTATTTGAAAACCAAATGACTATTATATATGTAACATTTGAGAGAAGATCTTGTATATATATTTCTGAGAGGGGTTAGCTTTGGGTTAATTTCAGTATCGCATTTCTTAGTTAAAAGCTTAAGTGCATGTTTTAGATTTTAATGCCTCATTAGTTAGTTAATTTATTAGGTCGGTCAGCTGTTAGCTTAGGGGCGCTTCAAGGTTGTGGTACAAAATTATTGTTGATAAACATGGAGACGATTCTCTTGCTGGGTTCCGGAACAGATTAAATCTTCTCATGGTGTGTCGTGCTGGATGACAATTGCTACTTCCGCTCATTTGATATATAAAAATTCAGTCTTAAAAATACACTCAGGAAGAGATATTGCATTCTGGAATGATGTTTGGAGTGAAAATACAACTCTTCATACTGATTGTACATCTCTTTATAAGTTAGATTGTTTTAAGAATACAAGGTTAGCTGACATGATTTCTGCAGATGGGAACTGGAAATTTGACTTCAATAGAAACTTTACTGATTTGGAAATAAATTCCTTTGCTCAACTCTTGCTTTGGATTGGTAACTTACCACCGATGTTAGACAGCCTCCATGACACTAGAAGATGGAAACTTAGCAGCTCTGGTACGTTCAGCGTCAAAACCCTTTATGCTAAATTGGTCGAAGATTGTGGTATTCAAGACTTCCCTCATTCTTTTGTATGGAACAAGTCAGTCCCTCCGAAGCTCAACTTTCTGATGTGGTGCGTAATTCATGAGAAGTTAAATACAATTGACATAATGCAAATTAAAGGTATTGATATCTACAACTCTTGTGTTCTTTGTGGTAATGACACGGAATCGCAGGATCATATCTTCTTGCACTGCAAAATTGCACATAGGATTTGGTCCTTGGTTTTACCCAGTACATGTTGGTCTTGGGCTGTTCCGGGAAGTATGAATATGCTAGCCGGTAGTTGGTATCATAATGTTTTTTCGAACTCAGGGAATTTCATTTGGGGACTCATCCCAGCTGGCAGCTGCAGTGGTTTACACAATTTGGACAGAAAGAAACAACCGTACCTTTGAGAAAAACTACTCTTACAAGACGGAAATAGATTTGGGAATGGAAGTTAAAAGCTTGGTCTTAGCTTGGGCTGGTGCTGCTGGAAGAAGGGTTCATCTTAACTTTGCCAGCACGGTTCATAGTAACTGGGATGCTATTTTTGTTTCATTTTTGTGTCGTTGTTGTAATTCTTGTTTTTTCTTTTCTCTACCTCTGGTAGAACCCCTGTACATTCTTCCTTCTTCAATATATCTGCTCTTCTTATCAAAATAAAATAAAATTAGATGAGAAATTCTTGAAAGTGGTTCCAAATTTTGTATGTTGTTTTAACTTAACACCGCTGAGGTTAGTCTTCTCCGCCGAATTTACGTAATCTTTAAAGTTCTTCTGCTTTGTTTTGTTAAAATAATCATAATTTTGATGGTTGAATTTCGTCTAGGCCTTTCTCCTATTATCAGGAGGTGTAATAAGCATTATGCTATCACAATAAAAAATATAATAATCTAGAAAGGATTTCTTCATTGATATATTGAACTTTAACCTCTTTTGACTTTGGAAATAGTCGCCGTTTTTGTCATGCTTCATTCCTTTTTTCTTTTTGAGTAGCTAATGATGCAAATTGTCATATGTTAGGTAATTTAAGAACTTCAAGTGCGTTACCTTATATTTACATTTGAACTAAAAGCACCAGCCACTGACCTTTATAAGTTGAATTCTCCATGATAGACAACCCAAGTTATTTCCATGTATATGGTCCTGTGATAGTATTGCTTTATTTATTTTTCATTGCAACGTCAAAAATTGGAAGTATTTGGTGAACTCAATGGAAATCAAATGGTAGGTTGTTCACGTAGGATTGGAGTATGATTTAGTTTTAATGCGTTCACCGGATGAAAATGGAGAAACAAATCCCAGATGAGTATGTTCGGGTGTGTGTGACCAGCTCAGAAAGCTATGGAAAAGTGGTAAAGATTGAGTCATTAATTTCTCTTCCTATTACTTTTTACTTCTCTCCCTTCATTGGTACGCGGTAGAAGCTATACTATTGTTCTTCCGTTTTCCAATTTGTGATCTTTATTTTTGTAAAACAGGTTCTTTACAAAAGCATTAGCAATTGACAGTAATATGCAATCAAGTAACTATCATTTCTCGATGTGTATGTGTATTTTCATAATTGGCTTTTATACTACGGCTTGAAGTGACTGTTGATTTTTTTCTCAACCCTCATAAAAAATTCTGAACTTGAAGCATAGTTTTCATAAGGATGAAAAAGTACACGAGATTCGCAAGAGGGGAAAAAGTACATGAGATTCATTAAGTTTTCGTTGGCGTGATATTTTATGTACGTGCATTAGAGACATGTACCAGACATTTGTTAAATCATTCATAAGGCATAATTTTAAGTTGACGTTAAGGTGCCCAGGTTGAATCGTTAATGTTCGTTGAGTAATTCAATCTAATCATAAAGATAACCGATAGCAACTACCAACTAAGATTCTTGATTAAAATAACTGCAGCTGTATGAGGTATGCTGCGGTACCAGTTGACCCGCAAAGAAGGTCGTTTAAGAACATGATTCTGTTTTAATGTTTAGAAACTATCCTGGATTGCACGAACATGAGATGAAGAAAATAAAACAATAATGTATACTGTTTGATAAAATTACCCCATATAGAATAAAAATGCATTGGATCTCCTCTTTCTTTACGTCTCTTTGTGAATTAGGATATCTTTTAGAAACCTCTTATTTTAGAATTTTTATCCTATGGGTGGAGACGTCAATGCCGATTTTATGGTTGTCATTTTGTCATTAACAGATTTAATTGTCGTCTAAGAATCTATGGATCGATTCATGAATGTTGAATGTTCAGAAATGAATCTTTTGTCATAGTATTGTGAACCTATTGAATTTGGAGTTAACTTGAATTATAGAGGAATAATGGAGTCACGTTTGAGTTGTATATATTTTAGATTTTGTAAAACGACAGATCATGTATGAACCACATTCTTGTACTAGCCCATGCATTTGCACGGTATTATAGAACTTGCTACAACACACCTAATTGGGAACACATTTAATTTATAGGCATGAAAGGTTAACGGGACGTTAAACCATCATGCCCAAGGATAAAAGGTTCAATGAGGAGAAAGGCGAGTTCATTGCAAATCAATTCATTTAAAGTTTTTCCTAAATTCCATTTGCAAAATATCCGGTGTGTATGCACCGGGTTAGATGCTTGTTATAGTAGAATCATAATAGAAATCTTTTCATGCCGGAACTAAGAGAAATGACGGTTTTCAGGGGCAAACTAGTCTGATCATGTGCGAAGCAAGGGTTAGTAAAGATATATATATATATAATTAAAAACAAGAGCTAATCAGATTCCTTTTAATCCAGCACTACAATAAACTTAATATATTTTCAAAGCTAGTCCATGTGCTATAATTGTAAAGATATATATATAATTTAAAAACAAGAGCATAAACCCTATTAGTGTCGTCGATAACCTATGTAGCAAGAAGTCCTTTTGCAGACCAATTTTATTATCAGAAGAGATTATACTTTTTTGCCACACTCTTTTTATATTGTTGTCACAGTTGTGTGGCAAAAATTTCATTTTGCAGCACTAAATTATATCTTTTAGCCGCAGCTGAAAAGTACTATGACTAGAAATTTTCTTTTGCAACACCTATATTAAAGGTGTGGCAATATATGGTGTAGCAATAGCTATACTTTCTTGTAGTGCAGGTTTCCTGAAGATTAGACATATATATTAGGTTTGAATATTAGGAGATATTGCCAAGGAAACAAATCAGAAGCCTACCATGTCGTCAGGATGAAAGTAATATACAACTGCAGGTGATCAATATGTTATCATCTTAAACCATTTCACACTTTAAACTAGATTTTAAAGGTTCTATATCTTTCCTTAAATAAAGAGATGAACCAAGGTAACAGGCAATCTTTCCATAAGACAATTAGATTCTCCAGGTAACATAATTCAATTTCCACTGACATCTTAATAGAAAAAACTCCTTTAAAACTGAGAAGTTTAATTATGTAGTGTGTCGACAATCGGGAAGAAATGGAGTTACCAAACCAAACCAAACCAAACCAAAACTATATATATATATATTTTGAAAAAGGTAAGATTGAATTAAAGAAGAAAGTGCCAAGACAGCACCTTACAGAACACAAGAGCGACTAAAAAAGAGCTCACAACCGATTACTCTCTAAACAAGTTCACCCAATCGAAAACAAAGGCATCAAAGTTGATGTTTTTAAAGGAATCAACATTAATCGACCAACTGAGTAACAACGCTTTAATATCTACATTGATAGATTGTAAGGTTTTTCTTCGTTGTTTCTTCTCTATTAAAATTTCATTTCGTTCCAACCAAATTACCCACCAAACTGCAAACGGCAAGCAATATCTCAAGAAAATAAGAGGATTCGCCGAGATCTTCAATCTCCACTTCCATAAGAATTCAATGATTGTTGTCAGATGAACCCAAGCCAAGTCCAATTGCTGAAAAAAGTGATCACAGATCTGTCTAATAAAAGGGCAGTGAAGGAACAAATGCTCAACTGTTTCTTCACTAATATTGAAAAACGCGCATAAGTTCTCCACTGCCATACCCCTTCTCGACAACATAGAAAGAGTAGGTACAACTCTATTTGCAGCAGCCCAAACCAAAAAGCTAATCTTAGGCGGGATTGTCTTGTTCCAGATGTACTTAGAGGGAAATTTCGAAGGGGTAATTTGTCCCTGCTCATGCAAGAGACAACCATAGTAAGAACTAACCGAGAACGTACCTTTAGAACTGTAAATCCACTCCCGTTTATCATCTGCTGCACCAAGATCTCCTTGTTCATCTAAAAGCTTTGAAAACTCCATAGCTTCTTGAATTTCCAGGTCCTTGAGTCTTCTGCTTGGATCAATGTTCCAACATTGACCATTATTATTTGCATGGTTAATGTCTTTCACAGTGGCTTCCTTTCTTCTACTAAGTTTCCATAATTTCGGAAATAACTCTTTAAGAGTTTTTTCATGGCACCAAACATCATCCCAGAAGTTTGTTTTGTTCTCTTTGATTAGTAAAATTTTTGTTCCATTCCTAAGGAAATCAGCATGATTTAGGATACCTCACCATAACCCCCACCCATAAGTTCTCTTTGAATCTTTAGGAGACCAAGCCTCTTCGACGCCGCCAAATTTCTCAAAAATGACTTTCCTCCACAGACTAGTCTTCTCCTCTCCATATCTCCACAACCATTTGGTGAACAGAGCTTCATTCGTAAGCTTTAAGTTCCTTATACCCAGGCCACCCTCACTCTTGGGGACACAGATTTTCTTCCAAGATCTCCAATGAAGCAGTGGCGAATCCAGAACAAAAATTTAATGGGGGCACAATTTTTCTCTCGAAGATCCTAACTAAAAATGTGATTGAAAAAACGATAATAAACAGCATCATAGCAATCCCAATTTCGCCGATCAGTAAAAAAACAATAAAGGAATCAAGTAATTGAAGAAGAAAAATGAAACATTTGATTAACCTTTGGAAAATAGACTACTTAATTTCATTGCTTTTGTCGCTTACGTAGGTAATACACACAAACCAGAAGTTACCACTACCGATAGTGCACAAGTAATGGGCGAATTAGATCATCGGCACAAAATCACTCTAGGCACCAAGTAATGCAACACCTTTCTCCATTTTCTGTTAAGGAATCACTGGAAGTCGGAAGAGTTTAAAAGGCAGGGAACATTCTTTTTGCTCGTGCATTGGATTTAGATGACCTTGAGAAAAATTGGAAGTGCTAATTAATTGAAACTGATCGAAATGTAAAAAACCAGGAGAAAAGAACGGTTGTTTGCTCTTAAGCTTTGGTATCCGGTAAAAAGAGAAAAGTGGTGACTTCACTCAAGTGGAACCAAAGTGACTTTGGTATCTGTTTCTTCTTCCTTAGAAATGGAATCGTGATAGTCAAGTCACCCAAACTACGGTAAATTAGGGATTATATCCAACAACTAATCCTTGATTCTTGGGTAGTTTTGTATCTCGTGGATTTAGATATGGAAATATGGCTGGATTCGTTTCAAAAAAGTATGGACAATTCTTGTAAATCTTTAATCTTATGGGGGCACAAAGTGATTTGGAATGTAATTTACATACGTGTTTTAGTTTTTCAAAAATCTTATGGGGGCCAGTGACCCCACTGGCCCCAGTGTAGATTCGCCCCTGCAATGAAGCTTTTTCTTGTTTATAGTATCACCCAAAGAAAGTTCCGCATCAATTTTTCCAGTTTCTTCGCAACTGACACAGGCAGTTGAAAGAGGGATAGATAATACAAGGAAATAGATTCGACCGCGCTATTGATGAGATCTACTCTTCTGGCTTTCGAGAGATACCTTCTTTTCCAAGGAGCTAGCCTTAAAGTCATCTTCTCAACCACAGCATTCCAAACAGATTTTAGCCTCGTAGAAGCCCCGATAGAAATACCAAGATAAGAGAAAGGAAACTCACCAATCACACACCTTGCTAATCTTACACACTCATGAATACAGTCCTGCTGGACCCCAATCCCCATCATAGAGCTCTTGGAGAGATTTACTTTCAAGCCAGTTTTAGCTTTAAAACTCTCTAACACCTCCATTAATTTTTGAACCTCTTCCACCTTTGCATCTAAAAACACCACTGTATCGTCAGCAAATTGTAGATGGGAAATTTCCATGCCATTTTATTTCACATGAAAGCCTTTAAGATAACCTTCAGTCTTCGCCTTGTACATAAGCTTATTAAAAACTTCAGCCACCAATAAGAATAAGAACGGCGAAAGATGGTCTCCCTGCCGGAGGCCACGAGAAGCTTTGAAAAAACCTTTTGCCGCCCCATTGAGAATTACCGAAAACCTAGCAGTAGATATGCAATTTCGAACCCATCTTCTCTATTTCTAACCAAACCCCATCTTCATAAGAACCCCATCTACAGCACCCCAAAGAACATGATCGAAGGCCTTTTACATATCTAACTTACACACAATGCCTCCTTTTCCTTCTATCTTTCTCGAGTCAATAAGCTCGTTAGCAATCAGAATTCCGTCTAAAATCTGTCTGTCGGCTAGAAAGGCTCCTTGCGACTGAGAAATCAAATTTGGAAGAACCACCTTCAATTTACTGGCAAGCACTTTCGATAAAATTTTATAGATGGTACTGACCAAACTAATAGGCCGAAAGTCCTTCAATTTATGTATATATATAAATTGATAATCAAAAACAAATGGAGTTATGCTTTAGCTATGTATGACCCTTCATAGCTAAAGCATTTGATGAGGCCTGTATGATGTTTGTCACAAACAAAAGAGGTATGAGAAGTAACATAAAATACTTAACTCCAACTTCATTTAGCATGGATAAAAGAGAGTTTCATTAACATCAATTAATCATGGTACACTTATCGTTGGAAACCTCAAGAAAGATCCAATGAACCATTTTGGACAGTTGTTTCTTGTTTGCATTAGGGACTCAACCAATGTCATGGGATTGTGAGGCCCAGTTAAAACCTTTCAACCCTTAAATTTCGTTGTAGGATATTTTGCCGGATTGTTTGAAAAAATTGACTCGATCAAATAGTATGGTGCAGTATAGCCTCGTACCTCTCAATATCGTAAGGTGATCTTCTTTAATTTGTGTACTATTAACTGGAATTTTGGGGGAGTAACTTTGGGAGTGACGAAGTAACCCCGTTGTTTGTTTTCAAATTACTTGAAATATGAGTTTTCTCAACTTTTTTATAAATAAATGATCGACTTAAGTGACGACTGAGGAAACAACTTCACATTGCACACCTCTTGATCATTGCTATTCCGATAAATTAAAACGTTCAATAGTATGACTTATCAACAAACTTTGTGCTTTTCACTCGGTTTATAGAAAATTAGATTGAAAATAATGTGGGTACCCAATTTTTTTTTTTTTTTTTTTGATCGGTAAATAAGGGAGTGATAAGTTCTTAGACACGTCAAATTCAAACTATACCTTGTTTTTTTCGGGATGTGAGTTATAACCCTAAGGGTTTCACTACCCGTCCATAAAAAATCCTTCAAAACAAAAGTAACATAAAAACCCTAAATAATATGAATATTTGTGGTTTTTGTATCAATATCCAACACTATCATCACCGACCACCACCACAACCATCACCAACACCATATCCACCATCAATATATACCAGCACTACCATCACTAACCGGGACGATCACCAACCACCACCACCGTATGCACCATCAACTACCACTACTAGCAACCAACACCACATCCACCAACAAATACTAACACTACCATCACGATCCGATATCCGAAGCCCTTTTTCCAGTAGCAAGTACCAGGTAGGGAAGAGATATAATATATCGTAAAGATCTTATCTCCAGAATATGTCTAAGTTTTTACGCCCAGCTCGCCAACCAAAGCAACCTGTATAAAGACAGTAGTAAATCCTTGGCACATTCCTTGCCGCAGGTGGAACAGGGAGTGAGCACACTATTTTAGTAGGGTTTACGCATTCACGACCGTTAAAATAGCATACCTACTATATCCTTGCCCAGGGCTTGCAGGGTTATAGGGAGGAGTCCCCCTTTCACGATCCTGCTGCCTGCATAGCTAGAGGATGGAGTCCCTCCCTTCACAATATGCTAGGATGATTTCATATGATCACCTTTTTAAGGGGAAATAATAGATACCTTTTCGGAAAATAGGCACAGGGACCAATCGAGTGTTTCCCTAGTACAACTCAGGGTGGAAGCTGAAGAGATAGTATGGCTTGTTGTCGTCGCGTGGAACGTGGAGTCAACCATCACCGAATACCAAACACCACGCATACGCCAACACGTATTATCCATCAAGAAACGACCGTCTCCATTAGAACAAACCATCCAATCTTTTAAGACCAGGTGAGCACGAACATCAGGGACATGTTGTTTCAAGCGGGCATGATGTGCGCGAAAGATATATCTTACCAACGATAGGTAAGATTAAGAAACAAATGGGGGCACCATCGATATCTTCTCGATAAATGTGCAACATAGGAACCAAATTTGGGCACGCCACTGGCATGAAGAGGTAATCGGGCTTATCACCACTTAGGGCGGAGAGCTAACAAGCACTAGAAAACCAAACACCACTCATACGCCAACACGTATTATCCATCGAGCAATAACCGTCTCAGGAAGAACTAGCAACTCATGTCAGTGGTGACGAGAGAAACAAGAGAACGCTGTGCGCGAGCATGGCCATCCCTACTATCACCATGAAAATCACCACCACCAACAAACACCACCACTTAAAATAGTACCACCAAAATTAGGTTTCATCATAAACTTACCGTTTATCATTAAAATATTCGGTCTCAAATCGATTAAATCTTATTTGCATCTCCATTTCCATATCAAATAGATTGATTCTTAAACATTATCCGTGATTGATATTCTTGGTGTGTTCGATTTTTGTAGATCTGTTGATTATGATTCGTAAATCAAAAGGGAAAATATACTAGTCTTTGATTTTGAAATTTGGGGTTCGATTTTATAAATTTTAATCGGAGTATTGTTGGAGTATGTGGCTCGATAAAACCACATATGCATAGCTAGGGATAGTCCCACATGGAATAAGAGGAGTACATGTGGCTCTTAATAAGTTTTTTTTATCCCAACCTTACATAGCACCGAGGCCTTTTAGATTAAAACCCCACACCTCCTGCAACAGGTGGTCAAGTTAGGGACAATATCGGTGCTATGTGGTCGGGCTCGGAATAGGGTCCTGTGAACGGTGAGGCTATCATGAGTGTTTCTTGTATCTAGCGTGAGGTTAAAACAAGAAGAGTTGTTCTTCAAGGGTTGTATGTAATCACAACAAGAAGGGATGTGATGCTAGATAGCAAGATATGGGTTGAGCCAAGGTTGTCTTCTATACATGGGTTGTAGTGCTAGAAAGACATGGCTAACACTGGAAGATGTACTTGTAATTCATCGCAAGTGAACGTAGGCACATTGCCGAACCACTATAAATCTCTTGTTGTGGTATGCTTTTATTATTTACTCGTTTTATGCTTGTTTGCTTTGCTATATCTATATTTGGGTTGTTCGCGTGTATGTTTGATAGAGCACCAGATGTAAGTAGTCGACCGTTATCAGAGAGAAACCCCAACAAGTATTTGATTGTATTTTTTCGCTGTCTTTTGTGGTGATATTCGGGTTAAAAATGTGTGTGAGGTTCGATGGTAAAGTTTATCCACTTAAAGAATATGGATCTTAAATTTTCCACCACAAGCAAAAACAAAATCTGGATAAATGGATACAGATACACGAGGGATAAGTTTTGTGATTGTATACTCCTGATGAATTGTTGGAGATTTCAATTTATGATCTGGTTATGGCCATGAAGTTGAAGAACAATCATGGATTACTGATAACAAGTAGGGTGGACTCACTATGGAAAATCGAAGCCATTGCTATCCAGAAATCAGGATTGAGAATGGAGTGAGATCAGTTTTTGTTTTCAACATTCATTAATTTTCCAGAGAAGCATCGAAGATTCTTCACTGCAACCATTCACCGATTTGTTGTTTATTATTCCACGTCTCCAAAGAGAAAGAAATCAAAAGAGAATTTTTATGTTTACTCCCTATCCTTCTCTTTTATTTCATATCTCAATCTCAAATCTGTTGGTTCTTAAACCATATTTGTAATTAACATGGGTGTTCGATTTTGGAAGATGTACTGATTGTAATTGGTTAATAAGGGGAAAAAGAAAATCCATTAATCTCTGTAGGTTCAATAATATTTGAGATAAGCACACCATTTCATATCTTTCTTTATAATAAGAGACTTCAAAAACAACACATGGCGTCACCATGATTAATGTGATTTGTGGTTAAGCCATGTCATCGTTTCTTTACATGTCATTGCCAACTCATCCAGAAAGATATTGCAAATTTGCAAAGGTCACCTTCTCAAGGAAAACTAACCGACACTGAGATAAACGACGTAACCCCTATTGCAAGGGTCACCTTCTTAGAAACGGAACATTCCAAGTCCTACCAAGCCAAACGACGTAACCCCTATTATCTTTTGAATATACTACAAATATACGTGGGACTCACCCTCGTCCGCCTCAATAGAATCTTTTCACGAAAACTTCCTTTCCAAAGATATTCATCACAATCCATTGATATTATTCAAAAAATATTCTACAACCAAATCATTCTCTACCCCTCAGATAATTAAATCATAATTTTGGAAAAAAAGCCATTGTTAGGAACTCTTTTTGGAAGGAGGCTATTGCGACTCCATTGTCAGGAACTCTTTCTGGAAGGAGGCTATTGCGACTTCATCAGTTATGGAGTATTCTGTAGTCTAAAACAGAGATGTTAATGATAATAGCCTCCCTGCACAATTGTTTGTCAGGGAAAGAGTATACAGGTTTGGATATTATGAATTGGTAGTACAAGCAACACTAAGAGTTATTGGATAAGCGAGTCCAAATATGGGTGTCAAAATACCATGTCAGAAGTTGGGACAACCACATGAATAGATTTGTAAAAGCTAGATTTGATGTCAATGAGATTAAGAATTTTTGGAACCATGGTAAAGATGGGCGTATATATATATTATACATAAATTTGTTGTATGTCAGTGAGAGAGATTATCCAAGAGATATACAGAAGTCGTGTATCAGAATTCAAAAGTAACCATGGAAGGAAAAATGGAAAATGGGAATTATGCCCCAAAATTGACTGTCATCTTGGGGATATGCCCCAGGATTCCAGTTTTTGATAATATGCCCCAAAGTAACGGTTTCCGTCAAGGAACCGTTAAATAGACAATTTATCGTAAATGTGTCTTAACTTTCTCTCTAATTTTTTCGAGATTTTTTCGTCTGAATATGTTCCTAAACCTTGTAAAGGTGTTAATATATTGTATATCTATCTTTTAATTCGCATATGTGATCCCAAGTGTGTGCAAATATTGACTACTTAACGGTTTTGGATGGAATTTTGGACGGCTGGGGCATATTCCCGAAAATTGGAATCCAAGGACATATCCCCAAGATGACAGTTGATTTTGGGGCATATCCCCAATAATCCCAAGGAAAAACCCATGAGACGATAGGAGTTTTAACATTCACACTGAATGAAATGGATTTGTGGCCTTTTCTTGAATAATGTACTATCGCATCGTGACATCTAGAGAATTTAGCCACTTTAATGCCCCAATACGCGTTCCCGGACGTTTTATGCCTTTGGAGACGAGTTGATAGAGGAGAAAGATGGAGGGCGGAGGCTCCTAAGGGATGTGGGATGGTAAAACCGTACTAGAGTTGCAATACTGCTAAAAATAAATAGATGAGTGGACTCGCTTTGTTTCAAACACGATGAATAGCGACCAACCAGGTGAAAAAAATATAAATCTACTTTCTTTTTAGCATTTTATCATGTTTAGCACATTTTGTGGTTTGGTTGGTATTTGTATATGTGTATAGGTTATTAATTATTCTTCGCAGATGTCCTTGGAAAATCAAAAATATCGACTAGGGAGTAAAAATGGACACAGACTGCTTTAATGGAATCAACAATCAGAAACACAAGGTAACCTATCAGAAGATACTTACTTCTTATTATGAAGAAAATAAACAAACATCATTTGGTAATGTGCATGTATTAAAAAGAAAAAGTACGTACAAAGAATTTGTGATCCGGACGCAAGAAATCGGACCTGAAAGCAACAGACAAAAAGAAAGGAGAACAATTTATAGAGAGAAAGAGGAGAAAGGATAGAAAGAAGGAAACAAAGAAACTAAGAAACAAAAAATTTCAAGGGGGATCCACTCGAACCAAGGGTCCTGATGATTCTACTTATTTATTGCATAGTTGAGATTTCAGAGCCAGTGTGTGGTAGTATTTCCGGAAGAAAGTAATGAGAAACACAACATCATCGAGTACAAGGAAATGTACAGGCTACAGGTTCAACCAATATTGATGTTAACATCAGCACGGAAAAATGGAACTTAAAAGAACATCATATACTGTACATGGTTGTAAAGAGTTCCACTGACAGTTCCACATTGAAATAATTTGCTTTCTTAGGCTATGATGTGTTGGTACAAATGTTAGGGCCAGTGGAGTGATTTATTTTGTATTATGAACGACATCATGCTCATAAGTATATTCTACATCTACTTTTTTTGTATTATGAACAGTACATTCCAGCATATATAAGCAGTTAGCCATTCATGTTGGTGTTCAAAAAAATATACATTGGTCTATGTTGTGAAAGGCGAGCCAACCGCTAATATTGTTGGAATGTGTAGAAGAATGTTCCTTACGTCTCAAGGTTTGTGAAGTAAATGAATAAGGTACCTGAACACCATTGTCCATGAGTCCATCTCTGTTAACCATTACACTTCACCAAACTAAATTTCAGTGACTGCACGTAAATATATCTTCCACCTATGTTATTCATCCGGTGCGTATGCACCGGGTTAGAGGCTTGTCTCCATTAATTCAAGCAGAAACTCGAAAAAGAAAAACAAAAGGAAAGGTATCCTACTCACACTAGCCCAGCTGACTTGTATTACAGATATCCTACTCACACTAGCCACATGAGAATGCGAGCAAATAGCGATGAAGAAGAGCGTGGTATCTATCATTTTGGATTACTTTATCGAAATTCTACCATAACTTGCTTTAGGCTTGCCGAAGACTGTTGAGACGTGTTCAGTTTCGATGAAATAAGCAAGATAAACAAGTGATTGAGTTCATTCAAAAATAAGTAGTTAGAGCAAAGTCTGAATCAAAATGGTCATAAAAGACAACCTACATGACAAGTTTCTAACTAATAAAATTTAGTCTAATTTAATTAAAATTTTATCTTTTATTTTTTTGAGCAAATTAATAAAGGAAATTTCTCTTCCTCGTACATCTTTAGAGTTTCTTTCTACTATCCTCTCCCATTTAGAGTTTCTGATCAATTTTTCTTTCTTGAGCAAAAATATGATTAAAAATCATCCCAATAACTTGAATGCCCAAATTCAATAGTAATTTCAAAATACTGATTGGTTTTCTTGGTAGAGTATTGCACCTTCTCCTAAAGATACAAAGATAATGAGTTAAACCTGGAACTCTATTTTTCCATAAGTAAAACAGCTCAGTTCACTCCAACTTCTCTACCGATCCGTTTCCTCTTTATGGGAAGTTTATTAAGAAAATATACTCAATTCTTTTCTGCAGTTATGGGAAGGTTATAATAAGGAAAAGGATCAACATTTGGAAACGAGTGCAGGTTGGCCAACTGTATATATATCAGATAAAAGAGAGGAATTTCTGATGTTTGTTGTGTGCCCTTTCATAGTGATCAGGTTTTTTATGTGTTTGCCTTGAACAAAAGATGCATTGCATAAGATTCTCAGCTCCACCTCATCACAAATGTACAGCGTTTTGGACTTCATTCTCAGCACTTGTAATCATCATTCATCAAAACTTTAAATGATATTTTTTGACTCATTCCATAACCGGGTTAGATGTTTTCCACCCATAGGTATAGAGTCCTGAGCTGCTTACCTCAAACATGCATCTCTATCTTTTTTTCTGATAAAACTCCGTCTTTCACACAACTATGTTGGTTTCAGTGATCTGGGTACAAAACCTACACTGCAGATGAAGCACCAAGAAGTCCTAATAAGAACAAAATATGAACCATTTTTTTATACATTATTAGTGGGCTAAATATAAAAATTATGCGGACTAAATACAAGGTTTCTTCCAATTTTGAATTATGTGGACTACTACAATGAATTTTTTATTATCATTATAATTTATGTACTTTGATTTTATATAGAGGAATTATGTGGACTACGTACTATTATAATCGATAGATAATAAAACCGGTCATCTAAACCTAAATGGAAACCACCCGTATTTTTCATTTTTCATAATGGCCAAACTACCCTTATTAATCGGTAGTTAAGTTTACTATCGGAAAAAAAAGTTATAAAAAGGAAAATTATTTTAGCTTTTGAGTTTTAAAGTTTTAGTAGAAGAAGAAAAAGAAAAATAAGAAAAAGCGGTAGAAAACCATTTTTTTTTTTACTTAAATCAATAACATACAAGGATGGATACGTACGAAGAAGAAGGTGGGAAACATCATGAAGAATATTATGTTGAAGGTTCAATAACGGTTAGAGAGACGATTGAATACATTCAGCGCCATTAACGCCCCAGAATTGGTAGATAATAGAGTATTTTATTTACAGATTATACTCTTTTTGTTCCAAAAGATAAACACAATCGGTAGTTCCTTGATGTTCATTATCTATCGATTATACAATCAATAGTTTTGTGATGTTCATTGTCTATCGATTATACTCTTTTATTCCAGAAGGTTCAATAACGGTTGAATGCATTCAGCGACATTAACGCCCCAGAATCGGTAGATAATAGAGTACTTTAATTATTTATATATCGATTATACTCTTTTGTTATTGGGTGCTTTTGTTGCTGGATATAAACAAAGACTCAAGAAATGGTATTTTGAATACATGCAAATTTATATGAGTAGTACATGAGATTATTAGGAATAAGAATTTATAGGGAAAACATAATAATTTGAACAAATTATTAAAAGACATTCTCTTCATTATCAGGCGCTTCAAAAAATTTATTTTTTGTGTATTTTTGGGAAAAAGGAAAAATAAAACTAGAAGGGAAAAGGAAAAATGAAACACCATTGATTATGTAACGTTTTATAATCATTTTTTTGTTGCAATGTTATTTTTGAGGTATGTACATCATTCTAGTGGTTGCATGAACCAAATACAACTGTATAAACTGTTAGGCATCCTTTGTCGTATGCTTTTTTTTTGTTGGAGCGATATTTTTAGAACATGCAATTGGGGGATACTTTTATTAATTGGGGATATGAATAGTACTGTTATTGTTCATACCAGCATAGTAAAAAAAAAATTTTGCGTAGAAAAACCATGCCGGTATGAACAATAACATTACTATTTCATATCCCCCAATTAATCCTTCTATATTTAGGCATATACTACCTCTATTTCTGAAAAAAAATAATACATTCATAGTCTTAATTTTGTCTAAAATAGGCCAAATTGAAAAGATGGAAGTATCATTTTCCCTGAAACGAGATGAAAATATCACTTTTTCTGAAACGGGGTGGAAGTATTACTTTTCCTAAAACATGATGAAAGTATCACTTATCCTGACACAAGGTGAAGTATCGATTTTTCTGACTATCATTTTTGCTGACACGTGGTGAAAGTATCACTTTTCCCGATTGTATAATGGCTATATATTCAATTTTCAAAAATTGTTGCATTGTAGAAAGCTACAATAGAAGGAAAAGATGGAAGAGTATTATCGTCAAGTAATGAAAAAAAAGCCTCATGGAATTTTACTTGGGACGTGAATCTACGAGGGTTTATCAAATTGCACATTTATGTTAGGTTTCATTTTATAAAAAAATGAAAGAGACTCTTTCCCTTCGGTCGGTTGGCCTAATAAAATTTAAAATAGTGCCAAAATAGCACACACCACCCTCTCCCGAATGGCATATAATATCCCCAAAAAATAAGAACTTGGAAGAGATTTAAATTTTATCCACCGCTGTCTTCCGTAGATCGTAGCATTTCTCTTGAGGAATCTTAAGTAAATTTGTATCCTTATTAAATCAGAATAGAGATTGAATTTCTCAGCAGAATGATGTACCTTTTACTAGAGATAGAGGTGCAAAAACAACGAGCTAAACCTTGCACTCTCATTTTCTTTCGGGAAATTAGCTCAATTTACTCCAACATCTTACGAGATTCTTTTCCATGAGAAGGTTAAGGACGAAGACTACTAGATTAGTTTTTGTATTACGGAAAGGTTAAAAATGAAAAGCATCAACATGTAGAAAGGATTGCAGGTGAAAAATTGAAGAAATTAAATATTTAGCACTATATATATCGAAGAAAGGCATTCGTTTGTTTTCCCTTTCACAGTTAATTCGTCAATCATGTTTTTTATGATTTTTTTTTTTGAACAAAAGATGCATGATCTGCCATGGTAATAGGATTATTAGTCAGCTCAGTCAGCAGTCAACTCAAGTCAAGTCAGATTGACTTGAGTATCATTGGTTATTAAGAATCCTGTCTAAATAGGACATCTGTGGCTTGTAATAAATATCTTTGATAACTGTCTGAACTGTGTAATGTTGAATTTTATCTTCTGAAATACAATCTTCAATTTATCTTCTCTTTACAATTTCTTTCAATCTTGATCATCATAAGAATGCTATAATTCTCATGGTATCAGATTTGTAACGATCATGTTCTTCAAGCTAAATAATTTTCTCAATAACTTTCTGCTTTTGGGCATTAACGATTTAATAATTTTCCCCAATCAATTTCAAGGGTTTGTCTTGCTTCTTTTATGGTCTCTACAAGAATAAATACATATCACAACAATCGAATTCCTATCAGTTCTCAAATTAACAACAATATCAACAATAGCGGCAGAATTTCATTCAGTATTCCTACTATTGCATCAACAATGTCCTCTGGTAATTCTTCATCTCTACCTTTTACCAATATCACAAATTTTGTGTCTATTAAATTGGATGGGTCCAATTTTTTGTTATGGAGTGATCAGTTTGAGGGTATCTTGATATCTACTGATCTTTATGGGTATGTCACTTGTGACATAATTGAACCTCAACAAAGAATTATGGTTGATGGTGCTGAAATTGTCAACCCATAATGGCTTTCTTGGAGAAAACTAGATCCATTTGTATCGACTTGTCTTAAAGCAACTTTTACTAAAACTGTAAGTGGTGATGTTTTGGGTCTTACAACGTCAAAGGATATTTGGGCGTATCTTGCAACTAGTTTTAGAACTCAATTTCTTGCAAACAAGAATATGCTTAGAACTCAGTTACATGGAATCAAGAAAGGAAATCAATCTATTATGGTTTATCTCCAAAATATTAAGGCTATTGCTGATTCTTTAGCAGCAATTGGTGAAAAGGTTAGTGATACAGATTTATTGATGTTTGTTTTAAATGGATTGGGTCCTGATTATGATATGTTTGTCATCTGTTCAAAAAATAGAGAAACACCTTATTCATTTAGTGAGTTGAAGGCAAAACTACTTACTCATGAAATTTTTTTAGTATAAAGACATCAAAAAACCTCAACTGTTTAAGATGACCAAAGTTCAACTGATTTTTATTCAAGAAATGGTTACAATGGTGGTAATAACAGGAAGAATGGTGGTAATAATAGAATGGGTAATGGTAGTTCCAAGAATAACAACAAGATCAACATGGTTCCAGTTCAAACTCATCAAATGGATTTAGTTCAAATTCTGATAGAAGACCTTTTGTTGATTATTCCAAATTGTATTGTCAAATTTGTAAGAAGAATGGACATATTGCAACAAGGTGCTTCTTCAGATATCATCCACCTACAACTGTTAATTCTAATGTTGGCACACCATCTAGATACAGGACACAAGCAAATTTTGTTACTTATGATTCTCAAGTGAACTGCTCAGCTAATCAAACTGCTCCTTCAAGTTCTACTCAACATGCTTTTACTAGTTTGAATGTTCATGATGATCCTTCTTCTTCCAATCCTGTATGGATCTCAGATAGTGGTGCTACTACACATATGACCGGGGATAGAACTTTGTTGCAGAATACTTCATCCTACAAGGGCAATGAAACTGTTATGATTGGCAATGGTAAGTCTCTCTCAATCTCACTTACTAGTGATGCTGCTCTACATACACCTAAAACTAGTTTTAGGCTAGACAATGTTTTGCATGTACCAGCCATGAAACATAATCTGTTATCAGTTTCCAAGTTTACAAAGGATAATGCATGCTATATTACTTTTGATCCATTTGGTTATGAAATAAGGGATTTAAGGAGTCATGTTTTATTAGTAAAGGGTCAGATGGTTAACAATTTATATCCAATATCTTATACTGTTCTGCAATATGCTTTTTCTTCTCTTGTTGATCCTGCTGAAGTATGGCACTGTATATTTGGTCATCCTTCTGCAAAAATAGTTCAACAACTTCATACAGATAAGAATATTATTCTCAAGACAGTAGCTTCTTCAAATATTTGTCATCCTTGTGAGCTAGCAAAGAGTAAAAGATTGCCTTTTTCATTATCTTCTTCACATTCTTCAACTCCACTTGCACTTATTCATTGTGATGAGTGGGGTCCTTCTCCTGTTTCTTCATTAGCAGGATATAAATATTACATACTCTTTATTGATGATTTCAGTAGATTTCATTGGATTTACCCAATGCAACTTAAGAGTGAAGCTTTACATTGTTTTCAACACTTTAAAAATTTAACTGAGAATTTCTTTAATACTAAAATTTTAGATTTTCAGACTGATGGGTGCTAGTGAGTTAGTCAAAGGTCCTTTTAAAGGTTTTCTTGATTTTTCTGGTATTCAATTAAGAATTTCTTGTCCCCAGACACCTCAACAAAATGGTCTTGCTGAAAGGAAGCATATACATATTGTTGAAATGGGTAATACCTTGATTTTTAATGCTTTTTGTCCCAAAGAGTACTGGTATGACGCTTTTTTATTAGCTACCTATCTTATAAATAGAACTCCCACTTCTGTTCTCTATGGAAAATCTCCTTTTCAAGTTTTGTAAAGTCAATTGCCTGATTATTCTTTTTTAAGAGTGTTTGGTTGTGTCTGTTATCCTTTTTTAGGACACTCCAGAAGTGATAAGTTGTCTCCCAAATCTCCATTTTTCCATAGAAATTTATTCGCTCAAGAAGGATTCTAAAAGATGTATCCCAGAATGGAAAATCTCAATGAAGGATGAACATGATACTTTGCAAAGTAATGGTACTTGGGATTTAGTAGATCCAGAATATCATATGAATATTTTGGGGTGTAAATGGGTTTACAGAGTTAAGTTGAAGTCTGATGGTACACTGGATAGGTGCAAATCAAGATTAGTAGCTCAGGGGTACAGTCAACAAGATGGTATAGACTATGGTGAGACTTTTAGTCTAGTAGTTAAGCTAACAACAGTCAGAATAGTTTTGTGTATTGCTGTTATAAGAGATTGGTCCATTAGGCAATTGGATGTTTCTAATGCCTTTTTACATGGAAATTTGACTGAAAATGTTTATATGAAGCAACCACCTGGCTTTGTTAGCAAGGAATTTCCATATAAAGTATGTCATCTGAAAAAGAGTCTTTATGGCTTAAAACAGGCACCAAGAGCATGGTTTTCTAAATTCAGTTCTGCTTTATTGACTTATGGTTTTGTTAGAACTGTCTCAGATTTCTCTATGTTTGTGTATGATGTTGGTTCTCAGATGATGATACTTCTTTTATATGTTTGTGACATTTTGTTAACTGGTTCTTCTTATGCTTTGCTTGATCATCTGGTTACCTACTTGGGTTTTAAGTTTGCAATGAAACAGTTAGGGGATATCAATTATTTTTTGGGTATAGAAGCTACGTAATCGCTAATGTCGTGTTTTATTAACTCAAAACAAATATACACTGGAATTGCTTGATAAGGCTAATATAACAGAGTGTAGTCCTTGTTCTACTCCATTAGATAAAGGACCTAGGGTATTTGTTCATGATGGTACTATTTTATCAGATGTAACAGCTTATAGAAAGATTGTTGGAATGTTACAATATCTGTGCTTGACAAGACCTGACATTTGTTTTGGTGTCAATTATGTCAGTCAATTTATGCATGCTCCCACAAATGTTCATCTGTTACTAGTTAAAAGAATTCTTAGGTATTTGAAGGGCACTCTTGGTTGTGGAATACATTTAAGGAAAGGAGATTTTTCTACTTTAACAGCATTTACTGATTCTGATTGGGGTAACTGTCCTGAGACAGCTAGATCAACATGTGGTTATGCAATTTTTCTTGGTACTTCTTTGATCTCATGGTCTAGTAAAAAGCAGCCAATAGTATCCAGATCTACTGCAGAATCTGAGTATAAATGTTTGTCTGTGGAAACAACTGAGTTAGAATGGATTTCTTCCTTATTGTCAGAGTTACATATCAATCTGCAGCTTCCAATTACACTTTATTGTGATAATACCAGTGCAATTTACTTAACAACTAATCCTGTTTCTCATTCCAGGGTCAAACACATAAAGATTCATTATCATGTGGTCAGAGAATTGGTGGACAGTGGTTTCTTAAAAGTTCAACACATCTCTTCATAAAATCAGTTAGCAGACTTTTTTACAAAGGGGTTGTGTGCACCAGTATTTGTTTCTTTGTTACATCAGTTACTTGGCTTGTCTGATTCTGCTCCAGCATCTGATTTTTCAGCTCAGTCAGCAGCTCCTACTACTTCAACATCTAAACATGTTTCTTTTTTTGTTCCTTAGGTGTTTCTTTCTTTCAAACTGATAAGTGTACCATTATCAGTTGGAGGGGGGCTAATAGGATTATTAGTCAGCTCAATCAGCATTCAACTCAAGTCAAGTCAGATTTACTTGAGTATCATTGGTTATTAAGAATCCTGTCTAAATAGCACAGCTGTGGCTTATAATAAATATCTTTGATAACTGTCTGAACTGTGTAATGTTGAATTTTATCTTCTGAAATACAATCTTCAATTTATCTTTTCTTTACAATTTCTTGCAATCTTTATCATCATAAGAATGCTATAATTCTCACATGGGATTAATTATTAGCTGAGCTCCACTCCTCCAACTTTTCCCACTTGTTTCTCAGCTTAATCTTTGTCATCCTCAGCACATAAACTTAAAAATAGAATGTCATACGTCGGGGAATAGCCTAGTTGGTACAGCGAGGCGACAAGGAATTTTCCTGGAAGTTCCTATTTAATCGAGTGCCCAAGGTTTAAACTGAGTTGTCAAGAAAATAAAAGGATCAAGTTTTATTGAAATGGAAAAAAAAAAAAAAAAAAACCTACAGCCAGGTTGAATCCTCACTTAGTTACCGATTATCACTACCTCCTAATTGAACTCAAGTCTCTGAATGAAATACAACCCCCCATTTGAATATCAAAGCTTTTAGCTCATTAATAATAATGCCCTCCAATATTATGGTGCACTCCCCTCATACCTTAGAGCATCCACAATGTACGACCAAAACTATAATTTTGGTCGAAAAACCAATCACAGCGGGACTGATTAAAACTAAAAAACTCGACCAAAACCAAAATCTGGAGTATATTTGGTCTGAAAGCTCGACCAAAACTATATTTGGTCGAGCGAAGGCTAAAAATGCGTTTCATTACAGGCGCATATTAAGAGTTGGTTTGGAGTGGGACGTAGATATAAACTTCGCCCCACACACAGACGAAGATATAAAGTTGGTTCGAATGGGGCGTAGGTATAAAGTTGGTTTCATCAGGCGCAAGTATAAAGTTGGTTTGGTGAGAAACCAACTTATAAACATGGTTTGTCAATCAAACCAACTTTTAAATCTCGCATGTCAATCAAACCAACTTTTAAAGCTCGCCTGTCAATCAAACCAACTTTTAAAGATCGCCTATTGTCAAACGAAGTTATAATGTGTCTGGATCAGGCGTACCTATAATCTTCGCTTGTGAGTGAGGCGCAGGTTATACCATGATTTTATTTTAGGCGGACATTATACGTGCGTTTGAGTATAATTTACTCGTCACGGTTGCGTTTAACATCGACTATAAACCAAAAAATACCATTTTTTTTGGTTTTTACTCTTTGGTTCTGGTCGCACCATTGTGGACGCTCTTAGGGTCCCATTATTACTATTAATTCTTTATCGATGTGAATGTAAGTCTCGTACTTAAAAAATGGATCAACCAGTGATGAATTTCTAGCTCGGTATACTTGGATGACTCTTTAACTTCTCCGTATGACATTATCTTTACTAGTACAACCGTTTCCACGGTGGGAAGGCCGACCGAAGAAGAATCTGAAGATGGGGTTTGTCCGCGACTACTTTCACATTCCGTTTCAGGAAAAATGATCATTTCTCTCCGTTTCGGAAAAAGTGATATTTTCACCTCCTTTCAAAAAAAGTGACACTTTCGCCTCGTATCAGAAAAAATGATACTTTTGCCTCGTTTCCGAAAAAGTGATGCTTTCACTCTGTTCCAGAAAAAATGATACTTTTTCTGGAACTGAGCGAAAGTTTCACTTTTCACAAAACGGAGCGAAAGTATCACTTTCACAAAACCGAGCGAAAGTATCACTTTTCCCTAAATGGGGGCGAAAGTATCACTTTTCCCGAAACATGGCGAAAGTATCAATTTTTCCCGAAACGGGGAGAAAGGATCACTTTTCCTGAAACGGAATGTGATAGTATTATTTTTTTCTGAAACGGAAAATTAATCTATCCATAAACCAAAATATGGTTGCAGCCTGTGTGGTGGTTTGCGTAATGGCATGCATTCAATTTTCGTGAATTGCATCTAAAATGAAAGTATCACTTTTCTTGAAACGGAGGGAGTAATTTTATTAGTTACAACGGAAAATTAGTTAATGCATAAACCAAAATATGATTACATAAAGTATTTTGTATCCTTTACGGTGGTTTGAATAATGAATGTATATTTAATTTTCTAAAACTGTGCCTAAAATGATAAATACCTCCGAATTTTTCGTAAAAACTTTGAAAACTCTAAATTTGATATTGTTGTTTGTACTCGTTGCCTAGATTTTTTTATAAGCTTTCCAACGAGATAAAATTTGTAAAATTCCAATGCACGGATTTTTAGATATGTTATATTAAAGTTTACATTCCAATTATACCCCTATAAAATAGGATACACAAGGAGTTATAATAATTGGACTAAAAGGAAGGGACAATTTTTTCTAGTGAAAAAGTAACCATGGACATGGAATTTTCAATCTTTTTATCAAATTGAACATTTGTGTTACTCTTCATTTTACAAAAAAATGGCCATAAAAGGGACTCCCTCCCTTCGGGCCCTCCGGTCGGTCGGCCCAATTATGTTTTCGACTGCCATGGACAAGTAAACATATACCTCTTAACCATATATACGGCTTCTTCAAAATAGAATTTTTTGGCGGAAACTAAATTCTCTACCAGAATAAAATTTCAGGAGATCGGAGTAGAAGATTCGAGATGTTCTCTAAAAGAATCTTCCCCTCTTTAGATTTTAGGGTTCGATTTCTTATATTCTCTACCAGAATCTTTAAAACGAGATCTCTATTCTTATCTTTTTCTCCGGTTCGATTTGTTTATCTGATGATTTCAGAAACTAATTTTCCGATCTCGGTTTGTTTCAATTTAGTTGAATTAGAGAAGAGATCATAGAATTCAATCCTTCGAATCTGAAGATTGATTTTTATTGTTAAAGAAATTGAATTATTTTTCGGTTCTCATCTTCTTCGAAGAAAAGAAGAGAAGTAACAATTTAATCCTTCGAATTGTCATCTTATGTTTGTATTCTTCCATTGGAGTAGTCGGGTCATATTCATCAGGAACGCAATTTTGATTTCCAGGTATTTTTATTTATTTAATTTGTTTTGAATTTTCTAGTTGATTTCATTAGAGAAGTTACAATAATGTTACTATTTTATTTGTTTTGAAATAGATATGCTTCTGTTGATTTCATTTTTTTTTCTGTTGTTCATACTGAAATCTGTATGAACGAAACTTTTTTGTTGTTAAGCTATCATATAGTTTTCAGTTTATATTGAGTGAAACCTTTTTTGGTTCCATACTTTTTCTTGTAGATATGGACTCAGTTGTTGCAGTTGTATGTCACAATGAATCTTCATTATCGTTTCGTATTGGTTTATGATCAACTCTTATGGATTTAAAGGATAATATTTATCTAAATTGGGTTCAACTATCACCATTCACTATTGAAATCATTCACAAATTTGGCGAGCAACAAAAGGTTCTTCAGTCTGAATAATAACTTCTCATCCGAATAGTAACTTCTAAAATAGTAACTTCTCATCAAAATACCGCTTTAAAAATAAATATATATCCTTTTCTCAAATTCTCAGTTTCTTTTCTTTACTACTACTATTATTTTTCTTCCAAATGTAGACAATGGTCATTTATTCTTTGTACTGAAGCTTCAGGAAGCTTGATTGCACTGAAGGTTCTCAGCTTGATTACGATTTGTTCTTAGAAAAATAAAATCTTTAGATCCTTGCTTTGCTAAAATTGAACTTCTGATTCCATATAGCTTTTGTGACGATTTCCTACTAGTTTAAGATTCCATTGTAAACCTAAGAATATTCCTTAAAAGAGAAATTCTGTTATTGAGGCTGCATCCCAGGGATGAACTTTTTTTGAGAAACTAAAACGATGAAATTTGTCAAAATACTCGGGAAGACCTTATAATAAAACTCCAAAAAACAATTTTATGAATTCAAATCCGTTAAAAACCGGGGTAAAATGTTTGTATTTTTTAACGGTACGACTGCGATAATTGATTGACCCATCCGTACATAACATTAAAAATCGGGATTTATGGGATTCAATCCGTTAAACCAGGGTTACGACTGGGATATGAAGAAATCCGAGACGTGATACGTAATTAAGGCTGAGAATGTATGAACTCTAAGTCGTATCAATTATCCAGAATCCCCTGTGTCTGGTTCACATATGGGTTACCAGTCGTAAGCCTTATTACGGCTGGGAAAAGTATCAGTAAAACTATTTGTTCACTCAACTAATGTATTTATTACATTTTCCCGACTTTACCAATATGGTTAAGAGATTCGACGCCTATTTATTGAGAAAAACTAGTCGTTGGGTCCTTAAGATGCACATATATATTTCTCTAATTTATTCCTCACCTGAAACACCCATTTCAACTTTCAAATTCATTTTTACCTCTTGCTCATCCAAAAGAAAAGAATAAAAAAAAAACCACCACGGCTACTCCTTACACCTATGAAGAATATTATGCTATTATTAAATCATGGTTGACGATCATGCAACATGCTTATCATAGAAAAAATTACAAAAGGCATTCAGGTTTATTGGATCCTAGTTAACACATCCAACACCATCCTCGGTAGTAGCAGCTTCTTGGAAATTACACTCTAATAACTCCACTAATGACGACTTTTCTTCAAACTTCAAGCACCTTCCTTCAGATCTGATGCATTGAAATTCATATGTCTTCAAAAATATTCATAAAAACATAATATCTCTAAATAATAGAATTGAAGGTATACAAAAACATTGAGATATATATTCTAACATAGAAAAATTAAAAAATCTCCTAGATGAACTAAGGAAATGGTATGAAATAAGAAATGATTACTATCATGCGCTTCAGCTTCAAATAGAAAAATAATAAATGATATCCATTCTCTGAGGGAACCTTCTAGACTTCGGCTTTCAGATAAGGATCAAATAAATACTTTTCTAGTGAATCACTTCTCTCAGATAGGCAAGCCATACAATAATATCTATAAGGTAGACCTATCGCATATCATTGAGCCTTGCATTACAGAGTTGGAAAATCTCTCAAAAGCCACCCCAAAAACTCTAGTTGACTTTACGCCCATCAGCTTAAGTAATACTATTTACAAAATCATTAACTGGGTAAGACTAATTCTGTATAAATTATTATCCCCAAATCAATCATCCTTTCTCCCATGGAGATAAATTACAGACAATATCATCATATCCTACGAACTCATCCATACTATGAAAA
The DNA here is from genome assembly GCA_023529315.1 of Papaver bracteatum. Taxonomy (NCBI): domain Eukaryota; kingdom Viridiplantae; phylum Streptophyta; class Magnoliopsida; order Ranunculales; family Papaveraceae; genus Papaver; species Papaver bracteatum. The sequence continues at coordinate 89,394 of JAJJWX010002041.1, read as the reverse complement.
TTTTTAAAGCTAAAAAAGGTCATCTTGATCTAAAATTAGATATATCAAAATCCTTTGATACGGTGGAGTGAAATTTCATTAAATTGGCTTTAAATTCCTATGGATTTAAAAACTCTTGGGTTGATATAATTATGCAATATATTTCTACCACCTCATTCTCCATCCTTCTAAATGGATCCCCAGGGTCGAGTTTTTCCACTTCGAGGGGGTTAAGACAAGGCGATCCTCTATCTCCTTATTTTTTTCCAAAATTTGCATGGAGATATTATCCAGATTCTTATAAAAAGCGACACTGGATAAAAAAAACTAGGTGTTTAAGACAAATAAACAAGCCCCAAACATCTCTCATTTTTTCTTTGCAGATGAGTGCTTTCTATTTACAAAAGCGGATTTTGGGGAAGCAATATACCTTCTTGATATTTTAGAAAAGTTCGGGGAAATTACATGGAGAATGGTTAATCTCCAAAAATCTTACATTTACTTCAGTCATTACATTCATCCAAAACATGAAAATATCATAGCAAAAATCTTAAAGGTCCCGCTAATGACGAAAAATGACAAAGTATGTTTGTACCCTCTTTTTTTTTTGACAAAAATATTTTTTTTTTGAACCTCCCCCGCAGAAATACTATGCTACCCTTCAATGCTGGAAATCAAAACTTCTTTCTCAAGCAGGTAGAACAGTGCTAATAAAATATATTCTCCAAGCCTTCCCAACTTACCAGATGCAAATTCTTGCACTTCCTAAAGAACCTATCGATCAAATGCACCATATCCAAAGATCATTCTGGTGGAATAAAGATAAGTCTAAGAGCGTAAGAGGATTCATAAGAGATTGGACCACTATATGTATATGCAAGTCGATTTCTTAAGGTCTAGGAATTAAAATCCCAAATTATTTTAATGTAGATCTCCTCACAAAGCTGTCCAGTAGGCTAATCACGGAGAGTGACTAAATTTGGGAACAACTATTAGAAGATGAATATTTTTCCAAAGGAAACCCTTAAGAAGTTACTAGGTCTTCCGATCTATCATGGATCTGGACGAGTCAAAAATGGAGCCTTTGCAAAAATAAATAAGAGGATATGTGGATACCTAATACCGATACAATCACAAAACAACTAATCTGAAAGAACCGACACTATACATGGTTCAAGAGTTGATAACAAAAGAAAATAAATAGGATCAAGAAAAACTTAACAAATACGTTCATGAAGAAGTCATAGAAAAAATCCACGCAATTACACCAAGGAAACAATAACAAGACAAAATTAGATGGAAGCATCATCATTACAGAATCTTCTCACCAAAGAATATCCACAATTTTCTATCTAAACAAGATCAAGAAAATGACATCCTTATGGAATTTCCTTGGAAAATAAATTGGGGAATTCAAGCAATCCCAAGAATAAGATATCACAGGGATCCCTACCAACTTCTGACAGACTTGAAGCGCATAACTCAACTATCGATACAAAGTTCTCAGGAACAGAAAATTGAGCAATATCTTTTCAGATTTTTTCTTTTTGTGGGAGCTATTTGGTTCTGATTTTTCCCTTGAATCTATTAATACAAGAAATACAAACTCAATTAGTTTATAAGTTAGGATTTGGTTAATGAACCCAAATTATGCACAACTTTCAGAAAAGCCACTCCTGAACCGATAAACTTAATTAAACAAATTAATAGATTCCTTCGTCGGCTCCTGCTAAAGGCATTCATAAAGGGTATTAACCCTATAATTGGAAGTTCAGTGAAAATAATTGGTCGGACTCAAGCATTAATTGGATAATCTTTATTGATGCCTCCTTTAAGAAAGGAGATTTTTCTATGGGTTTCACCTTTATCCTTTACTTAGTAAATCATGAAACATTCATGCATTTATCAGCGGTGTCGAAGTGGGATACTTCGACTTTTTATACGGAATCGAAAGCCTTGGTGAAAAAGCGAGGGTCTAACAACCACACCTAATATTTCATTTGGGAATATGAATAGACAAACTCCAATATACTTTCAAGAGAATCAACTAGACAGTCAGACTAAATCTAGTGAAAAATATATCAAAGAGTTTTATATCTCTATCTCTTAATTCAATCCGCAATCAACAAATAGGAATTCGCGAGCCCGATTGAATATAAGAGGAATAACTTGAACGGTACCAAAGACCAATGTTTAAGGATCAATCAATTTCAATTAACAACCAAAGGTTGGATTTCCAAATTTATCGGTTCAACGCACAACCTGTGATATTTCAATTATATAAAAAAATATAATGCGGAAAAGAAATAACACAGACACCAGAAGTTTCGTTAATGAGGAAACTGCAAATGCAGAAAAACCCCGGGACCTAGTCCAGTTTTGAACACGACATTGTATTAAGCCGCTTCAGACACTATCCTACTAACAATGAACTCTGTACTTGAATGTAATTGAACCCTAATCAATCTCACACCGATTCAAGGTACAGTCGTGCTCCTTACGCCTCTGATCCCAACAAGATACTACGCACTTGATTCCCTTAGATGATCTCACCCACAACTAAGAGTTTCTATGACCCAAAGTTGAAGACTTGATAAACAAATCTGTCTCACATAGAAAAGTCTATTGGAATAGATAAATCTGTCTCCCATAGAAATACCTACGAGTTTGGCTCTTGTCTTTTGATAAATAAAGGTGCACAGGAACTAATTGATAACCGGACTTATATTCACAAAGAACATCCTAATATTATCAATCAACTCACAATAATCATAATCGTATGGTAGCGAAACAAGATATTGTGAAATCACAAAAGATGAGAGGAAGACGTTTGTGACTACTTTTTATCTTTCCTATCGAAGAATCAATCTTGAGTAAATCTTAGAGAAGATAGTACTCAATACGATAGAACAAGGAAAGATCAGAACACAAAACTACAGAGAAAATAGGTTGATCTGGCTGCACAATCCCAATGAAGTCTTTAAGTTGTTAACCTATAGGGTTTTGTGAAAAACCTAAGGTTAAAGGAGAATCGACTCTAGTCGCAACTAGCATCACACATGAGGTGTGAGGATTAGGTTTCCCAGTTTCTAGAGTTTTCCTTTATATAGTTTTCAAATCAGTGTTTGCAATATAAGTTACCTTGGTAACAAATAATTCAATGTTCACCGTTAGATGAAAACATGATGAAACCCAAGCTAATATCTTTAAACCGTTAGATCGAACTTAGCTTGTTATAAACAAATAAAATGTACCCACATTTATGTTTATGTAACCTTACCTAAACATTTGCACCATGTTGGCTCAACAGTAGTTAACCGAGGTTAGCTATATGAACACTCTCATATCAACCTTATTCATCTTAACCATAACTAGTTCAAATGACTCAAATGAAACTAGTTAAAGAGTTGTTCAATTGTTATATTCTCATAGAAGTATACAAGAACACAATTGAAGCAAAATCGATTTGATTCACTTGAATCAATTCATGAACATTATAGCCAGCACTATTTAAAAAGAATGCATTCCTTATTATATAAATGTATTTTTTCATAACAAAACCGATTTTAGAACTTTAACCATTCAAGCATGCAAACGGTTACGCATACTTGAAGTATCCGGACCAAGTTTGGTTTTCTCCAGTATTCGAATGGGTATGCATACCTCCAAGCCCAGCATAAATTTCCGGTCATAAGGTTCCCGGACTTCTCAAACCAAAAGGTACGCATACGGGTATGCATACTATGGTTCTCGGACATGGATCACACATATGCAAGAGTGTACAACATGTTTATACTCCACTGTTGTTTAGGTGTTCTAAACTCTTATTTCAGTATTGAAACTTTCTTAGAGGACACTATTAGCATCAAAGCAATTTTCAAGTTATTGAAATAATCATAAAGAAACATTCTGAGCCTACACCAAATGATTGTATCACACAAACCATGTAAGATGTTACTCGACGATTTTCACATGATCATCTTTTGACTTTCGTCAAGAATATAAGATGAACTTGGTTGAAGCGAAAGCTTACCAACACATATTTCGAGAAATATGTAAGCTAGTTAAACTCATCTCGAAATCACAAATGTGCATAGTCGAAAACTATCGTAATACAACGTTTGTCTCAATATAGGAGATAGAGTAGAAATAGACTTTCCAAGTAATAGATGAGTTTTAGTCTCCACATACCTTTTATTGATGAAGTTCCAGAAGCTCGCCTTAGTAGTTCTTCGTCTTCATTTGATGATCGTCGCGAAGTCTAATGCTCAACTACATAATTATCCTAGTCTGAGACATTACTTTAAGTAGACTATAAATCAAGACTTATAATTTTGATTACTAACATTGACAAACAAGCTAGAGATAGCAACGCTTGCGAGTTCGACCTAACTGTGCTCAAACACTTGGTAAACGCGACTATTTGGTTAAAGGTTTCCATAGTCACAGATTACAAAGTTTTGGCTGACCCCATTAAAAATTAATGGGACAATGGAAAACACTCTTCAAAAATCCAAGATAATTTTTAAAAATTTACCCCAAAGCTCAATGTAAAATATATATATATAAGTAGGAAACATAACTCAACAACGGACAAAATTGAAAAGGAGCTAGGATAAAAGATCTTCAACATATATCCTCACAGTCACAGTTGCAGCAAAGAGTTTGGAAATGTAGTATTATTATCGATGTTTTTGATAATCATTGTTATAAAAAGGTATGAGGTTTATGTCCATGATGACTAAAGATATCAGACAGACGACGTTTAATTTAGGTCTGATCCGAAGGTCGGGATGCTCCGGATGGAGGAGTCATTAGACGGCTACGAAGGAGTCACCACTACGACAGACTCTCGGTTTTTACGATAAATACAATTACCATAAAAACGTTAAATACCTTTCCGAGCGTTAAATACCTTTCCAAGTTTTAGTGAGAACCAAATATGACAAGTCTCTCTGTAAAAATTTCAGTGTCTACCAGCTCCGCTCATCTTCCAAGTTCTCTCTTTTGAATCCACATCCAAACCCTCATCTTGATTCTCTCTCTGAATTCCAGAGCCTACTATTGGAGTATTATCGATGGATAATGAATTTCATCTGCCTAATTACATTGAAGTTATTCTTGGGTGATTTAACCCAATTATGTTGAAGCTATTCTTGGGTGGTTTGGAACATAGAATAAATAGAACACGATGAAGAGGTTACATATATATCAAACTCTTTAATCCTCTTTTCGAGAATTTTTGGAGCAATCAAAATCATTATGTGTGTGTTAGGTATGCTTTTCTGTCGAATATTTGCATGTCGTTGCCCTAGATTTTCTGTCAAATTTTTGTGATGGATGTTTCATTGGTTTTTCTTTTGATTTTTGTTTGTGGTTTGACTTGCAGGTATCGTAAAAAGTGCATTCGGTTTAATCTCCAGCTCAGGTTATTTTTTACTGGTGCTTCAAGTTCTTAGATCAAGTAGAAAAATTCTAGGTTTTTTTTTTTTTTTTTTTGGGGCCGTGGTATGCGAAGATAATTGTCCTGGTGATAATTGGTAGTCGTTCTTAAGAGAAAAATAAACGATTCTCTTAATTAATATTTTCGTTATTGCTTTTTCGCAGGTAGAACCGTGGTTTTCTTTCATTTGACTCTCTTGCTCTAACTATTTTAGGTATGAAATCTATTAGATGCAGCTTCATTAATGTTAATTGTTTTCCTAGATTTACTAATTTATGCATTGGTTAAGATTGATTGGCAGTGTAATCTACGTCATCGTTACTGCTTCAAATTTTATTCTCCTATTAATAGTCCAATCATTGAGATTTCATCTCCTACAATGAGTCATACCCTACATTCAGATGTTGTGAATTTGTTTTTTTTTGTTGGGTTTTTTTTTCACATGGGGTTTTATGATAATCGTGATAATAGATGTTACAGGTAAAAGCATATTTTAGCAGTGTGTTTTGGGGTTTTTCATGATTCTAATAGTATTTTTTTTTCATTGTTTGATGTACTTCTGTTGGTTACGGGAGTGACATCGTGATCATTTTCAAATCATGGATTTGAGTACACTTCCAAAACCACTGCCCATTTCCAATAACCCGAAAAAGAACTGAGGTGCAGAGGGCATTATGCTGGCATGTTGTGGTATTGAAGTTAGTGAGATTGACCTAAGATTCATGGTGTAGTATTCGTTTAACTATACCAATAAAAACTATTTAGTATTATGAATATGAGTTAATTATCATGTGCATCTATAATGAAATTTTTATGTTTGTTTATATACAGGTTTGTGATGGTTCAATTCTTCTTATTTGGACAAGCACAAATTAAACTGAGACAGATGCAATTTCTAAGTTATCCCTAAGAGGTTTCGGTATTATTGATACTGCAAGGGCTGCAGTGAAAAAAATGTGCGCGGGAGTTGTTTCATGTGAAGAGATATTCTAGCTAGCATTGTCTGCAAGAGATTCAATAGCTATGGTAACTAATCATCTAATTGATTAACAATAATGGATAGACTGATCCATACGCGTAGACTAAATAGTTTTTTTTTCTTCTTTTTTATAACCAATCTATATAGATTAAAGGACCATGGTGGAATGTACTCACTAGGCAAAGATATGGGAGAGTATCGCTATTGGAGATGCTTTTATACCACCACCATATGTCACTCAATTGGCATCGAAAGGGTTAAATGCAAAAGACATTGCAGTCTTATCAGGTACATATTCATTAATTTATGAATAACTTGGTGGATACTTAGGCAACTGATATTTCGAAGTCATGGATGAAAAAGTATCAATTTTCTTCTTTATATAAAGGAGAATGTATTGGCTGAGGTGTCAGCACCAGGTTCATCTTCAACAAACGGTAATACGAGAAGATACGTCATTTTGAAATGCTTCTTTTGGAAAGACACGTCTTGCGAAACATCTCTTTAGTTAACTGTTAATTAGTATTAAAGATGCTTCTTTTCAACACCACTTTTGGTGAACCTTATATTATACCAAAGTTATTCAGAACACATCTTCTCCCACAAAACTTGCCGTGAATTTCCTACAACATTAAATTGCTTTAATCATCTTCGTTTCCAGGTAGGTAGGTGGAGTTAAATCTCCTAAGAATTATCTTCTCTTGGCTGTTGGTTAATTTGATTTTCTTCTGGACAAAAATATTGAAATTTTCTAAGTTACATAAGAGCGACCAAGATCATGGGTTTTGGGAAAGAAAGCTAATAATAAGGAAATGCTTTCATTGGAAGAACGGTATATATTTGTTAGAGAAATGGAAGATGCTGAATGCAACCACTTGGGATTTATTTATTTTTTGTTGATTTTCTACAGTAATGATTTGTATTGATACGCCGATGTATGTTTCTGAATTGCAGCTTCAACAACGTGCACAGAGGAAGGGATTAGGGAAATTCTTACTGCAGTTGGATGAGCGCATTGCGTTTGATGTAATGTCAACTGTTTAGAGAAAGAATGTGTTCGCGATGGATTTTTATGTTAGTAAGTTAAGGTATCTTATATCGTCCAATTCAGCTTCGCACATGGGATTTGACAACAACCGTGAAATTTGTAAAGTAGTTGATCAAGAAGCAACAAAAAAACTCGCCAGAATTCTGTAACCAGTTGGTGATTCCTGTAATGATAGATATATAGTTGCGTGCGCCACTTATACGATGGTGTGGGCATGTTTTATGAATGAAATAGTAATCCGATGCAATATTCCCGTCATGGTTTAAGTACAGTGCCCTATTATACATTTTGTTGGTATCACTGTATAATAGAAGATATTGCATCTATGTGAACCAAATGTAATTTTTAGGGTTAGGCCTATTCCTCTTATAAGCAAATGGAAATGCAAAATATAGGCATCTCGATCGGTACTTTGGCATTAATAGGCTCATATCTTACATGACAAAATTTAGGAAAATATGCATCTGCAAGTTTCAGGTTTCTCCTAACTTCATTATTTCAATACAACTGTAGGGCAGTTGGCAGTTGCGTCACCTTGGCCACTAGCCATTTTTGGTCTTCCCTAAGTATTTAGAGTATCTCTACAGTGTCTATACCTTGGAGGAGCACTATAATTGAGGAAGAAACACTTTGAAGGTAATCCAAAGCACTTTGAATACTTATGTTATTAATTTATGGTCTTTGGACGCACCCATTGATAAAATTCCTTATTGATCTATTCACGTAATGTTATCAGAAGTTAAAAAGTGATTTAGTGTTTGAAGATGGCTAAGGCTCACAAATCGTTATTCTGTCAAATCCCTCTTTTGTGGGGTAATCATGTTTACTAACGATTTTCCTAAATTGCAACGATATGGTGTGCGGAATATAAAACACTAAAATAAAAACAAAACCGATTGTTGTAAGTATTATACCCTTTTAAGAATCTTTTCAAAGAATTCTCAGTCTAGCTCTTTATAACATTTAGTTCATATATTGTAGTATCCTTGCTGAAGCATTATCTATCTAGGAATGGATTTAAAGTACTTTATATGCTTTTTAGTTCAATTTAAGCATATCATTCATGCATCTATAACGTGCTTATTCTATCTATTGTTGATCATCCATTGATGACCTAAGGCATAACAATGGCTGGCACTGGTACTGGCTATTGGTACTGTATATATATTAGAGGACTGCAGAATCCTTCGACGTCTGTTTGCACTCCCTTTGATGTCTCTTTGTACTCCCTTTTAATCCTTAAGTTTGCTTCATGTTAGTCATATTAATGTGGCATATCTTGATTAGAAATTCCACTTTTTGTTACAGAACGGTAACAAATTGGGAGAAGTATTTTAGACTATATATGCGGATAGCTAGATATCATATTTTCGATAAATCATTGACAACAACCTACTTATAAGCGTAAGCTAGAGAGGTAAAGAGAAGGCAATGATCATGTGGGTGTTAAAAAACTAGCCCGCGCAATTGCGCCGAACAACTTCAACATAACAATTATGAAAAGAGTGGTTGCTTAAATTATTGATTTAACTGTTTGATCCATATCAATCATTATATTTTTATTCAGTTGTTCTTCATGTAACACGCCGAGTTGGATTACACGAAAATAAATTTACAAACTCAACCCAATTTCATGTAGGTTGTTATGCCAGTTTTTGTCACCATTTTCAGATATCGGTGAAAGACCAAAAATAAATGTTCAGATATTTTGGATGTTAGAGATACTAACATGTTTATTGTGCCACCTGCCAAGTAAGTTACCGCAAATTTATTCGATTTTAATGCAGTTCGATCTAATTATATATATTTATAGCTCGATATACTGTATTTGGTTAATGTGGTATGTTAACCATCATTGACTAACGGGGTTGAATATGATCATTGCTGGTAACAAGTAGTTGGATGGCTACCGGTTAGATCATACTGGATAAGAAATTTGCAACTTTAGAAGAACATCGAAAGAGATAAATCATGAATTATTATGTGAAATTTAGTATGGATGGAGCCCCTTACCTTAGAAAGATTAATCTTAAAGTTTATAATGGATATCAAAAACTTATCAAGGGGTGATATCTTCAAGTTCAGTATGAGTCATTATTTTGAGAGTCAAGGCTACAATAGTTAAGAATTATGTACCTACTTATGCAAACAAAGATGATCCCTGGATGCCGGTTGGAGATTTCCAAAAGTTCTCATCTCATCATGTGAAATGTTGAAAATCATGAGAGGGTCAGAAGCTAGAAATTCAAATTATTGTGCATATAACGGAAATAATAACCAAGAAGCAGACAAATCATGCATCATCTTGGAATCTCCTAGAAGAAATAGAACAAGAGTTTTTTTTTTTTTTTTTTTTTTTTGTATCCACTGGGCAAGAGATGAAACTCTCCTTCCCCTGTCACCTTCTAAAGGTGGCTTCAATATCTGGCACATAATAATGCATGGTGAGATTTTTCTTTTTTCCTATTACCTTTTCCTTCTCATGTTATCCTCTTTTCGAATTGTTGAACGCCAGTGTGTTCTAGAGTTGAAGGAATGAGATGCATCCATAGTGTGGTGTATTATGACTTAAAATTTGGAAAAATATGAAACCTAAAGTTTTATAGATTTTATTTTAGTTAATTTATATCTCTTTTCGTCTTTAATTAATTTCAATATCTATGTAGATGACATACTACAAGCCAAGAAATTGCAAACAAATAGATGCATCCACATGTATTATGTCATATATATTCCATTAATTCTTATATAAAATTATAAAAACTCAGTTTTATTTTTAAATTGATGTTCTTTTCCTTGAGCATGATGACATATTTTTCTCATCAGTTCCAAACAGAAAGAAAAACTCGGGTCCCGAGGATAAGGGAAAGTATGTTTAAGTAAATATAAAAGAGTGATTAGTTTATTGTATAGTTTGGAAGTTGTTAGCATGACTGTTATTGATTAAGGATCTGATTTAGCTGATATTAAAAATTTAATGTAAGATGCTCGATATGCAGTTGGAAATTTCATAGTGGGTAAACTTCAACTGACACATATCTTCGCAGAATAATGTTTCCTCTCCTTCGCCAATCATCTTCAGTGGAGGTCCCTTAATGGGGTTTATCCAACTTTCAAGAGCTCTACCCTTTACTTTGTCAAAGGTGAAAGGCTATTCGTGAAAGGATGTTCATGATTTGTTTCTAAAGATATTGCGTACCTGCTATAAGTATGTGGTATGTAAATTCTCTTCTTGCTGACCTTTATGGATATGAACGATATGTGTTTAAGTGTCACTATATGAAATCCCACTTGCATTAGGTATGATACTTGCCGTCTTAGCTCAAATGGAAGAGCACATGGTTCCCAACCATGTTGTTGTGGGTTCGACTCCTACAGATGGCACTGTTATTTGAGTTTGTAAAAGCTTACATACTTCTTATGGCGATTTTAGCTGTACAACATCCATAGAGAAGGATAATTTGCATCATCGTTCAACATCTATCTTGGGAAACTGCGAAGTTGCAAATAACAGGTAAGCAACATCATTTCTTATTTCTTTGCATTTGTTTTCTTATATTCTCTATATTATTAATAGATCACTATAGCAACCATCTCTTTCTTGATTGTAAAATAGCAAACTTTAGTATTTGTGAGAATTGAAGTCTAAGATAATTACTTTTTCGAGTGGGATTTAATTTATGGGTATCAAAAGGGTGATGATCTGGGGGAGAAAATCGTGTTTATGGGCTGCAAATTTAATTTGTAGGGAAGGACAAAGGTCACAAGTCCTTCTATTAGCAGTATAGTGTTTATGTGTTGTAAATTTACTTCCTCCTTGATTGTGATAGTCTGATTTGCGGTGATGCTAAGTTTTCCAAAGGAAGAGATGACAGGAATTTCGAGAAAGAGTGGCCTATACTCTGTGCTGCATCTGACAAACTAAAGAAACTACCTTTCCATGAATGTGAATTAAGGCTCAGGTGAGTGTTCTTAGTTCGGGTATATGTTGATTTAAGCTTGAAGTGACTTTTCACGGGTTTACCACGATAATTCTTGCTGAGAGATATGATTTATAGATACTTGAATATGGGTAAAGTAATGGAGTGCTAATCAATTATAGAAGGTCGAACTCTGCCACTTTCGTAAAATCCGAACTTTAAGGAGGAAATGCTCTTACATTTTTGTATTATAATTTCTAGAATGTCACCAACCAGAAGTTTTTAAAACATTTATAGGAAAGGCTATGACCATGATGGCTCAGTACTAGCTTAGGATGTAAATGAATCCCAAGTTGATAAGGCATTGCTTTGCAGGGGTCTTCTTGGATGTCTTTGAAAGTGGATAAGCGCAGTCGCAACAACACCCACCTCAGTTGGACAACACAATCTATCCGCTAGGCAAAATGTGGTCGAAACCAACGAGACTCACCTTGGAATTGGGGGCATACTAGCACTAAATCTATGTATACAATCTAATAGCAAATGTATATAATTAGTCAATCCTCCCATTAATATTTCAATTAGACAGGAATAATACATTTTATATTAGTTTCGAAGGCTTTCTAATATGCAATGTGTTTTATGTTGTACTATTGGATGCAATTTCCCGTTTTCATTGAATGAGTTGGAATATTGTTAGGAGTAAGCCAGTGGATTTCTGGAAAAGAGTGTGGTGCAAAAAAAGTGGTTGCAGATGAGTCGAGACACCAGAATTAGGACTGAACCAATGGAGTTGTCGACCTCCATTACGGAATGACGGAAACATGATGCTCTTGTCTAACAACTCCTTTGTTGATACCGTAGGCTGCTTCAGATAACAACACATTTGATGATCACAAAATACTTAAGCTTCCTACAGGTTGAGTGTCACTTTAAATTGTTTGAAGAATATGGAAATGCGGAACTTTTAAGAGTTTCAGAAATCCTCAAGACTTGATGCGCCATTGTCAAGAAACCCCAATGCCTTCCTTAGGCCATAATAAACTCCTTAGATCTTGCATACAATCGAAAAAGATTATGGTAGTCACCTAAGCATGGGTAGTGATAATCCTAAACTGAATGAAGTGTACACTGTGGGGATTTGGTATTCCTTTTGCAAGATTTCAGATTACCACATGATCTGGGTGGGAATGAGTTGTTTATCAATCTCATCAATGCTCTCCCAGGTGAGCTGTTTATACATTTCTAATACGTCATAAAACAGATAAGAGGAAGATCAATGATTTCTTATTTCTAAATTTCAATTCCACGTATGAAATATATGCATCAAAATGAACTTGATAGCAACGCTGTTTTTATTCAAGTATACATATATACTTTAAGGTTATTGTGTAGGAATTAAGTATATATACTCAAAGGAGAGGTTGATACCTAGTAACAAAATAAAATGTTATTAGGCATGAAAAAAAAGAAGAATAAAAGACTATTAGGCATGAACATCACTTTCCAAAAAAAAGAATTAGACATTTTAGGATATTACCCATCATCAAGCATGTACACGGCTCTTTAACGCGGCAGTAACCCTAAATTACAAGGAATGATTGGGGGCCTAACCAGTTGGTCTCCCAATAGCACTTTGGTGCTACCCCCTATCAATTTTTTTCAAAATGCCTAAACTACCCCCTAAAATAATTAATGTTAATTTATTAGATTAAGTCAGATTAGTTGTTAATCTTTTAAGCTAGATTAAATTAGTTTTTGGGTAAAAACTGATTTTATAGAAGAAAAAAAAATGGTTGGATAGAGAGGAAGAAAGTGAGTTTTGGGGGAAATTTAGGTTAAAATGGTTGCAAATGAAGATCCTTTTGCTCAAAATGATGGAACCAATACTCAAAATGAAGAACCCATATCTCTAAACAATCAGGTAAACTTCCTATACTCTTCAAATCGCATGAATGGTGCTCCAAGTTGTCGATTCATGGTCACTATACAACATCTCAGTGTGAGAGTCGTTAGGTCGGGAGTATACTAATAGGACGACCCTTAAGAGTCGTTAGCTATTAGTAAAGTAGAGAAACGACTCTAATATGCCGTTATGAAAAATCGTCATTCAAGTTTGAACAAACTGACGACCCCAATCTACAGTTATGAAAAATCGTCAAACATTTTTGAACATATTGACGACTCCATTTGTAGGTCGTTTAGAGTCGTTCACAAAATATATTTATAACCCAACGACTCAAAAAACTTTTACTCACTGTCACTAATACTCTAAGGGTCGTTAGGGTCATTTAAAATTTAAACAAGAGTCGTTAGCCTAACAAAGCTTAGGGTCACTAATACTTAGGGTCGTTAAAGCTTAGGGTCGTCAAAGCTTAGCGTCGTTATCCCAACGACTCTTGTTTAAATTTTAGTGACCACAAACTCTTGTTTAAGTTCAAAGCTTAGGGTCGTTATCCTAACGACTCTTGTTCAAATGAAGCTTAGGGTCGTCAAAGCTTAAGGTCGTTATCCTAACGACTCTTGTTTAAATTTTAGTGACCACAAACAATGATTTTAACGACCCTAAGTTCAAATGAAGAAATGTTAACGACCCTAATAAAACATTAACGACCCTAGTTTTAACAACTCCACTAATGGTTGACGATTTCTCCAAAGTCCAACATGCAGTTCAAATATCGTTAACCAAAGATGAAAAATCGTTAAACAAAGATAAAAAATCGTTAGACATTCAAACGGGATGATTAACGACTCCCATTCTGAGAAATCAATTTCTACGATTCAAATCCTAATTTTTTTTTTTTTTTAATAAATGGTCGTTAACGGAGGAACTGATAGAGGGAGGGAGAGACGAGAAGAAGAGAAGAATGGTCGGTTGGGATGAATGAAATGGGGAGGTGGGTTTAAGGTTAATAGGATTTTAGGATTAATTTTAGGGGAAGGGAAAAATAGTACTTTCAACTACATCTTGGAAGCCCCCTAAAATTCTGGGTGTGGGTATAAAAAAATCATGGCCCCCAATTAGTTCTCCCGGCCCCCAATCATTCCTTGCTAAATTACTCTCTTTTCTCCCTATAAATACAACAAGTAGGGAAGCGGGAAAGAGAAAACCAGGGCGCAATTTTAATCTTCTAGGAAAAAAAAAATGAGTAGGTGCGAAACAATAAACCAAATTATACTAGAGGCCTGTAATCGTAGAGAAGAGGAGGAACGACAAGAAAGGATGAACGATTATGGTAATTACCTTTGGATCTCTGAATCTTTCTTATAAAGTATTTATTATGATTTTGTTAAATTTGGATTTGCTTAATTTAGTTAATATTATCGAAATCCTGGTAACAAGTCTTATTCGTCGCAAGGTCTCTGAAAGATGAAATCTAGACACACAATTTCACGCTTACTAGTTAGATCTCTAAACACCCTTTTACAATCTATATTTTTTTAGATCACGGTTCAGATCGGTTGCCTAATCTTAAAACTAAACAATAAGATGGTGCACTTTTAGTTTTCCCCTATGTTCCAATTTTTGTTAGTTTGATTTTAATTTTACCACTCAACTCTCCGAGGAATTTGTATTTGCAAATCAAAAAAAAAAAAAATTGTTATAAAATCAAATTATTTTGCAAGTATTAATCGATTGATTGCGTGGAAATAACACTGTTCATTTTTGATGTAGTTGCTGCTGGATTAACCTCTGAACAAATTTTAGCAGCTGAAAAAGCCTATTCTGACGAGGAATACATAGTTCCTCCTCATGGATTTGTTGGGATTGCACTCAGCTGTGACTTTCCATCTGGTAACTCATTTATATTGAATTTATTCAATTGATTGAATACTATGGTTCTCATTGAGTTTTTCTTTTTCTTCTTCAATTACGGACTGTGAAAGTAGTTTTAAAGTTAAAAGAATGAGATACAATCATATCTGTTGGTTAAACCTACAACATTTTTCTTTGGGAGAACATTGCAAATTGGTTTAGATGACTAGTAGCTGTTCAATTAGGCTAAGCTATGGCCTAATTAGTATGACTCGTAAGCGGATAACATAGCTCATCTTTCTGCGGCAAGAAAATTCTGAAGCTATGCATTTTCAGTTCTCTGTTGTTTAAATAGGCAATATATTTCTTTGGGAATTGCAAATTGGTTAAGATTACTAGTTCAATTAGACTACGATATGTCATTGTGTGACTCTAAGCGGATAATAATATAGCTCACCGTTCCTCTGTGTTTTCTTTTACCAAAGATGGGGAGTGCATGATATCTGATGCCAGTTACTGCCATGTAGTTGCTCTTCGGACGCTTGTACATGTCCAAATGGGGTACAAAATGGTGCATTTGAAATCTTTGATTGTCTTTTCGAAACTAAGTTCTGTGTTTTACTTTTGTAACTTTTGTTTGATTTTCAGTTCTCTTGTTTTTTATTTGTCTGCATTTTTTTAGAGTCATGATCTGTGATTCTGTTCTCGGTGTTTTTAAATCAGATAGGGTTCTGCTGTTCTTATGCTTAGATATTCTGAGCTGTGACGTCAGTTAGTTCTCTGGTTTGATTTTAATGTTGCTTAAACGCAGGTAAGGAGTTTGTGAAGAGCGATAGTGAGAAGAAGGCCGTGAAGGAGAAATTTGAGGATCTACGCATCAGAGAGGAATCTTTAAGTTAATATATAATCTGTTTGTAAGTTAGATTAGTTTGTTTTTCCTTTAAATTGAGTCTGATCAAAACGCATTAATCCAGAGTTAGTAGAATACTATCATGAGTCTGTTCGTTATCTTTAACCATATTGCTTTTAAATACTTGAAATTCAAATTTGAGGCTTCAAAGCCCTTTGGAGCTAACCAATATGAACATTCTTGATTTGTGGAACTTGAAGCCCTTTTGGAGCTAATAAAGAGAGTATTAGTCGCCCAACACAGATCATTTAGTTTCCATAAAAACAGCATACAGCTTTAATGTTATGACTGGAATTCTGAATCTCGGGATTTAAAATAAGAGAACTGGGATGCCTTCCTTGCTATTTATCCGAAATCTACTTTTCGTTATATTTATCAACAAACAAACATCAATTTCTATAAAACGTCAGTATTGATCTTTAGAGGAAAGTCTTCTAAACCATCAGTTGCGACCAACTGAACGTAAAGAGACTTAACACTGAAAGTAAAAGTATCTGAAGTTTGCAGAGACCAACGTCTAGTGTCTGGTAAAGCATCTAGAACCAGAGGAGCAAGAGCAGATTAGCAAACTCCGAAGCTTCTCTGTCAGATAAGACTTTTGAAGTTGAAACACCAGCTTCCATCATCCATGTCAGCGACTCTAACATGCTTATCTCTACAAATTCTGTAAAGACAAGGAAAAGTAGAGGCCAATGAAGTTGAACCAATCCATGAATCATTCCAAAAAGCAATTTGCCTGCCAGAATGAATAATCAGTGTAGAGTTTGGTGAGATTAGCTCATTAGTATCTGCAATAGCTCTCCAACATGATACTCCATAAGAAGTCTTAATTTTATCTGGAATCCAAACAGAAAATTCAGTGCCATATTTATCTGTAATGATTTTGTTCCATAATCTCTTCTTTTCTACTCCATATCTCCAACACCATTTAGCTAGCATAACAAGGTTCATAACTTTAAGATTGCAGACTCCTAGACCTTCTCTAGAAATAGGTGCAAGAACCAAATCCCACTGAATAAGATGAGAGGGCTTTGAACCAGTGTCATGCTCCCATAGGATATAGATGCAGGCGCTTTGAACAGAGAGAAATAGTAAGGGAAGATAAGATGCATCTAAGAAGTGTAAGCTTACCACCTTTTGATAAATTACTTCTTCTCCATTGAGAAAGTCTAGCATCAAACTTCCCAATGATAGAATCCCACAAGTTTGCTTTAGCACCCATAGGCATACCAAGGTACATGAAGGGGTGTGAATCACTTGCACATCCAAAAGAGTTTGCTTTAGTGTGTCAACAGTGGAAGAAATGAAATGTCTAACCAAAACTATGTACTACTGTATAAGATCTCCAAAAGAAATGCAATCAGGGTCTGTTAGTTGTACGCAGCTTCATAGCAAAGGCATTTGACGAGGCCTGCATCTGTATGTTGTTTGTGATAAACAAAAGAGGTATGAATTAACATGAGTATTAATTCCAATTTCAGTAATTACAGATGTAAATCTTTTTGCTTCAAAAAATAGAATTTCATCATCAGTCGTCTGAAAAAATTGACTCACTCCAATAATATGGAGCAATCCCCTGCACCCTGTTGTTTGTTTTCAAATGATTTGATAAAGCACTTTTTGTTTTATTCTTGATAATAGTTCGCTTTCGGCTTGACTAATATTTTTGTCTTACTAAATTACAACTTAGTAAAACAATGAAGGCTGTGTCTGATAGGAGTTAATTCCATGGAAATAGCGTGTTTTTCGTCGTTTGGTCAAAAATCTCTTTCCATGGAATTACAATAAAAGTGTGTCATAAAGTATGTTTCAAACTCAATTCCGTGCAATTCCATGGAAAGCTTTTCCTTGCCTCCCCTAGGAAACTGATTCCATGGAAACACTTTCCATGGAATTGTTTCCTTTCTCTGTTATCAAACACAGCCGAAGTGATAAACCCAACATTAACTGTGTCTAGATCACCAGGTGACTCGGGGCGAGAGGAAAAAGATAATCGTTGGAAGGGGGAGTAGGCTGATAATAATGTTGCACAATTATTTAATTTAGAACTTGTTAAGTTACTTGCCACTTAATATTAATATTCGATAATGTTATTTAAAGCAAATTTTGTGCATTTTATTCAGTTTATGAGAAACTCAATTGTAACAATGTGTCACCGCATATACATGGCTCTATCTTTATTTTATTTTTGAAAAACTAAACGTGTCTCTTTGACTTCCGGGTTTATTACCAGCTTTGTTGTTTTGCCGGCTGTTTTTTTTTTTTTTGGAAAGGAGAGGGGGTTAAGGAGACCCCAACCTACAAGAAAGGAAAAACAGAAAAGTATACAAAGAAGGAAGGGACTATAAATCCCAAAACAACTCCTCAGGGGAGCAAACAACAAAAAAACTCAGCAGTTTCTACTATAGATTTTTCCCTCTGCATCTTCATGAATGATCTTCTTCAAATCCTCAGCAAAAGAGCTTGGGATAATCTCCACAAACTCTCCATTTGGCAGGTAACTTGCAATTTGGTCTGCTGCTCTATTAGCTTCACGCAAGGTGTGCTCCGCATTGCAAGACTGTAGTTGACTACAGTATCTTCTGATAGATTCCCAAACATGATGACAGTTCCAAGGTGGCTTAGGGTTGATCTTTGAAAAGTAAGAAACAGCAGTTTTGGAGTCTGAGCGTAAGGATACTCTCCTGTAACCATTCTTAATAGCAAGCTTTAACTCTTTGACTTCGTGATTCTCTATTTGCTCATAGTTCTCTTCAATTATTTTAACCAGAGACTTTCTACATTGTAGATAGAAAAAAAATGAATCAATTCTGCGCCACTTCTTTTACTTTGGGTAACATAACTTCAATTTACTCCAACATCTTACTGGATTCTTTTTTCCTTTAAAATGTTAATTATGAAACTTCATCGGTGATAGGAGTAAAAATGAGAAGGTTAATTATGAAACTTTATCGGTGATTGGAGTAAAGTTGTAGTAAGAAAAAATATTAAAAACAAGGGAAATACCTAACTATTTATAGCAAGGTTGGTTAGGTGTTTGCCCTTTCATAGATTGAAGTCGTTGATCATGTTTGTTTGATTGATGCGTGTGATAAACAAAAGATTGAGGGCATAATTTTTTTTTGAACTTTTTGAAACTCTCTCTATCACATCCCTTAACAGTTGCAACTTGCAAGTCATGGCTGCTAATGGGGTATCCGTTTCCTGGGAGGGTACCAAACCCACATAAAACAAACAGAAAGTCCTCTCCAATAATTCGGCACCCCCATTAGAAATGTTGCTTGCAAGTGATCATCATCTCTCTGAATGAATATTTTGACTCGTTCTAATTTGGTGTTATGCATTCATATTAAATTTTACAGCCCACATGTATTCACCCAACATTACCATCCCCATACCATGAGTTCAGTTTAAGATGCAGAGAGCAGTGGGTGTCTTTGACTGGTGATTTAGGCTCTTCCGAAGATTCATGTGCAGCTGACATTTTAGATTTTTTAGCAATAAAATTGGGTTAATGTTTGGTATTACTCCTTAATTGAGCAGTGGTAACACATGCTAGCCATTCGTATTTTGCTGAAGTGCTTCGATAACTGACAACAAATTTTGCACATGCAGAAAAAATAATTTGGTTTAGATCAGATTGACAAATTATATCAAAGATGAAGTTTAAGTTTCCACTCCTATCAGAGCCAGACCCCACTCAGAGCTATCCGTGTCCATTTGGTTTAAATCTAAGATGAAACTTCGGAGCTCTGATAGCATCTTAGATTTGTGGAAAGAGTAAGGATCAAATGTAAATAAAGAAGACACAAGAGATTAAAGTGGTTCAGCATGGACGCCTACGTCCACTGATGAAACCCCGTAGGGTGAATGATATATTGATCATCAGTAATCACTGAGATGATTTACAAACCCCACACACATAAACTCACGTAAGGAGAGAGCTCTCAACTCTCACTTACTAAGGACCCAATCTCACTCATTTTGGGTGACTACAAATGATACTACAAATGCCTATTTATAGGCTTACAAAGAGAAGAAGAGAACTATGCCTATGGAGGCTAACAACTATACCTATGGAGGCTAACAACTAACAACTATTAATATGGAGGCTTACCTACCATGGAGACTTCCACCAAACCAACTACTAGAACACTCATTTTACACATGTTAATTGTCTAACATTGACTCTATTTTCTTCATTCACCTAACAACACCATAGTGATAGGTGGCATATATTCCAACAAGAACAACAACAGAAACAAAAGTTTATGTTTATGAAATTGCTTGAAGGCCACAATGAACTAAGCTATCTTAGACATTTTTTATATGTTGAATTTTCCCATTGTTTATTGAGAATATATCGCAATGTCATTTACAAATGCATGCAATGAATCAGCACCGGATTAAGAAGTTGTACATACCAGACATCATTATTGCCGAGAAATGATAGCCAAAAACCAAGAACACTGCATAAAAATCAAATTTTGTTAATACAACCTATTATTCTAACTGAAATAGAATCAACAAATTTCCAATATCCACTCCACCATATTTTCACTTTTTTAAGAAGCAAAAGAAAAAATGAACCCGAAATTCCAATTCCGATGCCCATAGCAATAACAATGTAGAACAGTAATCTGTTATTTCCGTCCTCTTGCTAGCTCTTCATTTGTAAGGATGATAATTTGATCACCCTCGCAGAATTTTTCGTAGGTACTCGGCATGATAAACCGTTCTCAGTGAAAATTGAACCATCCCAACTCAATATCTCAAAATGAGTAACTCCAGGGATCCTGCCTCTCCGATATTTGCATGGATAGTACCAGAGAAACGATTGTAGGGAAAATTAAGCATATAAAGTCCTTAATAAAACTCTCACTTTCGGAATGCTTACTTCTAGACTGTTGCATGATAGGTCGATTGCGGAGCTATAGATGTATAACATTGCTTGTTGGACCGCAATCCTTTTGATATCCATCTTCAGCAGCACTGATCTTAAATTATGATACCCTTCAGTCACAACTATGTCATTAACTCTACTTAATAGTTTCTCCAGGTTCCCTTATTTGCTAGGAGTTATACCGGTGAGATTTACCCGACAAGTCCAGAATAAGGAGTTGATGAAACTGAGTGATCTCTTCTGGGATATACCCAATGAAGTTGTTTGATCTAAAAGAAAGGATTTGAAGGCTACGGATTGAACCCAGCTCAGTGGGTATACAGCCTCCAAACTTGTTAGTACTGGTGTTGCGGTAGAGATACTGAGGTTGAAATTTGTGGTAGTGATTCCATCGATTCAAAAACACGACGGTGAGACGACACCAATGTTGGGCTATCCCTCCTTATGGCCCAAACAATTGGTGTCCCTTTAACCAATGGGAGGAGGAAGATAGAAGATGCCTTGTTTTTTGGTTTAAAAAGCAAAAGGCATCAGGAGAACATAAGAGTTTCATTTCTTCTAAACCCGTAGGGAGAAGAAGAAAGAGAAAGAAAGAGAGGAAGAAGAAAAGAGAGTGAGTGAGATAGAGAGAATTAAGTCACCATTTTTGGTGAGATTAGAGGCATCTTGAAGAGGAGAAGAAAGGGTTTTTGTTGAAGGATCTTTTGGTTGTTGTGGTGGAGAATTGATTGATCAATTTCCACATCTCTTCAAAGGGGGAAAAATCTAGGGTTTGTCAAACCCTAGTAGTAAGTATCTCAAATCACTTCTATTTCTCAAATTGATAGTGAATCTCATATTATATATGAATGAATTGTTGATCCATCCTTAGGGGTGAGTGTAATTAGGCAAATTGATATCCAAGTGCTATAGGCACCTTGAGGTGGTTGTTATCCCCAAATTTGGGAGAATTGTGTGTAACCCATTATTGTTATAGTGGAAGATTTGCCCGTGGTTTTTTACCCTTCACCTTGGAGGGGTTTTTCCACGTAATTTCCGGTGTTGTGTGATTGCTTCTATATCGTCATAGTTTGTGTATTTCCGCATTGTGTTTCATTGCTCGTGTAGGTTTCGTATTGCGTGATAGCGGCTCGGATTTAAAGCCTCCCCAACAAGTGGTATCAGAGCTTTTGGGTTGAGCTAATCCTGTGCAATGGCGGAAGCTAGCACTAGTAATAGAATGGTCAATTTGACCGGTGAGAACTTTGTCATATGGAAGGCGAAGATGGAAGACTGGTTATATTGTAAATATCTCTATGGTCCAATAGAGAGTAAGGGAGTAAGGCCTGAGGCGACAAGTGCAGAAGATTGGAAGGTTACTAATCGAAAAGCAGTTGGTTTTATTCGTCAGTGGATTGATGATAGCATTTTTCATCATGTGGCTAGTGAGACACTAGCATATCCTTTGTGAACCAAGTTAGAGGAGATATATGATCAGCAGTCTCCTTGTGAAAAAGCTCTTCTATTCAAAAAGCTTGGAAAGCTGTGTTACAAGGAAGGGAGTTCAATGGCGCAACATTTAAATGAAATGAAGGGTATCATGAATCATCTTACATCTATGGACCTCAAAATTCCCGAAGAGGTTCAAGCTTATTTGTTGCTAAATACTTTACCAGACAGTTGGGAGCCATTGAGGAATTGTCTCAGTTATTCTGCTCCAGATAAGAAGTTGAACATGACTGTTGCAACTAGCAGTTTGCTGAGTGAAGAAGTTAGAAGAAGGTCATTAGACTCATCTCATTCAGAAGCTCTTGTGACAGAAAATCTAGAAGAAAAGATTTAAGACAAGTTGGCCGTAGCAAGTCAAGGGGTAAATCAAAGTCCAGAAAGGAAGTTGAATGTTGGAACTTATCATACGAGAGGTCATTATTCAAATGAATGCAGGAAGCCGAAGCAAGAACATAAGAAGGGGAAAGGAAATGATAACCAAGACAATGGTGTTGCAGCTACTGTGACAAATGATGATATCATTGTATTCTCAGATTATAATGATGTTTGTGTTAGTTTTGCAGGTTCTGATTCAGAATGGATAGTTGATTCAGGTGCATCTTATCATGCTACTCCTCATGAAGATGTATTTACCTCCTACAAGGCTGGTGACTTTGGGTCAGTCAGAATGGGCAACAGTGGTGTTGCGAAAATTGTAGGAATGGGTGATGTGAAGGTTGAGACCAGTGTTGGCCGTACGTTGGTTCTCAAAAATGTGCGACATGTACCAGATCTTCGTTTGAATCTAATGTCACCAGGAGTGTTAGATGATGAAGGGTACAACAATCACTTGGGTGATGGAAAATGGAAGCTAAAGCAAGGGCTCCATGGTTATTGCAAGAGGCAAGAAGTGTGGCACATTGTACAAGACACAAGTGAAGGTGTTGAAAGGTGAGTTGAATGATGTTGACAAAGATTCAATCTCCGAGTCTGTGGCATAGAAGACTTGGTCATCTTAGTGAGAAGGGAATTCAAATCCTCACCAAAAGACAAGTTTTGCCAAATGCCAAAGGTATGCAATTGGGTAAGTGTACTCATTGTTTAGTTGGTAAACAAACTAGAGTCTCTTTTCATAAAGCTTTACCCAAGCGCAATTCTGGTATTATTGATCTTGTTCATTCTGATGTATGTGGACCTTTAAGGGTCAAAACACTTGGTGGTGCTGTTTATTTTGTTACTTTCATAGATGATGCTTCAAGGAAGGTTTGGTCATATGCAATCAAGACCAAAGATGATGTTGTTCCTGTGTTCAAGATGTTTCACAGCATGGTGGAAAAAGAAACAGGTAGAACCTTGAAGTGCCTTCGTTCTGACAACGGGGGAGATTACATTGGGCCACTTGAAGTGTATTGCAAGAGAATGGGTATACGTCATGAACAATCAGTACCGAAGACTCCACAACATAATGGTGTTGCAGAGAGGATGAACCGCACTATTTTTGAGAGAATAAGGTGCATGTTATCTCATTCCAAGTTGCATAAGCATTTCTGGGGTGAAGCAATGAATACTGCTGTGTATTTGATCAATCGATCTCCTTCAAGACCGCTAGATGGAGAAGTAACAGAAAAGGTATGGAGAGACAAAGAGCCTACTTATGATCACTTGAAAGTGTTTGGTTGCAGGTCATTTGTTCATATCCCAAAAGATCAGAGATCAAAGCTTGACGACAAAGCAAAGCAGTGTGTGTTCCTAGGCTATGGAACAGAGAAGTTTGGTTACAAATTTTTGGATCCAGTTGAGAAGAAGGTTATCAGAAGTAGCGATGCAGTATACCTTGAAGACCAGACAATTGAAGACTTTGAGAAGATTGAGATGCCAAAGCTTCAAGATGATATGACCTTGGATCCAAATCCAGTTGTTCCTACTCTTAAACAACATGATGATGATGTTGATGGTAATGGAAATGAAGATGAAGCTCATGAAGATGTTCCAGTGGGTGATGTTGAGCAAGAAGTGCAGCAACAACAACAACCAGAAGCTGAGTTGAGAAGATCCAAGAGGACAGTTACCTTCAACAAAGTATCCACCACATGAGTATGTGATGCTCACAGATGCAGGTGAACAAGAGTCTTATGAAGAAGCTCTTAGTGTTCCTGAAAGTCATAAGTGGTTGAAATCCATGAAAGAAGAGGTTGGCTCTTTAGATGAGAATGACACTTTTTATTTGGTTGACAAGCCTTGAGAACCTTAAAATTCTCAAGAACAAGTGGGTGTATAGAATCAAGATCAAGATGGTAACTCACAACCAAGGTACAAAGCACGCTTAGTTGTGAAGGGTTATGAGCAGAGAAAGGGTGTTGACTTTGACGAGATTTTCTCACCGGTGGTGAGATTTTCTTCTATTCGGGTTGTCTTGGCAATAGCCGCTAGTTTGGATCTTGAGATAGAACAACTAGATGTCAAGACAAAGATTTCTTCACGGTGAGTTGGAGGAAGATGTGTATATGGCACAACCCGAGGGTTTTGAAGTCAAAGGCAAAGAGCACATGGTGTGCAAGCTAAAGAAGAGTCTTTATGGTTTGAAGCAAGCTCCAAGAAGATGGTACAAGAAGTTTGAATCGTTCATGAAGGAACATGGGTACAAGAGGACGGCTTTAGATCATTGTGTATTCATTCAAAAATTTGCTGATGGTGATTTTCTTACTCTTTTGCTATATGTTGATGACATGCTTATTGTTGGAAAATATAAGAAAAAGATTGACAGGTTGAAGTCAGATATGAGCAAGTCTTTTGCTATGAAAGACTTGGGTGCAGCAAAGCGTATTCTTGGCATGGAGATCACTCGTGATAGGAAGGCGAGGAAGTTGTGGCTATCACAAGAAAGCTACATTGAGAAGGTGTTGCAAAGATTTAATATGGACAAGGCTGAGCCGGTAAGTTGTCCACTTGCAAACCATTTTAAGTTATCTCGTGATCAATGTCCTGTGAATGATGTTGAGAAACGGAAGATGGAGAAAATTCCTTATGCGTCCGCAGTTGGTAGTTTGATGTATGCTATGGTGTGTACAAGGCCGGATATAGCTCATGCAGTTGGAGTGATAAGCAGATTTCTATCAAATCCCGCTATGGAGCATTGGGAAGCAGTGAAATGGATACTACGGTATTTAAGGGTACTTCTAATATGTGTTTGTGCTATGGAGGTGACAAGCCAGAGTTAGTTGGTTACACATATTCAGATTTGGCAGGTGCTCAAGACAGTCTCAAGTCTACATCGGGTTACTTATTTACCTATGCAGGGGGAGCTGTGTCTTGGCAATCCAAGTTACAAAAATGTGTGGCATTGTCTACTACAGAGGCAGAGTACATTGCGGATACAGAGAGTTGCAAGGAGATGATATGGATGAAGAGGTTTGTTAGAGAACTCGGTGTGAAGCAACAGAGGTTCATCGTTTACTGGGACAGCCAGAGTGCCATCCATCTCAGCAAGGATTCGAGTTTTCACTCGAGGTCCAAGCACATCAATATTAGGTATCAGTGGATACAAGAAGTTCTCGAGGAGAAGGTCTTGTATATTGAGAAAATCCATACAAATGACAACGGTTCTGATATGATGACAAAGTCGCTACCAAAATACAAGCATGTGTATTTTTGCAGCAGGGCAGGTATGGTGGTGACGGGTACCTTGCCATAAGTCGTGAGGGGGAGATTGTTGGGCTATCCTTCCTTATGGCCCAAACAATTGGTGTCCCCTTAACCAATGGGAGGAGGAAGATAGAAGATGCCTTGTTTTTTGGTTTAAAGAGCAAAAGGCATCAGGAGAACATAAGAGTTTCATTTCTTCTAAACCCGTAGAGAGAAGAAGAAAGAGAAAGAAAGAGAGGAAGAAGAAAAGAGAGTGAGTGAGATACAGAGAATTAAGTCACCATTTTTGGTGATATTAGAGGCATCTTGAAGAGGAGAAGAAAGGGTTCTTGTTGAAGGATCTTTTGGTTGTTGTGGTGGAGAATTGATTGATCAATTTCCACATCTCTTCAAAGGGGGAAAAATCTAGGGTTTGTCAAACCCTAGTAGTAAGTATCTCAAATCACTTCTATTTCTCAAATTGATAGTGAATCTCATATTATATATGAATGAATTGTTGATCCATCCTTAGGGGTGAGTGTAATTAGGCAAATTGATATCCAAGTGCTATAGGCACCTTGAGGTTGTTGTTATCCCCAAATTTGGGAGAATTGTGTGTAACCCATTATTGTTATAGTGGAAGATTTGCCCGTGATTTTTTACCCTTCACCTTGGAGGGGTTTTTCCATGTAATTGCCGGTGTTGTGTGATTGCTTCTATATCGTCATAGTTTGTGTATTTCCGCATTGTGTTTCATTGCTCGTGTAAGTTTCGTATTGCGCATAGCGGATCGGATTTCGTAAGCCTCCCCCAACAACCAAACTAAAAGGTCCAGAATGACAATTAGGCTATCGTGTTACAAACTTTATAAACACGCTACCTGACAAGTTCGGGAAAAACTTACTCTGTGAAAAATCAGGATTTAGTAGTCAAGGGATGTCATTTGGACTGAGTGTTTATATTTATTTTTAGGAAAAAGTTTATAATTTGCTAA
Organism: Papaver bracteatum; assembly: GCA_023529315.1. Lineage (NCBI taxonomy): Eukaryota > Viridiplantae > Streptophyta > Magnoliopsida > Ranunculales > Papaveraceae > Papaver > Papaver bracteatum. The sequence continues at coordinate 62,373 of JAJJWX010002041.1, read as the reverse complement.
TGTCCAGAGACCTATTTCAGCCAATCTGATTCGAGGATTTCATTACCTTTCAATAGGGAAGCTCATGTTGAGAGGATTAAGAGAAGAAATGTTAATATTTAAATTTTTTAAGGCATAGTTTATAATTTGGATTGCAATTGGCATTGCTTTAGCACCAAGAATAAGTAAAATCAGTAGTCCCAGAGGTCCATATAAGAAGAATATGGGAAAATCAAATTCCAGAAATTAGATAAAAATCAATGGATCAAGTCGGAAACAACATATGGTATAGTTATGAATAATATGATGTATCATTTCCTTTGACACTTTAAATATGACTGTAAAGTTGTATGTTTTTCTTTAAACAAAAAAAATCCTAGAACGAAAAACGTATTCTTCCAATTGAAGAATTTTGTCTTCCAGGAAACATAACTCAATTTACTCCAACATCTTAATAGATTATTTTTCCTTTTAACGGAACCTATATATATATAGAAAAGTTCAATTTTCTAGTGTGCAGTGGGTCGAAATGAAAGGTCTAACGGAACCTATATATAGATGTATCATGTATGTAACATGTTAATCAAGAAAAGGATTCCAGGTATGTTAGTTGGATGCCCCTTCATACCTAAAACATTTCATGAGTCCTGTATGATGTTTTTTTTTGTTGTTTTTCGTTGTTTAGTTTTTTAGAAAAAGCAACAGATTATAAAACCCCTTAAAAGGTGGTCTGCGACTTCATTATCGAGAGTTTTCGATCTTGTTTTTGCTGTAAGGAAGGAGTTGTTGCAGTTTTTTTGAGAGATCGTGGAGATTTAAGTGTAAGCCAACACTTTCAATCTTTGCGTGTTTCGGTTTCTTTGCATGTTTTGGTTTCAATTTAGTTAGTAATTTGTGTTTCTGTGTAAGCTTTTAGTCTTCATTTTGTTAATGTACTAAGAGCGTTTGTTTTTGCCTTTTTTGAATGAGCAAGTATATTTTTGGTCTTATTTTGTTACTTGGGAGTATATTTAGTGTTCTACTTGGAATTTCTCTCGGAAAAATGATTTTTCTTCAAATCTGAGTATATTTTTGTTTATTTTACCCTTATTTTCACATTGTATTTTACCAGTAAGCATGATTTAGGTTATATCTTGTTTGTTCTTAGTTTGTTAATTAAGTATTGCTACAAGGAATTTCTCAGAATGCAGTCGGTTTTTGGTCAAATCTGAGTATTCTAGTTTGTACAGGGTATTCTACTGATTAGATTATGTTGATACTGATCGGTATGTTGAGTATACCCAAATGATTTGTTGTAGTGGGAATGATTTTTCTTCAAACTTGTGCTCTTGATGCTGGTTATGGATGATATGTTTTTTTTGGAGGATTTTGTTAGTTTGGCTAATTTTGTTGGGTGTTTGAAATGATTGGATCGTTTTAATATTGCACAAGTGAAGTGATATAACTTCCTGTAAAGTATGAAATTTGTAGTCAATTGGTTTTTGGAGACTACCTAGTGTTTTCATATAGTTTGGCATGCGCAGTGTGATTACGTTCATGATTTCAGTTAATATGGCTTGTTTACAGAAGTGATGTAATGTTGTAGTATTCTTGTAGGTGACACGGCATAATGAGGTCTGACGAAGATTCAGACATTAGTGAGTCTGAGATCAATGAGCATGGATATAAGGAGTATAAAATGATGAAGAATGGGAAACACAGAGTCAAATTCGCAGAGAATGTCTTTCGGTGTCCATTTTGTCCAGGGAAGAAGAAGCAAAACTACCTCTACAAGGATATCATGCAGCATGCAAACGGGATAGCACGTTCTTATAGTTATATAAGAAGTGCTAAAACCAAAGCAAAACACTTGGCATTGTCTATATATTTGAGCTAGCACCAGTTGTGGTTCAAGCTCAGCCTAAAGTTGAGGCTGATCCACCTGTTGAGCAGAACCGTGATGAGCTTTTTGGAAGTGTCTTAGATTGTGCTTCGTACCTTAAACATTCCATGAGGCTTATTTATGCTTGCATGAACAGAAGAGAATTTCATCTTCATTCTCTGAAAAAATTGGCTCACATTCCAAAAAGTATGGTGCGATCCGTAAACCTTGCGGTATTGTTAGGTTTTAGTGGTTTCATTTCCAGAGGAACAACGCGCAATTATGTTTAATTTCTTTAATTCTTAGCAATTTTGTTGTTCTTATGCTATCAAGAATGGTTAAGCGTAAACCTTCTTGTTGGTGATTACCTACCTGATATTATTACTACTAGTATAACACGCATGCGCGATGCGCCTGCCTTTCCGATTACTCAAGATCACCAGACCCATATGCAAATCAAACCTAACCATCCCTCATTAGAAGAAATGGAATATAACATTTTTACCGGCAAGAAAAAAACAATAAAAATATAAGAGATGGTGATGAAACAGATTTATGGGTTGAGAATTGAGATCACCATAGTGTAAACTCCAAATGAAACCCTAAACTAATATTGTAAGATCACGATACAAACAAATGACTCAAAAAAAGAAATGTGAATTACCAAATTTTTTGATTATGAGAGAAATAGATGATTTTTATTGAGGTAGACAAATCGTCTTTTGCTATAGAAAATGGGAGACTACCAAAGAAAGAGGCTTTGCCTTTATTTTTGCTTTACTGTACCTTCATAGCCGGGAAGGAGTAGTAGTGGGTTCCGTATTTATGTATGTCCTACTATTTTACCATATTCCACAAAAGTGATGTATCCAATCGGGCACCCAATTACTCACAATCACTGTCTTCATTTGATTCTACCAGGATACACTGAGCCATATATAGCAGCAATCACAGCATCCAATGTTCATTGTTCAGTTTACTTCAAGAGAAGCATTTGCAAGAAAATACTATTATTTTTCCAACATTAGAGCTCGTCCATCCAACATAATGGCTTCAGTTTGTTTCCTCGATTACAAATAAACTGCAATATAGTTAACTAAAAATTGAGTGTCATCTCATAATAAACAGAGTTTAACATATACAAGATGTGAGGAACAAAACTCTTGGTTTTACAATTCTAGGATTACGGCGGATTCCATTTCCACCAACTCTTGCTTCAATACCTAAAAATCAAGAGGATATGTGACATTACTTCAACTCAACTAAAATCATCATAAGTATAAAAATTCCGAAAAACAGGGTAGTGTGTACCTAGTCAATCGTGTTACTGCAAGAAAACCGCCACAGTTTGTTGCATTTTGCAGTGAATGTGGCCTGGACCACAAACTCATTTCGCAGGCACATTCTTATGGGCTAGACCTATTGTGTATGTCATGATACGTAGTTGGCGCGGTGGAGATATAAACTAACACATTAACCTGCGCGGTGGAGATATAAACTAACACATTAACCTTCCATAACTTGCATCGCATAAAGAAAACGACATAATGTAAGTTAAGTGGCTTCAAAAAATTGATGAAAAAAAGGCTGCAGAAACCCAGAAATGAAGGTGCTAGGGTAGAGGTAATTCATATCAATCTCAATCAATTGTCACATCCAATAAGAACCTTAATGGCAACAAATTACATTGCACCTTACTGTGTTTCAAGGATCTTTATGAAATATGAAATACGACATTGCTAATATGGCACTGTCCCCCATCTTCTCGTGTACATGAAGCAACATATACAAAAAAAAAATGGAGATTTCAGTTTGATAGATAAAGGGAATGCAATCGGTGGTACTTCTATATTGAGTTACTATTTATTCAATACTAATAAATTAGATCAGAGAAGGAGACATGAGTTTTTATATAAATACATGAGTTCCTTAAGAACCAAATAAAAACTATTTTCTATTACGCATTTCAACAAACAATTAGAAGTATCGGGAAAAAAAAAAGGGCATTTAATGTAAACTGAAAATCAGGGGTTGGATTCCTAAATTTCAATTGAAAATCAGCTCATACCCAAGATGAACTCTTCATCTCAGACCCAAACCTCAGATTTCCAAATTTCAATAAAAATCAGCTCATACCCAAGATGAAATCTTTCATTTCAGATCCGAAACTCAACCAAAATTATAAAAAAGAAAGAAATTAAACCCTTTGTAAAATTCTTATCAGTCAACATTTTTCTATCTAAGCTAATTGGGTTAAATGTTAATTTTTTTAAAGAAGAAACATTAGAAGTTACTGACCGATAAGCAAGATGAAATCTTCTGCGAGCGATCGGGGAATCGATTTCAAAGTAGGGCACAATTGAATTGAACGGTTAATCTCGTGTAAGGAAGATAAGAGAGTATTGATTTTGGTTGAAATTTTACGGTAGTAGTGACGGTAGTGTTGATGGTGGTGAATGACTGCTGATATGTATATGATTTAGTTACGGTGGAGGATCTGGTCAAGGCATTGGTGAAGATGATACAAACGAAGAAGGAAGAGGGAAGAAATTTTGCTGGATCGAGAAAGAAGAGGAGAGATTTTAGATGTTTTTCGATTTTGTTTCAGGAGGATAAATAAAAACAGCTGTTTTCCCTTTGTTTGAGCGAAATTAACGAAAAAGTGAGAACAATATTAAAAACACGGAAGGATACAGTGGTCATTTCCCGTGTGACCAACCAAAAATACCTCTTTTCTTTATATTAATAAGATGATCAAATAATAGATTTGCTTATGCATCATCCGTCAGTTCATTAAAATTTGATGCTTTTTTATTAATCCAATCGAACCTAGATTATGGGTGTGAGTTTATGCAGACGACACCAGAAGTCAAAATAATTTGATTAGCTTCAGCCAGGACTTCGTTCAAAAACAGCTAGAGGCACTCCACTAGGTCCCCAGCAATTGTTGGAGTAGATTTTTTTGGAAATTTACACTCCAGGGGAGTGATTATTGTAGATTTTTGTGGAAATTTAGACTGAATATTATATAATTCTATAAAGGAAGGGATGTCATTTGGACTTGTGCATTCTATCTGTACCGTGAAATTATTCGTGAGAGAAATGCCGCAAGACGGGAAGAGATAGCTTTCCTGTGAAGTCACTAATCCTGAGTGGAGGCCCAAATAGTAAAGAGTCGCACAATCAAATGCCAGAAATTTGTTGGATATTCTCAATTGGAAAATTTCTTGTTTGGTCCTAAGCCCAAATAAATAGTTATAGTCAGGTCCAAACGAATATATAACTTATTCTAGGGTCCATTAATATCAAATTACCCGGTTACCCCTACTTTCCATATGTGCGGTAATAATAAAACTTTCTTTCCCCACAGATAATGTCTCTTATTTTATTTTCAATTCTCTTGATGTTGCATAACAGATAGTGTTTATGAAGATCTGAAACTGAAAATCATCGAAAGAATAATGGTTTCTCTTACTAAATCATCAAAACCTAACTGAAATCATCAAAAATCATATAGTTTCAGTGATAAATTACAAAAACCTACAAAATCGATTACCTAGATTTTCAATTTCAAGTAGTAAACAAGAAATCTAACCCTAGATCTAGTGATTCATCCAAAAAAAGAAGTAATAGAGGAAGATAGTATTGCTTCTAGGTCAGAATAAGGTGAATTTGAGGAAAATCGTACTGCTCCTAAATCAAGAAGACGAAAATCCAAAGCATCAGGATCAAAAAACCAAATCACCGAACAAAATATCAGTAAAAGGTACTAGATTAACAAATGATTTGATTTAAATTAAAATTTTATTTCAGTTTTATTTTGTAATTTTTGTTCATGAAACAATTATTAAGTTTTTTTGTCTCGATTGTTTGGTTGTTAGTTTTGGTTTCTAAGACTATCATTTTAAAGTACATAATTGATGTACTCATAAAATGTATAGTTTTATGCTTCGGTTTCATGAAAAGTAAAATGCAACTTTATATTTTTTGTTAACAGTCCATGATGATCCACCGGTACATATCTACTGTACCAGTGGAAAATGTGTACATTTCATAAAAATCATTTTTTTTTCTTTTTCATTAGTATAAAACAAGGTTTGGACAAGTTGGCCTTTGTTAGTGATGGTCAGAATTTGTCTGGACAAAGATAAATCTACGGCTGTAGTTCTCTTGGCCACACCCTCATCTCGCACGTGTAAGTGATGGCAAAGATTTCATATCCCAATTGATAAATCTATGGTTGTAATTTGTCCCATAAAACTAACATTTAATGACCCTTTAATGGAAATCTAATATAATAAATATAGTAAATGGTTAATATAATAAATACCTAACTAATTAGTGTTCCACACTAATTGATATTAAATGATTTATTAATTGCTCATAATAATGTTTGTTCACTAATTTCTCATAATAAATAATCTATTAATTTCTTCCATTATTAAATTTCTCTTAGTTAAATTAATAAATTTGTATTTCTTCTATTAATAAATAATTTTGATAAAAACAGAAAAAAATATTAGTTGTGATAGTAGGTTGTGGAAGTGGTGGCGAAGGTCGAATGAATCACTAATCTAATAATATCAGTAGATATTAGTTACGGCACGGGTTAAGCCCTATAAACACATAAATAACCACTAATCTAAGGAACGAGTACAAGAGACCTGGATCTTCTGGTAACTCATATAATGGAACACTTTGTGTTTTGTTTATGGAATCCCATTAAGAAAAATCAATACTAATACTTTGTTACTTCACTTTCTTATTATTATCATCAAGAATATAAAGCACAGTTTGTAATAACTTTGCTTATGTAAGTGGCAGTTCAAATTTTTCCTCACAAGAGATAAATCTAGGGAGGTAATCGTTTGTCATAGGTGATGGTTGTGATTGAGATTAGAAATGCATCTAATGGACAAAAGTTATCATGTCATTAAGGTTCCATAATTCTTCATAATAAATAGTTTATTAATTAAATGTCAAACTAAAAAAGATAATATATAAATTATTCTACTAATGATGATAATAAAAGTATATTATTATTAGCTAATACTTAGAATTAGTTTGGTATTGCTGCGATCTTTACGAAATTGCTTTTCCGATGTACTTTATTGTGCGGAGCTATGTAAAAAAAAACAATTGGTTGCCGATGTAAGTTACTGTGCCGAGCTTTGTAAAAAAAAAAAATTGAATGGTTGCAAATTATAAACTAAAGCTAAAACTATTTTAAAAAACAGACATATCTCTGAAAATATCATGTTCAACTATAGTTAGTGAGAAAATGACAAAAGCAGACATATTTCTGAAAATTGTCTATTCTATTTTATAGTGCGTAAAGTAAGTAAATTTTCTACTATTAGAGTACATACACATGTAATATTAAATTTACTAATTAGTATTATTACTAAAAAGTATTATTTTTCTAAACCACTTTTTAAAAATCCATAATCTCTTAATATTTATCGTTGAAAATAAAAGTATATTTTAGTGATACGATATAACATAAAATGTAGTTTGAAAATAAAAAATAATTATCTTTAAAGAATATAAAATAAAAAAAATAAAAATTGGTGATCATATATAGATTCAAGGATAATTGTTGTCAGTTATAAACAAAATGAGATAGAATTGGAAAATAAAATATGAAGCTAGGGTGAACTATAGCTTTTGCTTTTGAATCTTTTAAAAGCTCCTTCTCCCCACTTTACAAATTGATAAATTTTGGAAGTATACAATTTATGAAATCTTTAATAAACACTAAGATGAAAAAATATTGCTATCAAAATGTTTTCAAAATACTTTTTTTGAATGAAAAAAAGCAGCATCAAACTTAGTTAAATTGGCTAGCAATTATATAAGTGGACCATAATGATGGTGGCAAGTATTGGTGCCCAGTGAGTAATTTTGCATCGCCTCACATATTTCTTGATAAATGGTTTAACGTTATTTTTATTCAATGATGATGGATAGCAGAGTTTATTGTTAGTAGAGCTTATTGTTATTAGGTTAATTAATTAATGATTTGACTTACTAACTAATCATGATTTTATTATTTTTATGCAACAAATAACCTCACATTTGGAGGCATAATGTCGTAGAATGTAATGGCCTTCCCTCTACCGATAATGTCCTTACTAAGCCACTGCGTTCATCTGATAGTATTGAGTTTTCAATGGTAACTGCTGCGTTCATCTAGCAACAGCTTCTTAAGAGGTCACCCATCCCAAGATTACTCAATACCGAGCATGCTTAACTATAAAGATTTTTCGCCATCTACGAATCCAATTATGCTGAAAAGGTCTCGATGTTATCAAATGACAAACCATTACCTCTATGTTCAATCCTAGACTCTGGAATTTTTTCCCACTCATGAGACTCTGGAATATGTTCAATCCGTCAAGCATACTCTTTCGACCTCGACATGTAACCCATGGTCGACTCTAATACCATTTTTAAGGACCTGATCTTTTCCAATACTGTTCCCACTTAGTCATTGTGGTTATCCGATAACATGGGATTTTCAACTAAAACGGATGTGGACATCCATTAGCAGTTTTCTGGGAGGTAGCCCATACCTAGATTACTCTCGCCCGAGAACCCATAAATTCAGTGATTTTTAGTAACTCTGGATCCAACTATGTTGAAAAGGCCACAATGTTACGAAAGGACGAGCCATTACCTATATTCCATGGGGTGAACTCTTCCTGCCAAATTGAATTACGTACATAATATTTATGGGAATTTTGAAAAACTAGAACTACATCGTATGTGGGTAAAATGATTACCATCGGAAATTACTTAACATTATAAAGTATAATATATTAAGTGAATGAATTAGATTTTAAGTATGTCATCATCATTGAAATAATAAGAACATACAATAAGCTTGGACTTCTCCATACATAGAACCGAGACTTTTTAGTTAAAAACCCCACACCTCTTATCCCAAGGTGGTCAAGTGAAAGGTAGTCAATATCGTTTATCGGTATCGTACAGGTCGGGTCCTATACACCAATACAAAAGATAATATCTGTTTTTACAGGCGATACACCATTAATATATTTTTTTAATATATTTTTATTATTTATATAACTATAATAGAAAAAATGTATATTGTTATAAATATAGTGGAAAATATAACCATAATATGCTTCAAATAAAAACCATAATAGAAAATAATAATTGTTGTAAACTTCAGATAATCTTCTGTTACCATTAACATTTGCGAAACTGCCTATGCATTACCATCTAATTGTGAAGATGTTGATCTTAATAAAAGGCCCAAAAAATGCCTATGCATTAGCACATACTTAAAAGAATAGAAGAAGAAAAAATGTGACTACAAGAACATACTCTCCCAGTGTAACACTAAATGTTCCAGATTCTCTCCATTTCTGTTCTTCTTTATGAATATCATTCACCATGTGCCTTCTCTTGTACAGCAGGTAAAATTCCCATAGGCGCTCAATATCATGGTTGCGATCAATTATTTCCCCATCTCTCTTGGAAAACTTTTGCTGCAAAATATCATCAACCATTTGACATTAAAACAAATACTGAGATGACTATAGTTGGACTGAGCTTGCATAAAATTTGTGTAATCCAGGAAAGATACAGATGAATATAATAAAGTCAGAAAAGACAAACCTGCGGTAATACCTTGATAACCGACAATAAACCAGTTTTGAACTGGAGTACACCTCTGCCATCACTGTTGTGATCCAGATCATGTGCCATTGAATATGCTTGCTCGCACACTGAATGTTAAAAAAAGCACAATGATAAATACCAGCATATCAACAGCTCCAACACTTAAAACTAAATCCCAGCTGATAGTGTGGAACTGAACATAATCTGACCAATAACAAATAAAGTAGCACAAATTAACGATTTTGTAACCTGTGCATGGGAATAGAGTGGTTATTTCGCAAACAAAATAAAAGACTTCAAAACTGAAGTAAACAAGACACCAACCAAAAAAAGAAAAAAGTGAAATAATCTTGTTTCTCCTGGACATGGATCCTGCGAGTGTTTTTTATAACCACGTATATTTCGTCTAAACATAGTTTAAAGTCAACTACAAAGCCATTGACATCCAAACTGTCGCAACTTAGAAACACAATTCCCACTAACCACATTTAACTTCACTAGATTTTTAGTACAAATACTAAAAGGAAAAACTAATTTATAGTGATAAACTCATCTAATTGTACAAAGTACAAAACCTACATTCCTCAATTTTCTTGTTTTGTTTTTACCAATAACCTGGATTCTTCAATTTCCATCACAAGATTCACATAAACACAAGTATTACAGGTGAAAATGGAAAGAAAAACTGATTTCCCCTACAAGTAAGTTTCGAAAATGTTAATGGTAAGAGAAGGTCACCTTCTTTTCTCCAGTTTGATCAACATCAACATTGTGGGTCTTCACTGACTCACAAAGAAGCTCAAGTCCACCACTGCATTGGATTAAGAACAATTAAAATGTGGTTTAATCAAAAATAAAAGCAAAATATGGGACTAGAAACTGATAGAACACTGAAAGGTGTGGACATAGTGGCGCAGCATATAACTTCACAGAGTTGATACATCATACCCATCGAATAAAGTCTGCTAATGGCTGGGATGCTAGGTTACAATCAGAGAGAAGACTTACATTCTAACAAAATCGGCTGAAGACAATAAAGACCATACCGGCTTCTCAGATTCGAACCCATCTTCGATCTTTGAGTTCCATACAAACCGTATCTCTGATTCTATCAATCCTTGAACCACCTTCCCCTGAATCTCTCGATTTTTTCTCGATCAACAGAAGCTGCTACTGCTTCTTTCAAATTCTGCATCTCTGCCTTACTCAACATCGCCATCAAACCAATTTAATTAACAGCATCACGCTCATCTCCATGATTCAATTTCATCTACATACCATCATCAATCTTCAATTCTCTATTTTTCTGGATGCAGCTTTTACTTCTCCTCTCTTTCTGGTGTTGAAAAAATGAGTGAATGAGAGAATACCGTGAGAAATCTCTCGATTCTAAGCTTTTAATTACAAAAATACCCTCTCCCTATATTATAGGTGTACAAGTGAAACTGGTATATCGGCCCGTACAGGACGATACGCCCGTTTTTAACGTTCCTCCTCCGTATCACCGATATTTGTTGTATCGTACAGATTTTTTCCTATATCCTATAAAAACCGTTGATATCGGCTTGTACAACCTAGATTAACTACCTTGGTCAAGTGGGGTTTCGTGTTATGTGGTTGGGCCCTGAGTAGTGTCTGATGGTCCATGAAGATCCTAATAATTAATATCAGAACCCGTGGTTTGGGATACTGTTCGAACGTTGAAGTGGTTGTGGATGTCACCCGGTTTAGGGAGCAAGTGAAATCATACTCAAGGTGAAGAAGGCAAGGCCCAAAGTTGAACTGGCGTTCAAGGTGGAGTTAGTGTCTCATTCATTAACTCAGGTGGACCAGGGTTCTAGATCCGAAAGGCAATGCTCAAGGATGAACTGGTGCTCAAGGTGGAGTTAGTGTCTCACACATTAACTCTCAAGTAGTATGGTTCTATGTGGGCAAGGAAATGCTCAAGTTGGAGTTGGTGCTTTCCTTATCATTAACTCAAGGTGAAGAAGGATTGTAGGGCGCATAGTGACAACAATCCTGATCGATGGGTAGCATATACAAATGGTAATCATATGGTGAAGTCTGATTGGACTGGTGAAGTGGTTTAATATCGTCAAGGTGGAGATTGTTGGAGTATGTGGCATGATAAACCACTTAATTATAGCTAGGGATAGTCCCACATGGAAGAAAGAGGAGTACATGTTGAGCTTAATAAACTTGGGCATCTCCTTACGTAGCATTGGGACCTTTTAGATTAAAACCACACACCTCTTATCCCAAGGTGGCCAAGTGGGGACATGATCGGTGCTATGTTGTCGGGCCCATAGTAGGTTCCTATTTTCCATGAACATCCTAACACCATTCACTAAATATAAGAAAGATGAAAAAAGGTAATACCATTTCAAAAGATCGATAAGATATCTTTTTAAACTAAAAAACATATCAATTATTTTTTTATTTTTTTGGGACAAAATATGCCAAAATAAATATCCATCGGGTTTCCCTTTACTTTTGCAACGATAAGAAGGGTAAACTTGATATTAATACATATTATATTTGATATTCATATATTGGAAAATTCATAACTAAATAAAAATTATGCCCGTGCCGTTACGGCATGGGTTAAGACCTAGGGCATATATATCATACAGTTGATAATTGTTATACTGATAAAATGGGTAGTTGTATGTTCTGGTTCATGAAAAAGTAACATGCAACTTGAGATTTCTCCTCAACAGTACGTATCTGCCATACTGGTGGACAAAGTGTATGTTTTATAAGAATCATGTTTTCATTTATGAGTATCTGTGTTTTAGACACTATGATTTTGTAGTACATAATTGGTATACTTATAAAATATGTTGCCTTATGCTTCGATGAGTGATTCTCTTTGATATAAGGAGTATGAGTTGGGGTACATATCTGCCATACTGGTGGAAAAAGTGTATGTTCCATAAGAATCATGCTTTCATTTATGAGTATCTATGTTTTAGACACTATGATTTTGTAGTACATAATTGTTGTACTTATAAATTGTGTTGTTTTATGCTTCCACAGATGATTCTCTTCCATATAGAGAGTATCGATTTGAGTATGTATATGCCATACTGACAAATCCTAGTTAAGCGACAATATTGCATTAGAACCACCAATGGTGAAGCTCAGGATGCGGTTGATGTTCGGGTGATAGATGCAGAAAAATTATAACTGAGGGTGAAGACATTGTAAATTGCAAATGAAATTCAGAAAATTCAGAATGCGGTTGATGGTCAGCTGGTGCCAAGCAGTAAAAATGTAACCACATGTATTGACAGTTAAAAAACAAATAGAGAAAAATATAACATTCTTTGAGGGCTTCAATGCAGTGTTCATTTTAAGTTGTTTAAAAATAATAGTCTTGCGGGGCTTATTTGACATAAGTTGCACATGAATAAGTTCTCTCTATGATAGAGCCATGTTATGTAAATTATATATTATTAGATCAATAAAACTAGTTGGACTAATTGGTTTGATGTAATGTATATTTGTAATAGTTTTTATTTATTACAATCTCTATCTTCCTGGACTATATCGTTTATGTAACTTAGTTTTTTATTAAGTACAACGTTTATATATGTAACTTAGTTTTTTACTGAGTACAACGTTTATATAATGTGGAATTTACGGAGTATATTGTTTATGTACTGTAGATTTTTGGGATTTTCCTGAGTGCGTCATTTATGCACCGTGGACTTCTCATTTATGACTACTTTGGAAAGTAGTTCTGAGATAAGTATATCATTTATACACCGATTTTCTCTTGAGTTTAGCATTTATAACCTGAGAAATATCACCGTATAGCAATTATACATAGATTTCTTCTTGAATGCAATGTTTATACACCGAGAAATAACACATCACAACATTCATCATTGATTTTATCTAGAGTGCAACATTTGCACACTGTGATTTTTTATTACAAAAAATAAACAAATCACAACAAAAGCCCAGGCTGAACATAGAACAAAACAACTTAAAAATCACATTCTGATGATTTTGTGTTGACCATTTTCTCAGCTAGAACCTGAAATAGAAAAACGTCCAGAAGTCAACATCTTTCTTTAAATCTACATTGCATTTGTTAATAAGAACCGTTTTGAGCAACTCATTTTAGTACAATACCACAATTTAATCATCCAATTCCAGTTAATCTCTTAACTGGATATTATGTCAAACACCAGTTCTACCCATATATCTTTGCAACTCTCATTTTCTTCATTAAGTCTTCTTCATTATTTATTCTCCCTGAAAATGTGAACAAAATACACTCCATGCATTCACAATAAGAAAACAACCGCGCCAAAAGTTATGATATGACGACAGCCAAGCCAAGAAGGTGAGACACATTAAATGTATACATACAGATCAGCAAAAACTAATGCATGAAATCTAAGAAATGTAAGTACTCAACATCTTTTAGATGTCAAATATTCCTATAAGAATTAATTGAAGAATAATTATTATGCATGAAAATGTACCTTGACAAGTCCAGGAGTATTGTGAACAAATCTTCAACCAGTTCCATATGTATATTTTCAAAGAGTTGTAAAGGCCATCAATTTTTCGACAATTGTTCAAAATTATCCTTTCAAAACAACGGATGACAAGTTAATTAACTAGAACTCTTTAATTGAATGTACAAATATATATACGCATATAGGGAGTCGGATAGGGTTCTAAAAGAGATAAAAAACTAGAAAACAATTAAACAGCCTAAGTTTGTAAAAGAGAACTAGAGGTATATGCTTTCCAATATCTCTATTGATCCAGATTTTTGTATCGAAATTTATTAGTAAGTGGCTTGTTCTATAAAAAATCCAGTATAGTTGTTATGTACTGCTCAAAAATCCAGTACAATTGTTATGTATCGTATGTTTTATTCAGGTTTCGAACATACTGCAATGGGTAATAGTGTGGATATGGGTATGCAGTAAGAAGGAAAATTACTTCTATCAAAAAAATCAAGTACAATTGTTATGCACTACTCAAAAATCCAGTTTAGTCAAGTATGTAACGCTCAAAAAATTCAGTATAGTTGTTATGTACTGTATGTGTGATTCAAAACCACATTACGATGATCTTATATAGACCATCTATAATGGCTACCTATACACAAGTTACTATTTCAATAGTCGGAAACGTATTAATTCATTTCAACACTTGCTCAAAAAGCCTTCAATCTCATTGGGTTAGCATCTCGAGCATGTTAACAAGTTAGCATGTCGAGCATGTGGGTTCAACTCCATCAGATCAGAAGAATATATGTCCTCAAATGTGGGTGTGCAACATCTTTCTTACCCAAATTGTGTCAAAATAATTGATTTTGTTTTAGCATGTACAAGTACCTTATATATACATATTAGACACATGTATTGCGATGGAAAAAATGAGAAAGAGTACAAATTGAATACTTGGGTATATTTTTTATGCACCCTACATTTGTTGGGATAGATTGCCACTGTAATTGTCATTTGAAACACTCGTTATCCAGTTTCTCGTCACTGTGGAAATTAAAAGATCGTTCAATTTTAAGGTTAGGACAATAGCATGGAAGATAATATAGGGAGTCGGATAGTGTTCTAAAAGAGATAACAAACTAGAAAATAATTAAATAGCCTAAATTTGTAAAAGATAACTAGAGGTATATGCTTTCCAATATCTCTATTGATCCAGAGTTTTGTATAGAAATTTATTAGTAAGTGGCTTGTTCTATCAAAAATTCCAGTATAGTTGTTATGCACTGCTCAAAAAATCCAGTACAATTGTTATGTATCGTATTTTTATTCAGGTTTCGAACATACTGCAATGGGTAATAGTGTGGAGATGGGTATGCAGTAAGAAGGAAAATTACTTCTATCAAAAAAATCAAGTACAATTGTTATGCACTACTCAAAAAATCCAGTTTAGATGTTATGTACTGCTCAAAAAATCCAGCATAGTTGTTATGTACTGTATGTGTGATTCAAAACCACATTATGATAATCTTATATCGACCATCTACAATGGCTACCTATACACAAGTTACTATTTCAATAGTCGGAAACGTATTAATTCATTTCAACACTTGCTCAAAAATCCTTCAATCTCATTGGGTAAGCATCTCGAGCATGTTAACAACATATCGAGCATGTGGGTTCAACTCCATCAAATCAGAAGAATATGTGTCCTCAAATGTGTGTGTGCAACATCTTTCTTACCCAAATTGAGTCAAAATAATTAATTTTATTTTAGAATGTACAAGTACCTTATATATATACAGATCAGACACATGTATTGCGATGGAAAAAATTATAAAGAGTACAGATTGAATACCTGGGTATATTTTTATGCACCCTACATTTGCTGGGATAGATTTCCACTGTAATTGTCATTTGAAACACTCGTTATCCAGCTTCTCGTCACTGTGGAAATTGAAAGATCGTTCAATCTTAAGGTTAGGACAATAACATGGAAGATAATATTGTTTTGTATCATTATCATAATACTTAAAAGTCTCGGTACATGAAATATATACTCACCAAGATTCAAATACTCTTCCTCATTTCCAAATTTTGCATCCACTATATAACATAAGAACATAATTTTGCATATTACCTAAACTTTGACCAAAAAAATAATACACAAAAGATACCTACTCATTAAATTATCAAACTAATACTTATATTTTCGTAAAAAAATGCACACACGTATGTTACATACCTTATTGATACAAGAAAAACATATTATACTCAGTACATCACGTATGGACTTCTGGATCATACAACAAGAAAAGCATGATTTAACAAAAATAAAAAGATAATCAACCAAAAATTTGTAATTGACAATCTAACTAATCAAAATAGTATAAATCCCAAAAATGGATTCATAAAACAAAAACAAAATTTGAAAACACAAACAAAAATCGAAAGTTGATAAATCAACCAAAAACTGATAAACGGTTAGATATATATGAGAAATAGATTTTACACATCTTATATCTACACAAAAATCATATTATCTTCAGTACGCCATATATGTACTACTTGATCATACAATCACGGATCTACAATCAAACTTTAAAAACTCGGATCTATACTACCAATTTGTAACTAGTGAATCTAATTACATAATAATTCATTCAAGTTTCAGTGGGAACACCGAAATAAGCTAATTATACAAATAAATTAACTCTCTTAGTGAAGAAGAATAAATTGAAAAAAAAATTAAAACCCTAAAAAGATAAAAAAGGAGACTAAACAAGAATCTCACCTTTGTTTGGGTGTTCTAGATGATCAATAGAAAGAGATAAAGAAGAATAGATCAAGGGAAAAAAGCTTGGCCATTTTTTTATTCAATCGATGAAAGATATTTTTTATTTTTTTGCCTCCATCGCCAGAGGTCTTCTTCTGAACAGAAACAAAAATAAAAAATGAAGAAAATGAATTACGATTTAGGAGAAATGTTTCTGTATATCTAGGGTAATATGGGTATTTTAAAATTACGTATGTCTAGTCCCGCACGTGTATAGGACCTAGAATTAAAAAATTGGGTCCTTTTTTATGTTTTCTTATTATTATGGACCTCTAGTTACTGGGCTTTAGTGGGAGGATCTGCCACTAACTAGTATCACTAAACTAGTACCTATGGGTAATTCCTACATTTTCAATATTGTTTGCCGCTATCCGGGGAGGCGTAGCCCCTCCCGACTGTGTTCGACTTGACACGGTCCGAGATAGCGTCTTGTGGATTTTTTTCTGGTTTTACTTTGGAAAACCTAAAAGTTTCTATTCAAACTTGAAAAGACGCGTCTCTTCCCATAAGACACCATTGATGGCTTTTGTAAGCGTCTGTTGGTGACTAAAAGGCATTACTAACAGGCATGAATATCCCTATAAGTAGTGAAGGCATTCTCCCATTCTGAACAATTCAATTCAACCTGTTTTCTCTCTTTCTATAACATCATCAAAAACCTTTCTCGTGTGTTCTTGATCGGGTGAAGGGGTACAAACCTTGAATCCAATTTCTCTGTTGTAGGTTTTTCATTGTATCCTGAAGGCATTATTTCGGATACATATTGTAATCGCCAATTGATATTGTGAGGGTAGAAATAATTGTTTAAAAGAAATCTATTCGAGCCTTGAAAGACAGGATTACATCAATTTCTTTATGTTTATTTCATCCTCTACTTGAACCAATTTTCCAACAAAATTAATAAGAAAATCAGTAAATCTGGTCGGAAACAACAAATACTTATTGTCACTTTGAATGATCAATTCTGCTATTCGGATGAATTGGTGTATAATGTATCCTATTGAATTATCTTTTTCTGTTATACTACTTATCTAACCAGGGGTAACAAATCATATCGGTTGACATTTTAAACAAGACTCTAAAAGCTTTATGTTATTCCTTAAACAAAAATATTGGCTAAGAGAAATCACATTCTTCCGGTAGAACGATTTTTCCCTATCCGTAAGGTAACTCAATTTACTCCAACATCTTAATAGATGATTTTTCCTTTTAGGTTTGAGAATTTTATTTTTATAGAATATCAAGAGAGCCAAGAAATAAAGTACTAAGGAAAGCTAAATATATGATAATCAAAAGAAATGCTTTTAAGGATTGTTAGATGTTGAATACCCCTTCATAAAGCATTTGATCAAAGTGTGAAT
The DNA here is from genome assembly GCA_023529315.1 of Papaver bracteatum. Taxonomy (NCBI): domain Eukaryota; kingdom Viridiplantae; phylum Streptophyta; class Magnoliopsida; order Ranunculales; family Papaveraceae; genus Papaver; species Papaver bracteatum. Next base: position 44,211 of record JAJJWX010002041.1, on the reverse strand, counting down.
GATCTACGTGATACACAAAAAGAGATATGAAGTAAGATTCTTAGCTCCAAACTTCACTAATTACATATGTAAATCATATTGAAATATTGCATGAGAAAACAGAATATCATTACCACTCGTTTGAGAAAAATGATTCATTAAGGAACCTAAGTGCATTCTTTACTGATCAAAAAAAAAAAACTAAGTGCAATTCCCTCGTACCTTATGGTCCTATATCTTTAGATAGTTTTTTTAATCCGTGGACTATTAACTGGGATTTTGGGAGAACGGGAGGTTAAATTTTGGAATTACAAAATAAACCTGTTACCTTTTGTTTGTTTACAAATTACATGAGTTACCATGAGTGATGAGTATGTTGTCTCCGTATATAAAACTGATCAGTTGAATAATAATATAAACCGAACGTTAAGTAATCAATTAGCACTAATAATCAAGTGTAACTGTGCTGACATCGCCGTTTCATTGGAGTGGGTGAAAAATGAGAATTGTTGTCGTTGTCAGGTGGATATCGGGTGGTATAATAACTATTACTATGGACATGATGAAATAAACAACGTAACGTTGGATAATTATATGTTCTGAATTTTGAACAAATTGTATGCTTTTTTTTTTTGCGAGAAAAGATTATGATTTTATTAAGGAAATAAAAAATGCATAATACAATTCAGTTACTGAGTCCCCTCATTTAGTTACAATTCAGTTATACTCTCCCTTCCATTATCACTTTCCAGTGTGTTATGAGTTGACTGAACTGAATAAATTTGAACCAGTTTGAAGTTGATGTCCATAAATATATGGTGCTTTTAACTTCATCAATGGCCATTGTAGCTTCTCTTTCTCTTTTTCCTGCCATTACCCTTTGGTTTCTTTCATTCCATATTACCCAGATGATGGCAAATATTAACAAGGGCCATATCTTTCTTCCCCTGTTTATCCCCTTCCTTAGTTTCCATGCCAGCATTTGATGTTCCATGTCTTTGGTCTGAACCCATTTCTGATTAAATCCTTTAATGAAGTAGTTCCAGATTTCCGAGGCATATGGGCAGTGCAAAAAGATGTGAGCAATTGATTCCTCCTCTGTTCTACAGAAGTTGCATCTTGAGTTTTGGATTTCACATCCCCCCCCTTTTGCTAAGGTTATCTGTTGTAGCAATAGTATTTTGTAACACCATCCACATAAATAATTGTACTTTGGGAGGCACAAATTTGATCCAAATGCTTTTATAAGAGACCTGAGATACCTGAATCAATTGTGTTATTGGATCTTGCGAGCTCAGGGCTTCATAGCACTCTTTGGCAGAGAATTTGTCTCCAAACTTGCAGGTAAGCTCATCTGAGTTGTTGTTCAAAATTGGAGGTGACCCAATGTGCAGTATTAAGTTCATGATATCTTGCATTTCCTCCACGGTTGCATTCTTGTTGAATTGCACATTCCATCTACCATTTTGTATCATTTGCTTAATGTATCCATCTTTATGTGTAGCTTTTTTATAAGCAGCAGGAAATAATGACTTCAGGTTGTTTGTTCCTTTCCAAATATCTTGCCAAAATCTAACTGATGCTCCATTGTTTATTATGAGAGTTGTATTCTGCTCAACAATTTGTCTTGAATTTTGTATACCTTTCCAAATTCCTCTGCCATGAGGTGCAGTTTGGGTTTTAGCCCACAAGTCATTATCTTCACCTTTTACTTTCTCCCTTATCACTTTCCTCCACAATGCTTGTTTCTCCTTCTTATATCTCCAAGACCATTTTGCTAGTAGTGATTTATTGGTTAATCTGAGGTTTCTTACTCCCAATCCCCCTTTTTCCTTTGAGATGCAAACCTTTCTCCAAGCTATCCAGTTTATTTTATTTTTTTCTGCTGATGAACCCCAGAGAAAGTTCCTCATGATTTTAGTGAGTTTCTTTTCTACACACACAGGCATAGGAATGATAGACATGAAGTAAATAGGCATGGCTGCAAGAGTGCTTTTGATTAGGACCAATCTACGTGCTTTGTTGAAAAATTTCCTCCTCCAAGGTGCAAGTCTTTTCTGAACCTTCTCTATGATTTCATCACATATTATTCTTGTGTTACATGTTGCTCCTATAGGCATTCCTAGGTATTTGAGAGGTAGCTTCTCAATTTTGCAACTTAGGATCTCTGCACAGTCTTCGACTTTATTGTCTGCTCCAATACTCACTACTGATCTCTTATGCAAGTTGACTGGCAATCCAGTAATAGCTTCATATATTTGAAGTACTAATAATAGATTTTCTACCTCTTCTTCTTTTGCGTCAATGAAGACAAGCGTGTCATCAGCAAATTGAAGGTGTGTTATCATGTCTTGATTGTTGATGTAGAAACCCTTGAACATATTTATCTCCATAGATTTCTTCATTAGTTTAGTGAATATCTCAGCTACTAGGATAAAAAAGAAAGGATACAATGGGTCTCCTTGTCTTAATCCTTTTTGTGGGCTAAATCTTTCTATGGATGTTCCATTTATTATCAAGGAATGTTGAACAGTTGTAATACACCAGCAGATCCAGCTCCTCCACTTGATTCCAAAACCGGATGCTTGAAGTACATGGTCCACTATGTGCCAGCTGATGTTGTCAAATGCTTTTTGTATATCCAGCTTGCACAACAATCCTGGTTTCTTTCTTTTTCATCTTGAGGTACATATAGCTCAATTTACTCCATCATCTTACATTCTTACCGGATTCTCTTTCCCTTTAAAATGAGAAGGTGAACCATAAAATTATATCTGTAAATTGTGTTGGAACTTGCAACAATGACCAACACGTTAGATGTATCAAAATAATATGTAAAGAACTAATCCGAGACAACTCTACCGAAACAACTTGGCGAGGGAAGGTTCAACACATTAGTTCGCGGGTATACTCGAGTTGAGTAATGCTAAATCCCTCACAGCGAAGATGTGTCCAGGATAAGACTGCCCGATATAACTTGAGTTAGCACCACTCAAGTTACCCTCTCTTCGAACTTAGCAACAGGGATGGAAAGTAAAAACGCCGCACAAAAACAAAGGAAGAAGATGATTAAAAGAATTGCTTCTAGTGTGTTTTTAAAACAAAATTTCGAGTTGTATTTATAGAATGAAATACTTGCAAATCAAGTTAGGTTTTAGTTTTCTTCAAAAACAAGTATAACACGTAAAAGGATTTTACCATAAATAAAACTCTTAAGAAATAATTTTTGAAATTGATTTCCTAAAGAAAAACTCGTCAAAAATAAATCATTTTTCTACACGGACTTGGTGCATGGAATATATCGCATGGGTAAAAATATGTATTTTTTCCCACACGCTCCATCCACGTTTTACAATACATATATAAGAATATGATTATATAGTGGAGCTCCTCTTTATTTTTCCACAATATGGGACTAAAGGTTCCTTTTCATTCACCCAAAAATAAGTAAGTATCCTTAGACCCTTAGGTCATTAGATCAATCCACACCAAGACCATAAAACCTTTTATTAAAACTCATTTTCTCCAACAAATTGTAATCGGAATAAGATTAGTGTAGTTAATTTTCTTGTAAAGAATTGAGATACATATACCTAACTATATAAAGACACTTAACTGTTTAAGGTCAAGGACAGTGGCGGAACTATGCCAAGACTAGGGCTGGCTTAATCAAGCTCTAGAAGCCCTAAAACCCTTTTTTTCACTACCTATTTCACTTGGGCTGATAAAAATAAGCCCAATTAATAGGCTTAAGCCACCCCTAAAAACCCAAAACCACCCCCAAGTTAAATTTCCAGTTCCGCCACTGGTCAAGGGTGGTTAGTTTCTTGCCCTTTCATAAATAAGTCATTCATCAGGTTTGTTTGATGTCTGTGACAAACAAACGAATGAGGTATGAACCATGAAGTAGGCAAGTAGCAACTTGATAATTGCAACTTGCAAGTGATCATTTACATGAAAAAGAGAGACTTTCATCATCACTTTTTGAAGAAACTAACTCATTCCAACAAAATGGTGCAATCCCCTCACACCTTACGCTGTTGTTAGGCTTTTTCTTTAGTCTGTATTTGTAATTACTTCGGATCACATTGATTTCTGTTAAATAATAACCCATACGTTAAGCTTACGACTACGTTAAAGAATAAACCTATTGTGGTGGGAATCTTGGGATCTCCATTTGACTGGAAGTTGATGAAAAACGACATTTGTAGTCAAGTGAAAAGGATATTGCACAGCTATTTAATTCTTACTTACCAGTTACCACTTGGTCACTGCTGATGTTATAACAAATTGAATTTTTTAAACACTTAGAACAAATTTTGTGCTTTTTCACTGTCTTTTTCTTTTCTATAAAGAACAAGCAAATTCCATTTGCCCATTATTCTCTTCAATTAAAGTTGGATGATTCTTTATCTTCAATTACAGTTTTATGATTTTTTATAAAGAAAAAAATATCACTTTGTTAACTAGAGAATTGCACCTTATAGATAGAGAAATAATGAATTAATTTCGGACCACTTTTTTAGTTTGGGTAACATAGCTCAGTTTACTCCAACATCTTACTATACTATTTTCTCCTTTAAGATGAGAAGGTTAATTATGAAATTTTGTCTATAATTTGAGTAAAATTGATAAGCAAGTGAAGCACCTCTATATGAAGGCAATCTCGGCTAGTTGTTTGCCCCTTCATAGATAAGTCACTTATCATATATGTTTCATGAGGTAAGAAAGAGCACAAAAATTCTTACCTCAAACTTTTCGAACTCCTCTATGGCTGCCCTTGACAGTTGTAAGTGATCATCAATCTTATTTTAATGAATACTTAATCTCAATCTAATTTCGTATTATTCATACGAGCTTTACACCCCACATGGCCACATGTATCCATATAACAGTACCATGCCCATGAGTTAAGTTCGAGGTGCAGATTCTTTGGAAAATTGTGGTACCATATCCTCAGTTTAGCTTGGACGTTTCTGATTTTGTCCAAATGTGAGTGAGGCGGCTTAGTACGCTCAAAGCTTCTAATTTTATTTTTTTAGGTTGTTAAAAGATTTTGATCTCGCAGCCCGAGATCAAAAATGAACTAGCATCTTCAGGACCCTTGGATTGTGTAGATGTGACATCAGTTTAACTATCAACCTAACCACCTACAGTTAACCTACCTCCCCGCATGTTTCCAAAATATTCTAACATATCTACTTTTTTCCAAACACCAACCACGAATCTGCCTATGATCATGGTGAAGTAACCATCGTGATGGCTATATACTTTTCCCAAATACCAACTCCAACGACTACTTTGCCCATTTATCCTTCCTGCCATTTTTTTTTTTTGTAATGATGCAATCATATGTACTAAAGCAACGCCTTGGTTGGTAACACAACACTTTAATCTAAGGTGTTTTTTAAATCTCTCATCCCCTAAGTTTACAGGCATCTTACCTTTTTGGATAATACTCGGATGAACCTATATCATAGTATAAATATCTCGAACATCAAATGCTTCTAGTTTGATCTTTAAGAATTCCCAAATTCTTTCTGCTTTCATTCTGTAAGAAACCAATGGATGGTTTACTTCACATGTCCCGTAAGGTACTGTGAGTTTATCCATTTCGAACAACAAACATTTTCATTTCTTTCCTAGTATCATGTATCCATTTCATTTTGTTTGAATCACTTCCGAGATCCCGTTATTCTTCATATGAACCATTTCTTCTGGCTCCTCCTCCGACACCTCGGCCCGCCTCTTTTGTAATGCGTACTCAAATACCTCTATAGAATGTCCTGAGTAGCAAATCAACTCTGAAATTTCATCTTTAACCGTAATATGTATATCCTCCTCCATGAGGATCTAACTGAACGTTTGTTAAGGAATGGCCTTTTCCATATGTATATGTTCTAAACTGATGGAGCAAAATTTGTCATGTGGGATACAAATACAACAACTCTCGGAAAAAAAATAGATCTCGTGATAATAATACTCTTTCTGGGTAAAGATTAAAGACGTTCTTCTTGGCAATGGAATACATATACGAAAAATTGTTTAAAAATTTGGTTAGCTAACTGTGGTTAAATCCACAGTTAGATGATGTCACATCTTCACATCCAAGAGTCCGAAAGCTGCTTGTTCGTTTTTGATTTCGTGCTGCGAGATCAAAATCTTTCCCTAATATTTGAATGGATTTTTCCAAAAATGTCTTTATTCAATTTGGAAAGTTCAGAAAAAAGGTGTTGAAGGTTAGAATATATCCCATTAATAGAAGCGTCAAAAATGGGGAAGTTCCAGGATTATCAACTACTAGGAGAGATGGGAGCGAGGGGTGGGTTGACAAAGATCCAAGACAACAAAATGGTTTTGAAGTTTTTGTACGTATATCAGGATTATGACTAAACAAGCTTCTCACCCGGTGCATACGCACCGGCATTACCGAATTGTATGATGAAATGAATCTCACTTTATTATGCAGCTTAGTATAATTTTAAACCATTTCTCAAAGTTGAAATGCTTAATTTTGTCATCCAAATTGTTGTCGTCCATTGCAGTAAGATATTTTTGTTCGGTAAAGTAGTATCTGCCGATGAGAAATTGGGATGCCTTTTTAGTGTCTGCTCTATTTCTTTGGTACTTTTCCAAAAATTAAAATAAATGATTTTGGACTATTGGCGTCGAATATCTGTTTCCATTTCCCTATGTAATATAGTTTTAAATAGAGCATCACTTAAGTGCCATCGCTACTAAATGAGTTGCTACAAAACTTGACCTATGAAGATTGGAAAACCTACCAATGAACATAAGAAGAATAATAATAAATACGGATAGTTAAATTCAATTACTATAGTGTAATTAGTATATACTTATTCTCTTAACTTGTATACCAGGACACATGTTAAGGTTAAATAAAATAATATTATTTTGTATTGGTTAGTGTAATACTTATTGGATAACTAAATATTTTTGAGAATCATATTTTAGTTTATCTAGGAAGAGTGACTTACACTTTTACCCCTCAATATTTAATTAGTTTTTTAACTCAATTAATTTTAATCATTATTCTATTCACAACTGTCTCACTCTCCATTAAGTCATAAGTGTAGTTCGATCACAAACTGCTGATCAAGGATTGCACTAAATGCTTTACCCTTTGAAGATGCACTAAATATGAATAAACAGGCGAATACCACTGGGAGCAAGATAAAGTAGCCCCCAAACAAATGAATAAACAGTAACGATTACCATCATCGTGTTAAAAAAGAACCCAACGGTAATGAAGAAAAATGAAAGCATCCGGAAAAAGTCAAGTCTATGACCTAATCGGTAAACATTTCTACTGAGAGCTTGTTCACCGTTGCCACTAGCAACCTTAACTTAAAACATTGATATCTGATTCTACCCAACATCTCTTCGTTTGCCAACTTAAATGTATTCATGGTGTCACGTATGTTACCGCCTCTTAACGTGCCATTGAAACCCGTGAATGTGTCCACGCTGATGTTGATTACTGTTGATGCCTTGCTAATGCCCCTCGAGATAGGAACTAGAACTTGTCAAACACATCTATAATACATTCTCACCTTTAGAAGGTTTGCAAGAACACGCTGATTAGGGTGGCAAAGCTTGTCTCCTGAGTAGACATAAACCAAGCGAGGGAAGATACAGAACCAGTAAAGACAGCCTACATTTGTAAATGAGAGTTATAATTTTTTCCAAACAGCCTACATATGTAATCTAGAATATGTAAATTACGACAGCGGTTTCGGAATGCATTTGAAGAAATTGGGAAGCTGCTGCGAAAACGTGCTTTCTCTGTATCATCAACCCCGTTCACCAGTTTGCAGATGCAAGCTTTTGAAGGTCTATTTATAGCACTCAACAATATCGCAGATAACACGATGAAGAAACAAAAAAAAAATGGCAAAAAAGAAACAACATTAAACTTCAAGTTTATTGTGTTCCCTAATAACTTCTATTCATACAAATCTCAGTAACATAAGAAAAACTACCGTAGTAGTTCAAAACAAAGTGCCCAGCTCTTTTTTGATTGCTAAAACCTTCCTTTAAGAAAATAATCAATCACAAGTTAATAGGAAGGTGCCCCGGAGAAGAAAATTTAGAAATTTCAACTCAACCAAAAAAGGAAAAAGTTGGAGAAAAACAGAGATCAGGAAGATAAGAGTGAGTGTAATGGGTGGTAGCCGTAACCACTAAACAGAGAAAAAAATGGACTTGAAATCAAAATCAACTACGGTACAACTACAAAAACTGAAATGCTAACCCATTAGTTAGCGTATATAGACATACAAAATTAACAGGACTAAATCAATTAAATCTTCTTACTTATTCTTATTGGTGGTTGAGATTCTTTCTAAACTAATGAATGATGCTGTTGAAAGAGGTCAAATTCATGGTTTCAAGATAGTAGATGCTGGGTTGATGATTTCACACCTTCAGTTTGCAGATGATACACTGCTCTTTGTGGATGCTGATGAAGATGAGGTAACTAGAATTCTCATTATCTTAACTATTTTTGAAACTTTAACTGGTATGAAGTTGAATTTAGAAAAGAGCACTATCATTAGTGTTGGAGCTGAAGATAATATTCATTCTCTAGCTAAAATCTTGGGATGTAAGATAGAGAAGCTTCCTATAAAGTATTTAGGAATGCCAATTGGTGCACATTTTAGAAATACATCTGTTTGGGATTATGTGATTGAAAGAATGGAGATCAGGCTAGCATCATGGAAGAAAAGATTTCTCAACAAAGCTGGTAGACTTGTTCTTATTAAGGATTGTCTTTCTAGTCTTCCTATATACTATCTGTCTTTGTATCACTTGCCTGCAAGTGTTGAGAAAAAAATGATAAAACTGATGAGAAATTTTCTATGGGGAGTTGTTGAAGGAAAAAAGAAGATGTCATGGGTTTCATGGAAGAAAGTGAATATTTCAAAGAAAAAAGGTGGTCTAGGAGTTAAAAACTTAAGAACTACTAATAAGTCTCTTCTAGCAAAATGGGTGTGGAGATATGCTACACAAAAAGGTGCTTTGTGGAGATGGATAGTTGCAGAAAACAAAAGTGAATGAAGATTTATTGCTTCCAGCAGATGATGCAACAGCTCAAGGTTGTAGTTTATGGAGAAATGTGGTAAAATTGGTTCCTGATATTCACAATTATGTCACCTTCATTATTTAAAATGGAAGATGCATCAGATTTTGGCAAGATAAATGGGTGGACAAGGGGTGCCTTAAGGATCTTTTTCCTGTTATTTACAAAGCCTGCAGAAGAAAACATGTAACCATTGCTGAAATGTTAAACGATGGAAGATGGGAGAGAATTTTTAAGAGAAACCTTAATGCCAATGAACAGATGAAATGGGATTTACTTCGCAGAGATTTGGGTCCAGTTCCGGTTCTCATAGATGAAGATGATGAATTCAATCTTATGGACAGTTTTAGCACAAAGTTTTGTTATGAAGCGCTAGAGGAACATGCGGAAGTTTGTGGTTTTGAGAATTTTTTATGGAAATCTCAAATTCCTAACAAAGTGAGCTCTATACTTTGAGCTATTTTTCATAACTCTCTCCCAACAAGAGATGTGTTAACTCACAGAAGAGTTCAAATTGATAGTGATATCTATGTTTTTAGCGGCTCCATCAGGGAAACAACAAACCATCTGCTGCTGCATTGTAGTTTCTCTTTTCAGATATGGGACTACTTTATAAAGGCGTTTCATATCTCTTGGCCTCTTCCAGATTCTGTTTTACAACTCTTCGAGGCTTGGGATAACAATGTTCTTACAGGGAGATGCAGGAAAATATGGGAGATTACTCACTATGTCATTATCTGGACTATGTGGAATGAACGCAATGGAGTGGTCTTTGGTGCTAGGAGGAAAACAGTGGATGAAATTATTATTCTAGTCAAGCAAAATCTTATGCTTTGGACCCATGAGGAAGATGTTTTCAAATTCGTGGATTGCAATAGCGTCATTCACAACTGGGAGAATGTACTTCATATGTAACTCTCTTTGGTTTTTACTGTTTTACGGTCTTTGTATCTTGTCAATCATGTTACAGGCTTGCCTGATTCCTTCTTCTTTTTAATATAAATTTTTCGCCGTCAAAAAAAAAAAAAAGGAACTAAAAACAAAAATATAATTTTGAAACAAACTTTTCAATCCAAGAACGAAAAGAAAACTAGAAGAAATAATATTGCTCTACGGAAAGAGGATCTCATTTGAGGAAGCTAGGATGTTAAGGAAGGAGGATTTCAATTAAACTAGCCGCTCATGTGAGACAAGAAATTGGAACTTCCACCAATTTTCCCGCCAAAATCCTCCCTTGGCGCCATAGCTGGCGCCAATTCATTTTTTGGCGCAATTTTTGCCGCCAAAATCTTTTCTTCGCGCAATTGCTGGGTTATAAACTTTATGGGCCAGTGTTAGGACTTAGGAGGATGTCTGGGTGAATATTTGGAATTAAAAGTTGTCATTAACTGAATAATTTGTATTTTAAAATGATGTTTTATGTGAATAATTTATATATAAATAGCTAACAATTTTTACGATCGATCAATTATTGTGGCTCTTAAAAATTTAGTGAGATCGAAGCAAATTCAAAATCTTGATGAGAATATCGTTTATATATTTGTTGACCGTAGATGACATAAGTGAAATGCAACCTCGGATAAAATCTAATAGGTTGTAGTCAGACGCTTTTGACTGCTTGAACACTCTCCCAAACTAAACCTTCCAATTTGTCAGTAATATACTAATAGAAGTTCAAGAACGCATCCTCCAATATTTTTAAGCGTTTTTTTTTTTTTTTGCAACTCGATATTGCAAGATTTACCCACTGATTTATAACCCAAAATTTTCAAACTAATTAAATATCTGCCACATTGCTTAAAATTTACCTCGTGAGTCATGACAAATAATCATAATTTTACCATATTAACACAAAATTATATTTTAACTTTTATATCTCAAATTTATGATCAACTTTAATATTTAGAAATTATATAAATACGTAGTTTAGGGTTATGTGATTTCTATCATCTCCAGTGTATAATGAATTTGGCGAGACAAATATTTCAATGATTTTCAGGAAAAAAAACTTTTTATCCTCAGACTACAACTAGATTCGGTATGAACTTGATTGTTAATTCTGAAATTTTTTTGAAGATAACAACCAATTGGTCAAGTTCATACAAAATCAACTCCTACTTTAAGTCTCTGTGATCTACATTCTAAATGTGTTATAATACACTAAGATGCTTTTGATCAATCACATAGTTCTTGGAATTCATATGAACCAATTCTAAACTCATTTGGGAGTGTGGTAAATTGGTTCCAAGATTGTAAGTATGAAAGAGGATTTACAAAGTAAAGATGTCGACATACTTTGAACACGTACAATAATTCTTATCTATTATTGATCAAAGATATTCCTTAATAACTAAAGGAGAATCCCGGATCGATTCAGTTGACTAACAGTTGTTGAACTTTGATTGCACCTAGTTTGTTTGTGCTTGAGAATCTTCTCTTCTAATATAAGATTCACTCAAAGTAGATCGAAGTTTCGATGGGGATCTTTAGACTGTTTGTAGATCTAAAGACGTCTTTTGTCAAACTCATATCACGTTGTTAGAAAATAGTTGTTACCGAACAAATTTTTTGTTCCTTTACTGTTAAGTTCAAAGCTATTATCAAGTAGTCATACTTCGTTGTTGTATTTTCTCGATCTCATATCAATAGATGATCAGACGAAGTGTGAACCCATTAGTTGTATTATCTGACTCAGTCCATAGACTATCACTTTCTGAGAAAGGACTTATAGGTGGAAAAGTTTTATATTGAGGTATATTTGGGTACCCTCGTATTTTCAATGGATATCCATGGGTCTTTCCAAATAGAAATAGAATTTCCAAAACCAATAAACCAGCAACAATTATTCTGCATAATATCTCTGACCGACAACATATCCTTCCATGTGCTAGAGTTACTTGATTTAGCTTGACAGTCCCAGAAAGAAATGTCCTGAATGTATTTGGAAGAATATAACTTAACCCAAGCAGCATCAGGGTTTGTTAAAAATCTCCAAACTAGTCTAGAGACTAAAGACAAATTTACTGATTTCATATTACGAATTCCCAGTCCACCATCTTCCTTAGTTCTCTCTATCTTGTCCCATTTAATGAAATGACATTTCCTGATGTAAGTATCGTGACCCCACCAGAAGAATCACTGAACTTGAGAAATCTTGTTTAACGACCCTTTAGGAAGAATGCAGTTTCCCATGCTATAATTAGGGATTGAGGATAGGACACTCTTAGATAAAACAGTTCTACAAGCTTTATTGACAAAAGAAGTTCTCCAACCAGATAATTTGGTACCAAACTTGGAAGTCAGTGGCTCAGAGGTATTGATACTATAATTTTATTTGAGAAGAAAAGTTCCAAGATATTTTTTATCCACACCCATCTCTTTTACTCCTAGTTTTTATATGGAATTCTATTTGTTGTACACAAAACAACCCTTGCTAAAATAGATTAAGGATTTTGAGTAATTGATTGTCTGACCTGAGAAACACGAGTAAGAATTCAAGATAGACTTCAGTTGATCAATATTGACGTCAGTATACCTTCCAAAGAAAAATATATCGTCTGCAAAAAGTAAGCCAAACTGTGACCGTAATTTTTTATTCATATAATTTATCATTTCCAAAAAGATTGACAAACTAGGTGGATATGTAAAAGATATTCTTTCTTTTCCATCGCTTTCACATGTAAAAAAAAATAGTGTGACATTTCGTCTCGGACAACATCTTCAAATTTATCATTTTTGATATATCACACTGGACGATTCCATCGCTTATAGTCGAAAATAAGAGTAACAAGAGGTTTTTCAAACCAGAGGAGGTCTTTATCTTATTTAAGTTAAAGTATTTCTAACTTCGAATTTTCTTCCGAACAAAGGGAAGGGGAAGGGTCTTCTTCGATGGATCCTTCTTCCTGTTTAGTCCCCTTCGTTTCGGAAATTATTTCGATTTCTACATCTGTTTCTCCCTCACTTTCCCCCCTTTCTTCCGTTTCGGCAGTTTTTTCTTTTAGTTTTTTAGTAATAATAGGCGACGGTATTCTGCCTAAATAGTAGACACAAGTGATAAATAAGAGAATACTAAAGATTCGAGCCATAGAATTTCTCAATACTGACACAGTTTTTTTAATTTTATATAGAAGTTTTATTGTCATACTAAATAGTATTCAACTAGGGGATTCCAGCGTACTTAAATAATATATACACAAGTCAAATTAGTCAAACTGAGATTCGTAAAAATCAAATTCGTCAAAAATTCAATCAATGATTCGTGATTCAATAGTAATACGTAACGAAAATCATATTGTATAACTCGTTTTTTTTTAATATGAATTCGACATATATTAACCGCTTAAAAAAATCATTTTTAATATTACCTCTCCTTAGATATAAAATTCTACTGCATTTTATAAACATTGACACATTTGAGCAATTATAAAATTAGGTACCTCTCGGAAAATAAATTATGGGTCCACTACATTTTATACACAAACTTGGAAATACCCTATTTTTCATAGCCAATCGTCTTAACAATCCTTTATTTTAACATTTGACGTTAGTAAAGTTAGCAAAAATTGTTTTCGGACCATTTATATTTTGTTGAAATAGCTATGTGACGTTAAGGGATATAGTCACTTTTACATGCTAAGTTGGGGTCCATAGAGACTCGTACCCTCTATGTTCAGTTTGGGTCCACGTAGGAATTGGTTCTAAACAAGGTCACTTCAATCCTTGGCGAAGAAAAATAAAAACATAGATTTCCAAGGTGCTTCCATCGCGTGGCGGTAAGTTGTCCCGCGTGAGATATCGGCCAATAACTTGAGTCATTTCCAAGGAAGTCGTTTTATTGCTTCTCTAATTCCCGCCTCCATTCGCCCTATAAGTTTGGGTAAAATAGGTTGATGTTTCTCATTCTGTCTCCTTCAATCTATGTTTTCTTAAACATCTCAATGCGCATACTCTGTTGATATTACTTACCAAGCCAAATCTTATTTACTAATTAAGGTTAATCTTATTTACTTATTCATTAATCTTGAGATTTCATTATATATATTTTTGCAATATCATTACAGTACCGTATAAAAGATATTTATGTTCTTACGTAAATGTAAATTTTTGACTGTTCTTGTTTTAACTCAATTTTAGGAACAATATGGAAGGAGATCGTCATGGGAATGACATTAATGGCATATCAAGGCTATTTTTGGACTTAAATGAAGTGCCAAAGGAAGTAGAAAGTGAAGAGCAGAATCAACAGATTGGTGGTTTGAGCGAAAAACAAAATTCTGAATCAACTGAGCAAATGTTTGATTTGAATGATATTCCAGTCATTGAGAAAGCTAGCCAGTATGATAATCGTGCAGTGGAGAATACTTTTGAGCCATTTATTGGTCAAACTTTTTTAAGTGAAGAAGAAGCTCGCGTGTTTTACAATAGATATGCAACTCTAAATGGTTTCTCTGTTCGAACAGGTACTTACAAAAGTAAAAAGAATGGTGTGAAGAAGAAAAGAAACTTTTTTTGTCACCGCGAAGGATTTACAAAAGAAAGGTCTGGTGAACCATCGAATCCTCAGCGCAATAGAAGTTCCACAAGATGCGGGTGTAAAGCTCAAATGCGGATATCTTTATATAAAACATTTGATATTTTTCCTGAAGAGTGGCATGTGGTAAAGTTTGATGCGGAACACAATCATGAACCTTTAACTCCTGATGAAGTATGTTTTCTTCCTGCCAATAGAAAAATCCCAAAAGATGATGGAGAGCGCATCGACCGGTTGGATAAAAGTGGTCTCTTAATTAGAGAAATGGTACGTGTTATGGAACTTGAGAAAAACTTGCAACATGGTTTTCTTCCATTCCTCGACCAAGATATAAGAAATTATCTCTATAAAAAAAGGAAAACTAATAAATTTTGGAATATTGCAATACAGCAAAGAATCAAAATTCAAGTTTCCAATATGCATATAAAATTGATTCTGAAAATAGATTGGAACACGTTTTTTGGTCTCCACCGGCTTGCTTTGAGTGGTATCAAAGATTTGGTGATGTCGAGGTCTTTGACACCACTTACAAGGTTAATTCATATGAAATGCCGTTTGGTATATTTGTGGGCATAAACAATCTTGGGAAAACAGTAATGTTTGGATGTGCACTACTTAGAAATGAGATGAGGGAGACTTTCCGATGGTTGATGAAGGTATGCTAATTGATTTGACTTTACCACAACTGCTTCCTTTAATCATATATTTATATAGTTTCATTTTTATTCTCGCGCGATATACTTATCAATCTATTTATTGTTTACAGAAATTTGTTTCTATAATGGGTAAACCTCCCATTACAAGTTTAACTGACCAGGATCCATGGTTGACAGAAGCTATAGGACTAGAGTTACCTAATACAAACAAAACACAGTTTTTGTATTTGGCATATCACATCAAAGTTCAGTGGTTGGTTCTTGTCAGTCCTCGGTAGCAATTGAGTGGTGTAGCGAATTTTATAGGTTATACAGGTTAGAGACAATAGAAGAATTTGAGCATGAATGGCCAATAGAAATTTCGAAGTACAAACTAAATGACAACTCTCACATCAATGGGCTATACGATGTTAGGACAGCTTGGGTTCCAGCTTTTCTTCGAGATTACTTATTTGGTGGAATAACAACCACCGGACCCTCGGAAAGCATCAATGCTTTTGTTAAGAGATTTATTAATTCGCACATTACTCTACGTCAGTTTTTAGAACAGGTGTGTATACCCCATTATGTAATAGATTTTCTACTTACTAAGCATATCTTTGTAGTATGATTTTCTTCCTTTCATATGAAATAACAAGCAATCTAATTTTCATGTGGATCTTGCTGTAGAAATAATTACACAGAAGGAGGCTCATGATTCAATGTTGGAGAAACATAAATTTCCTTTACTCAAGATAATGTCACCTCTAGAAGGACAAGTCCAGAAGATTCTAACCCCATATGCGTATGAGATGTTTCGTGAAGAACTTGGAAGGGCAAGTCAGTATGAAGTATTTACACATTTCGGCTTCAAATACGTTTTGAGATATTTTGAAGAAGGAAAGAATACAAAACGTCGCAAACTATTTTGGAATGGCCAGGTAATTACTTGTAGTTGTAAGCAATTTGAATTTTGTGGCATAGTTTGTCGACACATTTTGAAAATCTTTATCCATACCTGTTGCTATAAGATTCCCATGAATTATTTACCATTTCGTTGGCACCGTGGTGGTCTATGTGATGAACAATAACTTCCCTTCAAAACGGTAACAACAAAGCATTTCAAGAAGACGTGGCAAGAGATGTTTCTATGGATCTAATGGTTGTATCCAAGACTTTCAAGTGTCCACCAAAACCAAATTCTAAAGGGCGCCTTAAGAATGCTAAGCGAAATAAAGGAGGAAAAGAGCTAGCGAAGCAGAAGTACAGTTCTGGATTTTGTACGCTTCAAGGACATAATACATCAACATGTCCAGACAAACCGAATGAGTTGAGATATTGCGGGTTTTGTGAACTTAATGGGCATTATTCATCAGCATGTCCAAATAAACCTCACGAAGTTGGTGAAACATCATCATGCAGAAAGAAAAAAAAAGTGACTGCCAAATACATTGGCATAAATCCAATATATTGCGTGAAGTACTAAATTGGAGGAATTGTTTGATAGGTGCTTGTTATTTTGGATGTTACATTTGAAAATTTCTTTTTGTTTCTTTCAAATGGAGACTTGAAGTTTAGTGATGTTTCTTTTTTGTTATTTTGTTGATTCTTCGTCGATGTTACCTGCAATAATGTTGAGTCTTATAAGTAGACCTTCAAAAGCTTGCATCTACAAGATGGTTGATGGGGTTGATGGTTCAGGGAAAGCAATTTTTCGCAGCAGCTTCCCAATTTCTTCAAATGCATTTCAAAACACTGAACCGCAATCACAATTTACATATACCTAGACTACATAATTAGGTTGTTTGAAAAACTTATATTCTCTTTTTCAAATGTAACTCCTAAAATGCAACTTACTGCAGATGAGATGAACTGCCTCCATTAGAAACTTTTAGCAAAACAAATAAGAATGGTCCTAGTTGGAGTCTAGCATACCTGCAAATAATAATTTTCCATTTAACCTTAATATAGGTACAGTGATCGAACTACATTTATGACTTAGAGTGAGACAGTTATGAATAGAATAATGATTAAATTTAATTGAGTTAAAAAACTGATTAAATATTGAGGGGTAGAAGTAGGGCTGTCAACGGGTTCGGGTCCTCCCGGGTAGTACATGGCCTTAACCGACCCGCATATCATTGTTCCAGTTCCGGGCCGGATCCATAATGTGTTGGCCTTAACCGACCCGCTTAAAGTCCCGGGTACCCGCTTGGTCCGGTACCCGCAGGTATTAAAAAATCTTAAAATCTTAATTTCTTTCTCTTATTAACTTAAATATAAATTATTTTTATAAACATTTATTATTATTTCTTTATTAATGTACTAAATAAAGATTTAATGTAAGAAAAAAATCAAAAATCAAAAAAATTCAAAGCCGAAACTTGCAAAATACTATAATTTTGCTAAAAAGATGATTAAAAAGATAAATAAACGGGTACCCGACGGGTATTACCCTTTTGAACCCGTTAACATTCGGGTCCAATCGGGTAATTACCCGTCGAGTCCTAAGTTGCTAATGGGTCCAACTTTAGGACCCAGAACCTGACCCAATTAGGCGGGTCCGGTAACGGGTAGCGGGTAACGGGTACCCATTGACAGCCCTAGGTAGAAGTGTAAGTCACTCTTCCTAGATAAACTAAAATATGATTCCCAAAAATATTTAGTTATCCAACAAGAATTACACTAACCAATACAAGATAATATTATTTTATTTAACCAATACAATATATGAAAAACTTATATACAAGTTAAGAGAACCCATGGACCGCATTTGAATGTAATCTATCCTAAAATTTTGAAACTTAATGGACTCATGGTCTAACATAATTCTAATTCACATATTCGATAATCTTTGAACCATACATAAAACTAATTTTGAAGAAAACCTTAAAAAAGTTGTGGACCAATTCCTATTTTACATATCCAGACTTGACCACATTCAACCCTGTTACAGATAAATTATCTCAGAAGATGTAATATAATTTGAATATAGTTTGTATCCTTTGTAGTTTGAAGTTTGAACCACCCATTACCTCTTCGGATCTTCAAACAAATATTAGTAGGAGTTCACTGTCTATGTATATCGTTTGTTCACCATTTACTTCGATAACTTTTTGGAACCACCCGGATACATCTTAAAGTCAATTTTCATCATCATCATCCTATGTATCAGAACTCTATTACAAAAAGATAAATAAAATTTGATTAGTAAAAGTGCATTTTCTAATAGTTTTAATGGCCACTGTCTGAACTCAATTTCTTTCGACCAAGGAAGTTCATCACTAAATTATTATTTATTTCATAACGTTTTTGGTAAAATAGAATCAGTGGAATATAAACATCTTTGGCAGCAAATTGTTAGACGGGTGCTTGGTCACCAGAAATTATATCCGGAGGAGGGACCTATTCATGACCTGTTGATCATGACAATCATCTGATCTTAGATTCTAAAGTTATTAGTTCGTAGTTTAGAGGTTGATTTAACAATTATAAAAGATCTCTGCACAAGCAAAGTAATAAAAAAAAAAATGATGCAACAAATCTAATTTTTAGATGGAGATTATTTAGCAAGAGATAAGTTAAGATTACCTGGAAAGATGACATTCTTTCTTTGCAATCTTCCAACACTGTATGATTTCTACATAAGCAAAAAGAAATGATGTAACAAATCTAATATTTAAATGGAAATTCATTAGCGAGAGAGATGAGTTGAGATTACCTGGAAAGATAGATTGAAATTAAGCCTATATTGGACCGGATCGGTTCTTATTAGAGAATTTCAGTGAATTAACAAACTGAAATTTAAAGTTTCTTCTTAGGATATGACTGTTGATGGTGGTTTTTAGACAAAGGGTAAAATCGTAAAACCCCGAATAACCTAATGTCACCGGTGACACATTTATTAAAACACTTAATGCATATAGTCAGTAATTAATGGGGGGTATTTTTTCAAATTAGGGTTACAACGAGCAAAACCCTAATTCTCCTCGGTTCCAATGGAAAATCATGCCAGCCACACCTAGCCCGAACTAGCCGCGCCATGCCAAACGCACTCTACCTTGTCCCAAGCTATGCTAGTTACACCAAATGCGCCAAAGCATGCCAACCATGCTAGCCGCACCTCCGTGCCAATGGCAAATCATGTCATCCACACCTAGCCCAAGTTAGACGCGCCATGCCAAACACACTCTTCCTTGGCCCTAGCTATGCTAGTCACACCAACCGCGCCAAAGCATGCCAACCATGCTAGCCGCACCCCTGTGCCAACGGAAAATCATGCCAGCCACACAAACACGCCAAAGCATGCCAACCATGCTAGCCGCACCTCCGTGCCAACGACAAATCATGTCAGCCACACCAAACACGCCAAAGCATGCCAACCATGCTAGCCGCACCTCCGTGCCAATGGAAAATCATGCCAGCCACACCTAGCCCAAGCTAGCCGCACCATGCACTCTACCTGGCCCTAGCTATACTAGTCATACCAAACACGCCAAAGCATGCCAACCATGCTAGCCGCACCTCCGTGCCAATGGAAAATAATGCCAGCCACACCTAGCCCAAGCTAGCCGCGCCATGCCAAACGCACTCTGCCTTGGCCCTAGCTATGCTAGCCACTTTCCTTACCAAGCCGCTATGCCATTGGCACATGCCAAAGTGGCGCCCGCGCAACCTAGGCTAATATGGCACATGCCAACACGTACCACTAGCAACTTTCCTTAACAAGTCGCACATGTCGTTGGCACATGCCAAACTCTCCCCTAGAAGCTTTGGCTTTGCCACTTGAACTCAAAGTGCAACCCGCGACCAAGGCATTCCGCACATTCCATTGGCACATGCCACACGCTCCCCTAGCATCTTTGGCATTGCCACTTACACTCAAAGTGTAATTTGCGGTCAAGGCATTCCGCACATGCCACACGCGCCACTAGCAGCTTTGGCATGGCCACTTGCACTCAACGTGCAACCTAACACCAAGGCATTCCGCACATTCCATTGGTACATGCCACATGCGCCACTAGCAGCTTTGGCATGGCCACTTGCACTCAACGTGCAACCTACCACCAAGGCATTCCGCATATGCCATCGGCACATGCCACACGCTCCACTAGCAACTTTGGCATGGACACTTGCACTCAACGTACAACCTATCACCAAGGCATTCCACACATGCCACACGCTCTCCTAGCATCTTTGGCATTGCTACTTACATTTAAGGTGTAACTTGCGGTCAAGGAATTCCGCAAATGCCACACGCTCCCCTAGCAGCTTGGCATTTCCACTTGAACCCAAAGTGCAACCAACTCTCGAGACATCAACACAAAACTGGGGGATGCTTTCTCAGGGTTTTGGTTTGGCAGTCACAGCATGTAGCGAACACTATGCTCGTATTAAGAAAGCGTGAAAATTAATAAAAGCGGTCAATTAAATGGGGAAATAAAAGTGAAAAACGTTTTTACTCTTAAACACGCCGGTTACCACCTCCTCCCATTTAACTACCTTTTATTTCCTTTCGTAATGAGGCCAGGGTACGTTTCAATCTCAACTTGTATAAATAGGTCTCACCTATTTTCTACCAGACAACAAGTGTTGGTCAGGAGAAAAATACAACACTATCAGAAAGCAACTTTTTCAAGCTCACCCAAAAGGCTTCCATCTTTTGTAAGCTTCCTAAGCTTCTACTTTTCTGATACAAGTCGAGACACTACCCAACCAGGACTCTCTGGTCTCATCACCTTTCTTCGCTATCCTCCCCAAATCAACCCTTCTCCTGCACTTTGTAACCAAAGCAAGTCTGGAACGGCCATTTCTTGGTTTAGGCCTGACTTGTACAGATTGATCTCTCGAATCTAGAAAGTTCTCACGTGCAGAACATTTGTTTAGGGTTTAAACCAGTTTCTCACTCACCTACCAAATTTACCAAAATCGGCAGAAACAATTTTTACCCATAAACAATGACCCCTCCAAGTTTTCGTTCGACCACCGCTATAACTTAAGGTGTTTTATATACAATCGACCCAGGAGGTCGCTTGGGAAATAAGGTGTCTCTTGGGAAGTGAAGTGGATTTTCTTCCAGAAGAAAAATGACGACGTCAAAAGGTGTGTCTTAAGTAACGGGGGTTTACTCAATAAATACATTTGTAGATTTGTAGAGATTTAAAAAGATACATGAAAATTAATAACTTTGCGAGAATTATACAGAATTGAGCAAACTTTTGCGGAGTTATGCAGAGTTGTCTAATGTCTTGCAGACATTTGTAGAGTCTTGAAGAGTTGTATAAAAAACATTATATGGAAATATGCATGATAGACATAAATATAAAATTTATTGTAGCTTATTTATTATAGTAATTTCAACTATATTAAACTAAATTATTATTATTTTATATATGACAATAATTAATTAATTAAAATTATAAAATAATTATACAGGGTTGGTTGGAAGGCGAGCAACAAGCTGCTTGCCAATGCATTTTTATATATATAACTTATTTTTTTGGTTCAATGAAATACAATAAAGTGTAACAATAAATTAAAAAAATTATTATTGTACATTTGTACATAATAATTAAAATTAAAAAAAATATTTATTAATCATATCATATAATTTATACTCATCTATAATAGGAGTTTTATAGATTGTGTATTCATGAAAAAAAATAAGATAGAGTAAAAAACATCTTTATAAAAAAATTGGAAGTCTTCCAAAATCTTACATATTTTGCAAGACTTTTATCAAGACAAATATATACCCAAAAGTCACTCAAAGTCTTGAAAATAGATAAGTACGCAAAGTCTTTGAATTTTCAAGTTTACAACGAGTAACATAAACTTTAGAAGACCTTTTGACAATCTACAACGAGTAACATAAACTTTGAAAGAGATTTTAAAAGTATACAACCAATAACACAATACTTTGTAAATCTATTAAACTCTTTGGAAATCGATAAAAGTATTTATTGAGTAAACCCCCGTAAAAGTCTGACAAAACATATTTCTGAACCTTTTTCAGTTTGAAAAAGGAAAACTACAAACAGATGTGTGTTATCTGTGAAAGGTGGTGAATGTTGGGTTGCCTACTAGACTGTGTCTAATAGATTTAACTAATTAAATAGCGATGACATGGATACTTAGTGATGATGTGTCTTTATAAGAATCAAGAAGGATTGTGGCGTCTGACATATGGAAACTTTGGGGTCTCTTATTATAAAGAAAGATAGCAAAGGGGTTTGATCCGAATCATGTCAAGATTTTCATAGATGTGGGCTGATCCTCTGATTGTTTGTCCATGTATATTGTTCCTTCGTAACTCTTGTAGTTGTAGGTCACTTGGTTGAATTAAAGAGATGGTGTAGTTGCAGGAAATCCTACAATACATCCCTCACAAGAATACATAATAATCAACACATCTTTATGATTAAAAACTAAACTTTTTATTAATGGATTCCAGAATTGTTACAAGAAAGAAATGAAATCAAGAATACAACACTATTTTGGACTTTCTCTCTCCTCAACACTCCAAAAATGATCTCTTCTCTTCCTTAAGCCTATCCGGCTCTTTATATAGGATATTACATAGTGGATGACAGCTAAGTTGTCCTTTATTTTTGGATCTGGCTTGCGATATTATCGTAAGCGTACAAATGTTTTATTCGCGACACTCTTCATTTTCGCAAGATCTTCACGTCTTCCTCGTGTTTATGCTGTTGTCGTTTGTTACGTCACTTCTTCAATCCATCTGCGATGTCTTCGCAATATATTTCGCAAGGGTATAGATGTTGCGATATTCTGATCCTACATCTTGCCTCTTCTCATGTCTTCTCTGTGAAGGGGAGAATGTCATGAGAAACTGTACTTTAAAATGCCGTAGATGTTCATCTTTCCATATTCTTTTGTACTGACACGATTTTGTATTTTACGCAGTATTTATTACACGTTTATTTTCATCCACCCGTTTCTTGACACGTCTTTTTCAACCGCTATTTCTCAACCGTTCACATCTAATCTTCGCATTAAGTGTGTTTATCTTCTTGAGACCTCTTCTCTCGATATATATTCTTCACATTCTTCTCTTCTCTTATTTTTAACTTTTCCTTCAACTTCTTTGCAATTTTACTGTTCTTCCGCAAATTCCGTTTCTGCTACTGCAATCTTTCATCCTTCTCTATCTTTTGATCTTTATTTCCCCATTCCCATACTTAGATATTCCTCCAAGTGGTCATAAACATGAAAAAACTTTCGAAGGAGTTCAAAAAGAACTCAAAGGGAGAGGTTTTATACTTTCTACCATTCCTGGTCAAAGTGCTAAGTCTGTTCTTACTGCTAAACTATTTTCTAATCATCATTGTGATGATCAAGAAGTTATAGTTTCTCTTGGTCAAATTCTCGTTGGACTTCCTATTCCTATTTACAATCCCAACCTTCCCTTGTTTTACGAAATTCTTGCACATGCGAATTTCTCGCGAGCTATTTATCAATTAAGTGGGGACTGTATTCACTTAATACTCGAATTCTCTAACCGTGGTGCTGGTAAAGGCTCTATTTATCCAAAAGAAGCTAGGGATCCTGATCTTGAAAATTTAGAAACACTCGCTGAAAAATACACAACAAAGAGCTTCTTTGAAAATTATGAGCTAATAACCATGAAGAAAGAGAGCACTCGCTAGGGTGTTCGTTTGAAGAGAAAAGATAATATCGCTGAAGATAAACTGCTTATGCAAGATATCGATTGGCATTCTGGTAAGATCAGTACTCCTCTCCAGTCTAAAGATGAAAAATGGTGTGTTTTCCTATTGATTCTAAAAGGGCATTACATTTCTGGTTCAACTGAACTTCCTGCGAATCTCGCTACATATCAACCTTGGGTATTTAATTGGCCCGAGAAGAAGAAAGAAGTATGTTTCTTAAATTTCACTCTATTCATAGTCTTTTATATATCTTTATCCTTTTACCCTATAATTCTTGCGAAATTCTTCAGATTGAAAAGTTGAAAGTAAGCTACAATAGAACCAGGAAACCTAGCACCTTGTTAGATCTTCGCTCAATCACAGATGAAGTAAGAAATATTCTTTTATTATTTTTAACAATATATTGTTGTCTCTATTTCTAATCTTTATCTATGTGCAAAGGTATCATTGAAAAAGAAGAGTTTGTCAAAGTTACAACGACTAATAGTAAAGGTAAAGGTGTTCTTCGCAAGGAGAAATCAGTTACCCCGTCTTCAAAGAAGAGAAAAGTTCGTTCTCCCTTCGCTTGAAATTCTCATTCTGGCAAAATTTCTGGTGATAATGATGCTAATGATTCCTTCGCAAGGGGATATTCTCCACCTGTATCTTCTATGGCACAACTATCTAGCATCTTTTTGGACTCCATGCAAGGGATTGAAGATGATGGTCTTACTAACACATGCAAGGCTCTTGCGAACATCTGTGACGCTCATTTATTGGATGGTGATCAGTCTCTTCGCGGATATTCCAGATCAGTGACTCCTAGTTTTCTGAATTCACTGGGTATTCTGGTATGCCTTTCATTTTCTTGTCTCTTCATTATTATGATTCAAAATTATACTCTATCTTGATAATTTTTTATCTTCTTTCGCAGACTGGAAAGGCTTCTTTCGCTGTTGGAAAAAAGTCGTGAAGCTCTTAAGAATAAGAATATTCAATTTCTCAAGAAAAATGAAGAACTGGAGGCTGAAGCTATTGACCTTCGCGAAAAGAACAAACAATTGGAATCCGAAACTTCTGCTCAGAAAAATAAAATTTCTAGCCTTCAGAATGCAAACTAACAGCTCTATGGTATGAAATTTGTCTTCTTCCACTTAGTTCCTTTATCCCATTGTTTTATCTTATTTGATCAACCATATCTGCAGATATTTATGGTCTTTCTGACGAAGATACACTCCTTGGTTCTTTCCCCGACCCTATAGATGACGATACGCTTCTTGAACGCCATAATAATTCTTTAAATAGTTTTTCAACTGACAAAATTAAATCTCTTTCCATAAATAAACTCAGATCCAAACTTAAAAATTGACCATAGAACCTTCTTGGGCTTAGCCAACAAATTTAAGCGTTTCTTTCTTAATTCTAAGGAGGAAATTAATATTTTAAGAACCAAGAACATTACCCTCATATATGATAAAGTTCGTATCGCTAGTCAAGGTGCTCAAACTTTAATGAAAATCTAGGAAAATCTCCTTGAGGTTCAAATTGAACGAGATGAATCTAATCGTAAAAATGATGTGCTTAGCGAAAGAGAGAGTCAAGTTCCCTCCCGTCTTCTCATAAACAATGATGATGAATTCGCTTGGGATGTGAAAGTTCTAGATTACGCCAGAGATAATCTAGGTGTAAATATTAGTCTCCAATCTGAGCACACGTCCTTGGTTAAAGATATGATTTCTGACAGAGAAGGTTGTTATAACTGTACTTCCTTATTAATCGTTCGTTTTTCATAACTTTCCACCAAGTCATTAATTCATCGTTATATGTTCGCAGGATCTGAGGAAAGATTTCGCAAAAGAATTGAAGACCTTGAAGATGAAAAAGAGAAACTCGCCAAGGATCTTCCTTCTCGCACTGATAAATATTCTAAACTGAAGAGCCAATTGAAGATTACTGTTGCGAACTTTAAGAATGATTCTATTATATTTCGCAA
Source organism: Papaver bracteatum (assembly GCA_023529315.1). Classification (NCBI taxonomy): domain Eukaryota; kingdom Viridiplantae; phylum Streptophyta; class Magnoliopsida; order Ranunculales; family Papaveraceae; genus Papaver; species Papaver bracteatum. The sequence goes on along the minus strand of JAJJWX010002041.1, from coordinate 18,299 downwards.
TCAAACTATTAAAACCGTTCGCGATGATAATGATATTCCTAACTCCACATATCCTTGCCTCTTAGAAGAAGTTCAAAAGAATGTCCCTGACCTGGTTATCTCAGATAGTGATTCTAATGAAGATGATGTGGAAGAAGAAGAATATGACGAAGATGAAGAATAAGAGGAATCTGATGAAGATGAATAAGAATCAAGCAAGAAATAATTTTGCTTCTTTCTTTAACTTTTTGTAATATCTGTACATTTGTTCTTTAATCTTATACTCTTGTAATCTATCACTGCGAACTTCGTCTTCTTCCAATACAAATTTTATCTCTTTTGTTTCTTTCTGCACGTGTAAATCTTTTATATGGAGAAAAATAACATTTTCTCATTCTATGCATTCCCATACTTGCCTCTGTTATTTGTATCTAAATGAAAGATTAAGCAAGTTACTTTCGAATAATAAGATTATTGTGAAATCTTTTGGCACATTTATGCCTCATTTTCGTAGCCTTTTCTGCACAATCTCGCAATCATATATTTTGAGAGATTTTTTTTTTTTGATCACTCTTTATTATTCTCTCATATGTGGTCTTATTTTTCCTTCATAGTTAAAGGTCTTATTCTGCCACCTCTTATCATTGCGACAAAATCGCAGGACGTCTTTGCACTTTCATGCAGAAACCCATTGATCTTGCCTTAACTTTTTTCTCTTGTTATTTTTGTTGTGACAATATGATAGGCCTAAATATTCTTGCGAAAATAAAGACCAGTGACATTGTCGTCGTGCGACGAAATCGCAGGACGTCCTTACACTTTCATGTATTGACCCATTGATATCATCTTATCTTTCTCTTTTGTATTATTGCCTCTTCAGGATTGTTGCACAAATATGACAAGCCTAAATATTATTTCGAAAATAAAGCCTCATGACATTTGCGTCTTAAGACACTTATCATCTCCCTAATGGAGGGTGCCACCCTTATCTTCCCCCTAGTTGCCCCTTAAAGGAGACGTACTTCTACCATACAAGGTTGGATCCTCCCATCCGGTCTTAACAACAACCAGTTGTTTTCGCATCCTCTTCTCCCTTTTGCCTATATGGATTATGGTTACGAGACTACACCCTAAGTGGAGTTTTCTTCGGGCCGAATGCATCATAGTCAAGACTTGCCAAGAATGGCCAGGTATGATCCAGATACCTAGGTACTCTTGGCTCAACCATGTACCCTGATGCCTTGATCATATTATGTACCCCTCCTTAGGAGAGACCCTCAGTCTTCCAACCTAAATCATAAGCTTAGGTTGAAAATCCAAGGTACCTCTCCTAGATGGTCTTTATTGACCCCAAATCTCCATGACTCGGGTTCTAGGGCGGTATAACCTTTTCGCTAAGTTATGCAACAGGTAACCATTATATGACGCACTTTAGGTCTTACATTTGACTCTTGCGAAATTTTTATTTCGCGAACTAGGGTATACGCCATAGTAAGTTCGCCCCTTTCTGATGATTATTCTGTTTCTTCTTTTGCATTTCAGCTCTGTTGTAATCTCTCAATCTCATCTTTGTCATTAAGTAAAATATAGTTTTTGAATTTTTTTTCAACAAATCAATCATACATCTCTTTTTCTTTTCTCAATATTTCTTTCATTTCACAGTTTAAGTTTTTTACCTTTACTTCTTTCTGCCTCTGCATTTTTATTTCTTTCTACTACTTTCTTACTTTCTGCGAAATTTTCGCCACTTCTTACTTTCAGTAAACATTGGTTTTGCAGAGTTTCTTCTTATCTCTGTTCTATTGCATCTACCATTAATATTTCACTTCTTTGTCTTTATTTGACGTTATACTTTCAATTATCCTTCTTTGCAGTTCTCTCTTCGCAAGATTCTACATCAATTTCATAACACTTTTTTCCTTCAATCCAATCTTCTTTAATGATGCCAACTCCACAAAGATGAGGGAATTTGATGCACTGATGAAATTTCGATGCCACGCCTAGAATCCCATGTAACCAAGGTCGTCCAATTAAATCGTTACAAATAAATAAATTCTTAGCCTTCGCTCCAACTTCTATTACAAATGTTTCTCTTTCTTTTGCTATGTTTACTCTGTGAATTTCTGGTGGAGGTGGTAATGGTTGAAATTGAGTTTGTCCTTTCAGGAAATGATTTAATTTGCCTTGATCTATCATCATGAGGATGATTCTCTTTATATTTCTGCAGTCATTTGTTGAATGTCCATGAAAATGATGGTAAGAACAAAATTCATGACTTCTGTGGCTTAGAGGTGGTTCAGTCCCCATATTCCATGGTGCTGGTATGTTTTCCATCAATATTATAGCTTCCCATATTTTTTCTTCACTAGCATTCAGAGGCGGCATTTTGATTTCTTCCCATATCATCTTATGATTTCCCTATCCTCTATGATAGTTTTGCCTTTGACCCCCATAAATTTCTTCTGGCTGATCAAGTCTTTTAAGTTTATTATTTCCACCACGATTATAGAAGTTTCTTTTTCTTTCGAATTCTTCTTAATCACGACTCCCCATAGCTACCAGTTTCTGTTGACCATCAACCATCATCTTTTCTTGTTGTACTTGCGAAGTGCTCGCCACTGTGTTTATCAATTTGGGTAGTAAGCTCGCATTAGTTTCGCTTGATCTTGTGTTCTCAACTGGGTATGATTCCATCTCATTTTGTTTTTCTTCAAGAGCAATATAATCCTCCTGCAGCTATCGCAACTTAGTCTTTGTGATTGTACTTTTGATTCTGAAAATTTGAATGTATAGAAAATTGGTTGCGAACATTGCGTTAATAAATGAAAAAATGAGATATCTCTCATCCACACGACCAGCCATTTCACTACACATTGTCTTCCACCTTATGGTTAAATGCTTCAAACTTTCACCAATTCTCTACTTTAACCCAAATACATACTCAATGCCAGGTCGCGAGGAATTGTTACTTATATACGCTCCTAAGAATGTAGTTTGCAAATGATTGAAAGATGTTATTGCATTCTTGGGTAACCATTTCACGGCCTCTCCTGTTGAGCTCGACGCAAAATATTTGCACAATCACGATTTTCCCACTGTAACATACACCTCACATAAGCTTTGATGTGTTGAATTGCACAAGTTGTTCCGTCAAAAATGCTAGTTAACGCAGGAAAATTGCACTTTGGGGGAATTCCTCCTAATTGTACTTCTTGTGTGAATAGAGTTTTCGCAGCTTCTTCTCTGGCTTCGTCCAATTGTCTTCTGCCTCCTTATCTTCTGTTATTTAGCATTCCTCTCATCTCCGCCAGTTCTCTTAAGATTTGTTCATTTACACCAGGGTTTTGGTCCATTGGCCTCTTTAATTCTGCTTCTCTTCTCCTACGTTCATGCCTATTTTGTCTTGCGAAATTTTGGCTTTCTTCTTCATTATTTTCTTCTTGTCTTTCCCTGCGATCTCCTCTTACGTCTCTTCTCCTTCCAACACGTACCACTAACAACTTTCCTTAACAAGTCACACACGCTCCCCTAGAAGCTTTGTCTTTGCCACTTGCACTCAAAGTGCAACCCGCGACAAAAGGCATTCCGCACATTCCATTGGCACATGCCACACATTCCCCTAGCATATTTGGCATTGCCACTTACACTCAAAGTGTAACTTGCGGTCAAGGCATTCCGCACATACCACACGCGCCACTAGAATCTTTGGCATGTCCACTTGCACTCAACGTGCAACCTACCACCAAGGCATTCCGCACATGCCATTGGTACATGCCACACACGCCACTAGAAGCTTTGGCATGGCCACTTGCACTCAACGTGCAACCTACCACCAAGGCATTCCGCAGATGCCATCGGCACATGCCACACGCTCCACTAGCAGGTTTGGCATGGACACTTGCACTCAATGTGCAACCTACCACCAAAGCATTCCACACATGCCATTGGCACATGCCACATGCTCTCCTAGAATCTTTGGCATTTCCACTTACATTCAAGGTGTAACTTGCAGTCAAGGCATTCCGCACATGCCACACGCTCCCCAAGCAGCTTGGAATTTCCACTTGAACCCAAAGTGCAACCAACTCTCGATACATCAACACAAAACTGGGGGATGCTTTATCAGGGTTTTGGTTTGGCAGTCACAGCATGTACCGTACACTACGCTCGTATTAAGAAAACGTGAAAAAGAATAAAAGCGGTCAATTAAATGGGGAAATAAAAGTGAAAAAGTTTTTACTCTTAAACACGCCGGTTACCACCTCCTCCCATTTAACTACCTTTTATTTCCTTTCGTAATGAGGCCAGGGTACGTTTCAATCTCAACTTGTATAAATAGGTCTCACCTATTTTCTACCAGACAACAAGTGTTGGTCAGGAGAAAAATACAACACTAGAAAGCAACTTTTGCAAGCTCACCCAAAAGGCTTCCATCTTTTGCAAGCTTCCTAAGCTTCTACTTTTCTGATACAAGTCGAGACACTACCCAACCAGGACTCTCTGGTCTCATCACCTTTCTTCGCTATCCTCCCCAAATCAACCCTTCTCCTCCACTTTGTGACTGAAGCAAGTCTGGAATGGCCATTTCTTGGTTTAGGCCTGACTTTTACAGATTGATCTCTCGAATCTAGAAAGTGCTCACATGTAGCACATTTGTTTAGGGTTTAAACTAGTTTCTCACTCACCTACCAAATTTACCAAAATCGGCAGAAACAATTTTTACCCATAAACAATAACCCCTCCAAGTTTTCATTCGACCACCGCTATAACTTAAGGTGTTTTATATACAATCGACCCAGGAGGTCGCTTGGGAAATTAGGTGTCTCTTGGGAAGTGAAGTGTATTTTCTTTCCAGGAGAGAAATGACGACGTCAAAAGGTGTGTCTTAACTAAACTTTTTATTAATGGATTCCAGAAATGTTACAAGAAAGAAATGAAATCAAGAATACAACACTGTTTGGGACTTTCTCTCTCCTCAACACTCCAAAAATGATCTCTTCTCTTCCTTAAGCATATCCGGCTCTTTATATAGGATATTACATAGTGGATGACAGCTAAGTTGTCCTTTATTTTCGGATCTGGCTTGCGAGATTATCGTAAACGTACAAATGTTTTATTCGCGACACTCTTCATTTTCGCAAGATCTTCACGTCTTCCTCGTTTTTATGTTGTTGTCGTTTGTTACGTCACTTCTTCAATCCATCTGCGATGTCTTCGCAATATATTTCGCAAGGGTATAGATGTTGCGATATTATGATCCTACATCTTGCCTCTTCTCATGTCTTCTCTGCGAAGGGGATAATGTCATGAGAAATTGTACTTTAAAATGCCGTAGATGTTCATCTTTCCATATTCTTTTGTACTGACACGATTTTGTATTTTACGCAGTATTTATTACACGTATCCTTTCTTCCACCCGTTTCTTGACACGTATTTTTCAACCGCTATTTCTTAACCGTTCACATATAATCTTCGCATTAAGTTTGTTTATCTTCTTGAGACCTCTTCTCTCGATATATATTCTTCACATTCTTCTCTTCTCTTATTTTTAACTTTTCCTTCAACTTCTCTGCAATTTTACTGTTCTTCCGCAAATTCCGTTTCTGCTACTGCAATCTTTCATCCTTCTCTATCTTTTGATCTTTATTTCCCCATTCCCATACTTAGATATGCCTCCAAGTGGTCATAAACATGAAAAAACTTTCGAAGGAGTTCAAAAAGAACTCAAAGGGAGAGGTTTTATACTTTCTACCATTCCTGGTCAAAGTGCTAAGTCTGTTCTTACTGCTAAACTATTTTCTAATCATCATTGTGATGATCAAGAAGTTATAGTTTCTCTTGGTCAAATTCTCATTGGCCTTCCTATTCCTCTTTACAATCCCAACCTTCCCTTGTTTTACGAAATTCTTGCACATGCGAATTTCTCGCGAGCTATTTATCAATTAAGTGGGGACTGTATTCGCTAACCATGGTGCTGGTAAAGGCTCTATTTATACAAAAGAAGTTAGGGATCCTGATCTTGAAAATTTAGAAACACTCGCTGAAAAATACACAGCAAAGAGCTTCTTTGAAAATTATGAGCTAATAACCATGAAGAAAGAGAGCACTCGCTAGGGTGTTCGTTTGAAGAGAAAAGATAATATCGCTGAAGATAAACTGCTTATGCAAGATATAGATTGGCATTCTGGTAAGATCAGTACTCCTCGCCAGTCTAAAGATGAAAAATGGTGTGTTTTCCTATTGATTCTAAAAGGGCCTTACATTTCTGGTTCAACTGAACTTCATGTGAATCTCGCTACATATCAACCTTGGGTATTTAATTGGCCTGAGAAGAAGAAAGAAGTATGTGTCTTAAATTTCACTCTATTCATAGTCTTTTATATATCTTTATCCTTTTACCCTATAATTCTTGCGAAATTCTTCAGATTGAAAAGTTGAAAGTAAGCTACAATAGAACCGGGAAACCTAGCACCTTGTTAGCTCTTCGCTCAATCAAAGATGAAGTACCAAATATTCTTTTATTATTTTTAACAATATATTGTTGTCTCTATTTATAATCTTTATCGGTGTGCAAAGGTATCATTGAAAAAGAAGAGTTTTTCAAAGTTGCAACGACTAAGAGTAAAGGTAAAGGTGTTCTTCGCAAGGAGAAATCAGTTACCCCATCTTCAAAGAAGAGAAAATTTCGTTCTCCCTTCGCTTCAAATTCTCATTCTGGTGAAATTTCTGGTGATAATGATGCTGATGATTCCTTCGCAAGGGGAGATTCTCCACCTGTATCTTCTATGGCACAACTGTCTAGCATCTTTTTGGACTCTATGCAAGGGATTGAAGTTGATGGTCTTACTAACACATGCAAGGCTCTTGTGAACATCTGTGACGCTCCTTTATTAGATGGTGATCCTTCTCTTCGCGGATTTTCCAGATCAGTGACTCCTAGTTTTCTGAATTCACTGGGTATTCTGGTATGCCTTTTATTTTCTTGTCTCTTCATTATTATGATTCAAAATTATACTCTATCTTGATAATTTTTTATCTTCTTTCGCAGACTGGAAAGGCTTCTTTCGTTGTTGCCTCAGATTTGGAAAAAAGACGTGATGCTCTTAAGAAGAAGAATATTCAATTTCTCAAGAAAAATGAAGAACTGGAGGCTAAAGCTATTGACCTTCGCGAAAAGAACAAACAATTGGAATCCGAAACTGCTGCTCAGAAAAATAAAATTTATAGCATTCAGAATGCAAACCAACAGCTCTATGGTATGAAATTTGTCTTCTTCCTCTTAGTTCCTTTATCCCATTGTTTTATCTTATTTGATCAACCATTTTTGCAGATATTTATGGTGTTTCTGACGAAGCTACACTCCTTGGTTCTTTCCCCGACCCTATAGATGATGATATGCTTCTTGAACGCCATAATAATTCTTTAAATAGTTTTTCAACTGACAAAATTAAATCTCTTTCCATAAATAAACTCAGATCCAAACTTAAAAATTGACCATAGATCCTGCTTGGGCTTAGCTAACAAATTTAAGCGTTTATTTCTTAATTCTAAGGAGGAAATTAATATTTTAAGAACCAAGAACATTACCCTCATAGATGATAAAGATCGTATCGCTAGTCAAGGTGCTCAAACTTTAGCGAAATTCCAGGAAACTCTCCTTGAGGTTCAAATCGAACGAGATGAATCTAATCGTAAAAATGATGTGCTTAGCGAAAGAGAGAGTTAGGTTCGCTCCCGTCTTCTCATAAACAATGATGATGAATTTGCTTAGGCTGCGAAAGTTCTAGATGACGCCAGAAATAATCTAGGTGTAAATATTAGTCTCCAATATGATCACACGTCCTTGGTTAAAGATATGATTTCTGACAGAGAAGGTTGTTATAACTGTACTTCCTTATTAATCGTTCGTTTTTCATAACTTTCCACCAATTCATTAATTCATCGTTATATGTTCGCAGGATCTGAGGAAAGATTTCGCAAAAGAATTGAATATCTTGAAGATGAAAAAGACAAACTCGCCAAGGATCTTACTTCTCGCACTGATAAATATTCTAAACTGAAGAGCCAATTGAAGATTACTGTTGCGAACTTTAAGAATGATGTTATTATATTTCGCAATCAAACTATTAAAACAGTTCGTGATGATAATGATATTCCTCACTCCACATATCCTTGCCTCTTAGAAGAAGTTCAAAAGAATGTCCCTGATCTGGTTATCTCTGATAGTGATTCTAATGAAGAAAATGTGGAAGAAGAACAATATGACGAAGATGAAGAATAAGAGGAATCTGATGAAGATGAATAAGAATCAAGCAAGAAATAATTTTTTTTCTTTCTTTAACTTTTTGTAATATCTGTACATTTGTTCTTTAATCTTATACTCTTGTAATCTATCACTGCGAACTTCGTCTTCTTCCAATACAAATTTTATCTCTTTTGTTTCTTTCTGCACGTGTAAATCTTTTATATGGAGAAAAATAACATTTTCTCATTCTATGCATTCCCATACTTGCCTCTGTTATTTGTATCCAAATGAAAGATTAAGCAAGTTACTTTTGAATAATAATATTCTTGCGAAATCTTTTGGCACATTTATGCCTCAGTTTCGTAAACTTTTCTGCACAATCTCGCAATCATATATTTTGAGAGATTTTTTTTTTTAGATCACTCTTTCTTATTCTCTCATATGTGGTCTTATTTTTCCTTCATAGTTAAAGGTCTTATTCTGCCACCTCTTATCATTGCGACAAAATCGCAGGACGTCTTTGCACTTTCATGCAGAAACCCATTGATCTTGCCTTAACTTTTTTCTCTTGTTATTTTTGTTGCGACAATATGATAGGCCTAAATATTCTTGCGAAAATAAAGACCAGTGACATTTTCGTCGTGCGACGAAATCGCAGGACGTCCTTACACTTTCATGTATTGACCCATTGATATCATCTTATCTTTCTCTTTTGTATTATTGCCTCTTCAGGATTGTTGCACAAATATGACGAGCCTAAATATTATTTCAAAAATAAAGCCTCATGACATTTGCGTTTTAAGACACTTATCATCTCCCTAATGGAGGGTGCCGCCCTTATCTTCCCCCTGGTTGCCTCTTCAAGGAGACGTACCTCTACCATACAAGGTTGGATCCTCCCATCCGGTCTTTACAACAACCAGTTGTTTTCGCAGCCTCTTTTCTCCCTTTTGCCTATATGGATTATGGTTACGAGACTACACCCTAAGTGGAGTTTTCTTCGGGCCGAATGCATCATAGTCAAGACTTGCCAAGAATGGCCAGGTATGATCCAGACACCCAGGTACTCTTGGATCAACCATGTACCTCGAAGCCTTGAGGAGAGACCCTCAATTTTCCAACCTAAATCATAAGCTTAGGTTGAAAATCCAAGGTACCTCTCCTGGATGGTCTTTATTGACCCCAAATCTCCATGACTCAGGTTCCAGGGCGGTATAACCTTTTCACTGAGGTATGCAATAGGTAACCATTCTATGATGCACTTTAGGTATTACATTTGCCTCTTGCGAAATTTTGATTTCGCGAAATAGGGTATACGCCATAGTAAGTTCGCCCCTTTCTGATGATTATTCTGTTTCTTCTTTTGCATTTCAGCTCTGTTATAATTTCTCAATCTCATCTTTGTCATTAAGTAAACTATAGTTTTTGAAATTTTTTGAAACAAATCAATCATACATCTCTTTTTCTTTTCTCAATATTTATTTCATTTCACAGTTTAAGTTTTTTACCTTTACTGCTTTCTGCCTCTGCATTTTTATTGCTTTCTACTACTTTCTTACTTTCTGCGAAATTTTCGCCACTTCTTACTTTCAGTAAACATTGGCTTCGCAGAGTTTCTTCTTCTCTTTGTTCTATTGCATCTACCATTAATATTTCACTTCTTTGTCTTTCTTTGACGTTACACTTCCAATTCTCCTTCTTTGCAGTTCGCTCTTCACAAGATTCTACATCAATTTCATAACACTTCTTTCCTTCAATCCAATCTCCTTTAATGATGCCAACTCCACAAGGATGAGGGAAATTGATGCACTGATGAAATGTCGATGCCACGCCTAGAATCCCATGTAACCAAGGTCGTCCAATTAAAGCGTTACAAATAAATAAATTCTTAGCCTTCGCTCCAACTTCTATTACAAATGTTTCCCTTTCTTTTGCCGTGTTTACTCTGTGAATTTCTGGTGGAGGTGGTAATGGTTGAAATTGAGTTTGTCCTTTCAGGAAATGATTTAATTTTCCTTGATCTATCATCATGAGGATGATTCTCTTTATATTTCTGCAGTCATTTGTTGAATGTCCATGAAAATGATGGTAAGAACAAAATTCATGACTTCTGTGGCTTGGAGGTGGTTCACTCCCCATATTCCATGGTGCTGGTATGTTTTCCATCAAGATTATAGCTTCCCATATTTTTTCTACACTAGCATTCAGAGGTGGCATTTTGATTTCTTCTCATATCATCTGATGACTTCCCTGTCCTCTATGATAGTTTTGCCTTTGACCCCCATAAATTTCTTGTGGCTGATCAAGTCTTTGAAGTTTATTATTTCCACCACGATTATAGAAGTTTCTTTCTCTTTCGAATTTTTCTTGATCACGACTCCCCATAGCTACCAGTTTCTGTTGACCATCAACCATCATCTTTTCTTGTTGTACTTGCGAAGTGCTCGCCACTGTGTTTATCAATTTGGGTAGTAAGCTCGCATTAGTTTCTTTTGATCTTGTGTTCTCAACTGGGTATGATTCCATCTCATTTTGTTTTTCTTCAAGAGCAATATAATCCTCCTGCAGCTATCGCAACTTAGTCTTTGTGATTGTACTTTTGATTTTGAAAATTTGAATGTACAGAAAATTGGTTGCGAACATTGCGTTAATAAATGAAAAAATGAGATATCTCTCATCCACACGACCAGCCATTTCACTACACATTGTCTTCCACCTTATGGTTAAATGCTTCAAACTTTCACCAATTCTCTGCTTTAACCCAAATACATCTTCAATGCCAGGTCGCGAGGAATTGTTACTTATATACGCTCCTAAGAATGTAGTTTGCAAATGATTGAAAGATGTTATTGTATTCTTGGGTAACCATTTCAAGGCCTCTTCTGTTGAGCTCGACGCAAAATATTTGCACAATACAGTATCACGATTTTCCCACTGTAACATACACCTCACATAAGCTTTGATGTGTTGAATTGCACAAGTTGTTCCATCAAAGATGCTAGTTAACGCAGGAAGATTGCACTTTGGGGGAATTCCTCCTAATTGTACTTCTTGTGTGAATGGAGTTTTCGCAGCTTCTTCTATGGCTTCGTCCAATTGTCTTCTGCCTCCTTCTCTTCTGTTATTTAGCATTCCTCTCATCCCCGCCAGTTCTCTTAAGATTTGTTCATTTACACCAGGGTTTTGGTCCATTGGCCTCTTTAATTCTACTTCTCTTCTCCTACGTTCATGCCTATTTTGTATTGCGAAATTTTGGCTTTCTTCTTCATTATTTTCTTCTTGTCTTTCCCTGCGATCTCCTCTTTCGTTTCTTTCATGAATTCGCACATTATTATGCCTCTCATTTTCTCCTCTGCGATTTTGTTCATTCCTCATCAATTCTCTTTGTTGCCTTTCAGCTCTCCTTTGTACTCTATCATATTCTTCATTGATGCTACCATTATTGCGGTTTTGTTCACGCCTTATTTCTCGATTTTCATGATTGTTTTGGCGTATTGCCTCTTGGAGCTCTTGTTCCTCCACTTCTTCTCTCAGTCTTTCCCTTTCGCAAGATAGACATGTTTGTTCAGCATAATGTCTCTCGATTTTATCTTCAATTTCTTGTTGATTTCTTTGATTTGCTCTCCCACGTAATATTCTCCTTCCTTCTTCCTGATTTTCTTCACCATCCTGGTTATTTCGTTCTTGACGTTGCCTATTTTGGAGAATTTTGCCATGTGGAGTGTAACCATCTTCAATTATTTCTCTATTTTTGCGACGTTCTTCATCTGGATTTTGTACTCCCTGTCGAATATCTTCATTAGCATTTTCTACAAGCAAATTTCGTCTTATTACCCCTCTAATTGATCTTGAACTTGATCTTGTAGTGCTTCTTGATCTTCTATTCTGTAATCTTATGTTTTTCATCCTCAACTCATGATTTTTCCTTGTCAAATTCGCACGTTCTTCTGCTTCTATCCTTCTTTCTTCGTGTATTCTTTGCCTCAATGTCAGTAATGCTTCAAGCTCTTCATTTCCATGAATTATTCCTCCAACTGCTTCCTGGTCTCCCTCTACTTGTCTATAGTTTCTTAATTGTCGCTCTTCTTCCGCTTTATTTGCTGAATCTGACTGCCAAGTGTGTACACTCACCCTGTCATAATCCATAGTTCTATTTTGTGCTGGTGTACGCTGAATTGGTTGTTGAACTTGATTTTCTCCATTGTTTCTTGCTTTCATTCTTGAAGATTACCCAACTTCGTTTATCCCTCTACCATCAAGCCTCTTACTCCTCCTAATAGTTGCTGGTTGTTTTGAAGTATTTCTTCTTCTGGCCATCTTTTCAATCTTAATGAGTTGTTGAAAATTATATGAAATCCTTCACCAATTACTACAAATTCTTTCAAATCACAATATCAATCTTCACCTTCGAAACGAATCCCTGTTTCTAGCGCCAATATGTAGTTGCGGGAAATCTTACAATACATCCCTCACAGGAATTCATAATAATCAACACATCTTTATGATCAAAAACTACACTTTTTATTAATGGATTCCAGAAATGTTACAAGAAAGAAATGAAATCAAGAATACAACACTGTTTAGACCTTTCTCTCTCCTCAAAACTTTCTCAACACTCCAAAAATGATCTCTCTCTTCCTTAAGCCTATTCGGCTCTTTATATAGGATATTACATAGTGGATGACAGCTAAGTTGTCCTTTATTTTCGGATCTGGCTTGCGAGATTATCGCAAGCGTACAAATGTTTTATTCGCGACACTTTTCATTTTCGCAAGATCTTCACGTCTTTTTCGTGTTTCTGTTGTCTTCGTCTATTACGTCACTTCTTCAATCCATCTGCGATGTCTTCGCAATATATTTCGCAAGGGTATAGATATTGTGATTGAAGGTGATTTAGTAAGAACAAAAAAAAAAAGTTAAACATGTGAAACACCTAACTATTTAAAGGCAAGGCTGGTTAGTTGTTCGCCCCTTCATATACAAGTCATTTATCAACTTTGCTTGATGTTTGTGATCAACGAAAGAATCAGGTATGAATTAGCATAAAGATTCTTACCTCCAACTTTTTGACCTCATGTCTCAAAGTCCTTGATAGTTGCAACTTGCGAGTGATCATCACCCTTCTTTGAATGAATATTTCGACTCATCCTGATTTGGTGTTATTCACACTAACTTTACTACCCACATGTACTCTTCACAACATTACCATGCCCATGATTTCAGTTTGAGGTGCGGAGAGCAGTGTTGGTAAGAGAAACAAGTGGTTTCATTCATACAAACAAAGATAACAAATTTACAGAATCTACCGATAAATATAGGTGGGAAAGAATCCCAGAATTACATACAAAGAGAACAAAGAGTTTTTTTTTTCCTTCATTTTTTCGGTTATTTTGTCTTCATAGTTGTTTTGCTGCCACAGACATTTAAGCCTTCTTAGGAGACTTGGCGGCTTTGAGTGGTGATTTAGGCTCTTTGGATGCAGCTGCAGTTGACCTTTCAGACTTCTTGGGCAATAAGATTAGGTTAATGTTTGGTAAAACTCCTCCATGAGCATTGGTAACACCTGCTAGAAGCTTTCCCAATTCCTCGTCGTTCCTAACTTCCAACAAAATGTGCCATGGGATGATTGTTTCTTCTTGATATCTATAGCTGCATTTCCAGCCAATTCCAAAACCTAAAACACCAATTCAAACCAAAAAAAGAAAAGAAAAAAAAAGACCTGTTCAGATGCTTATGAAATCAATTTATATAAGCATAATTAACCTGGTTTAATTGGGGGCCTTCCACATTAAATGGGGGCCAGGCACTAGAAGACAAAACAGGCCTCCCAATAGCAATTTGGGTCACTCCTTATAAAAAAACTTTCTAAGTGGCTAAAATGCCCCTAAGTGATTAGTATTAAGATTTAATTAAGTTGATTAGTGTGATAATTTTGTTTAGATAAAAATCAGGTTTTGAGATTAAAATTTGGGGAAATTTTAGTTTTGGGTTTTTTTGAGTTTTGAGAGGAAAAACTAGGGTTTGTGAAAATGAAAATCCGACTACTCAAAATGAATGAACCAATCCTCAAAATGAAGAACCCGGAGCTCAAAACAATCAGGTTAACTTGATATACTCTTCAAATTGTCTGAATGGTGCTCCAAGTGGTCGATTCATGGTCACTATGGAACTACTCAGAGTGAGGGTCGTTATAGTCGGGTGTTGTATACGCCAACGACCCTAAAGAGTCGTCAGTCTGTTGACACACATGGCGACGATTCTAACCTGCAACTTTTAATAGTGATGAAAAATCGTCAAGGTGGTGTGTTAAACAATGACGACTGTTTATAATGTTCACCTAGAGTCGTTAGTTGATTCGTTTAATACCCAGACGACTCTCGAATCCAAACTCTCTGTATAATGTTCCCTTAGAGTCGTTAACCAATAACAAATGGTCGTCAAAACAGGGTCGTCATCTTCAACCTTTAGCACTAACGACTCTATTCTAGGGAAGGAATTTTTGAAGTAGCATAAATAGGGTCGTCATCTTCAACCTAATACCCTAACGATTTTTCATAGAATCCGCATGCATATCAAAAGTCGTTAGGGATTTTATTTACAGACTAACGACCCTAACTCTGTAACTGCTACTTTTCAGTTACCAAACTCATTTTCATTATCAAAACACAACAAAAAATCGAATATAAGGTGGGTTTAAGTTCACATACATTCTAATTGGAGCCATAGCTTTCTAGTTGAAGAAAAAAAAAATCTACAAAATACTCGTTAATGGTGGTGGTGGAGAAGAGAACAAGGAAGAGAGGAAGATGAAGAAGAAGAGAAGCTTAATTAAGGCTTCTAATTAAGGTTAACTAATTTTTAATTTTTAGTTTTAGTTTTAGGTAAGGGTAAAATAGTATTTGCATAATTGGATTAATAGGCCCCTGATAATTTTAAGGTGCAAATAAAATTTGATGGCCTCCATTTAATGTGGGCGGCCCCCAATTAAATCAGGATAATTAAGGTGTGGATTCAAGTTAAAGAGGTGCAAATAAGCCATCACAGAACATGACCAAAGCAACCAATTACGGATGCTTTTTAACCTTAACGAGAGTTTTTGTTGAGATTATTAGTCCCACATTGTTTGGGCATCTAAGCTCCTGCGGTTTATAATCTCGTAGGGCCTCTCCACTCATTGTCAATTGGTTGTGAGTTGGATGCCTGTATTCTAATATGGTACAGAACAGGAAAAGATCAAAAAAAAAAAATCCTGATCAAAATTGCTTCCGCTTTCTATTTTTAATGGTCTTTTCAGACCCTAATTATGCCCAGTGTTATTCTTATGAACTAAATGATATTAGCTTTTTGGTTTTCTCTATCAATTTTTATTGATATCTAATCGATGTTCTTTATTTTTTTCTTCTGAAACTTTCACAAGGAAGTGAAATTCCAGGCATGCTAGTCCTGTGTTCGTCAAGACGGGGTTTTTCAATCTCTATTCAATTATGTAAATCTTATCTAAACATCTTATTATATAACCTTTTCGGTTTCAACTTCGGCTTTGTAACAAGTCAAGTTTACTCTCTATCTGTATCTATGATTTGTATTCGTGATCAATACACGACATGGAATTATTAGATGGAATATAAGGTCTTGTCTTTTAGGCCTAATGATGATCAAACTTACTGATATTACATCATCTCTTGGCATGTACTGAATCATCTACATGCTCCATTCCAGTGGATATCAAATCATCCATTTTCAAAATATCAATCATATTGATTCTCCGTTCTCGAAAATATATTCTTATCGCAATTGGTATTACTGCTTTGTTATAGCAATAGCATTATCACTATCTCATGTATGCAAACTGATTAGTTTCATATCAGTCAATTCCATTGTATATATGTTGTTACTGTGGTTATATATCTTTTCTTCCAAATATGATTGGTTCTTTCATATTGACTAAATGATATCATTTTTGTTTCATTTCGATTTTGTTAGCAAAGTCATCTAAACTCTAAACTAGGGGCTTCCTAATGATAACCAAGTTTCAAATTCTAATCAGTTCGACATGTTCAATTTCGTCGATCAAATTAGAAAACACAGTATGTGTTTTTATTTTTATTTTGTTTATCCGGGAACTAAATATCTCATGTTCCATGATTTTATTTTCTTTCAAAAGTTCTATGGAAATCCCACGATACTTTCATTACTGAATATCCTGCAATAGCAAGAATTTGTTTTCAGTTCCGATCCGATATATTTTGCTTCCATTGTGGGGAAGTATGTCGTCATTTGTTTTGACTATAAGTATTTTCCACATTCTGGTGGTCTATTACTAAAATTCTCGGTAATTCGTATACTGGCATCGCATTTGACGCCTTTTATTCACTTTGTTTCTTTCTTTTTTTTGTGTTTGTCACAGGCGTAGTCTTTTAATTCAATCATTAAACAACAACTCATTGTGTTGTTTTCTAAAGCTACTTTGTTGTTCTATCAACACCGTTCGTTTCTTCTGATGGTCATCCAGTAATGATCCTATTGAATTTTGTACGTGTGTTTTATCTAGTTCTAGATTCAACGAAACTTTTATCATCATTTCTTGCCATTATGTTCACTGCAAGATTTTTTTATCAATACCTAATGAAATGGTATTCATTTTCGTGGTTTACAGTTCAGCCCTTTCTTTTGCAATTTGTGCAACTGTAACTAAAATCTTTTGACATTAACCATTATCTTTCTTATCTGGTTTTACTTTTACATTCTAAAATTGGCACGAAAATTTCCATTTTTAGAGAAATATCCATTCAATTCCTAATATATCATTCCATATCTTCGAATATCTCAAGACTTCAGAACATATTTCCATGTTCAATTTTTATTCCTTCTATACCGTCATTTCATCTCCATTATGACGATTTTTCAAAGTATTAGATATTCTTCAAGAAGTTCAACAAAAGATTGTATTTTACGGTTTGTGGAGATCCATCGCTACTTCCGTTACAACTGTGGAGGTGATCCAAGATTAAGTGACCGTGAAGCCGCATAGATGAAGAGAAGAAGCTAATGCAGATTGTTTTACCGTCAAAAACTGTTCAAGTTGGACACTCCAATTTTTCCGTGTCCAACTTGAGGGGGGGTGTTAGAGTATACCAACCGTACACATGTAGCCGAGGTTACCAAGCCAAGAAGGACCGAGGAAACCGTGCAGTCAAAGCACGCACATAAAAGAGGATCGAATCAGTTAACAAGATCATGTTATCAAGCTATATATGTATTACCTAGTCAAGATAATTAAATTGTGATTATTTTCTTTAATTGTTGGATTATATCCTATTATCACTATAAATAGGATTGTCTAGTGTACATGAAAAGTATTTCAGTATGTACTATTGTTGATCAATAAACAATCATTCCTACCTACGGGTTTCATCAGTGGATGTAGGTCGAGTGACCGAACCACTTTAATCTCTTGCCTCTCTTTTATTATCTTTGATCCTTACTTTTATCATAAATCTAATATGGTATCAGAGCAGGCTATTTGCGACGAGTAATTTGACCGCGCCTTTATTCCGCGTCACCTGGTTTATTTTTCACGTGTTAGACCCAACGAGGCTACACGTGAGGGGGCGTGTTGATATTATTAGTCCCACATTATTTGGGCATCTAAGATCCTGCGGTTTATAATCTCGTAGGGCCTCTCCACTCATTGTCAATTGGTTGTGAGTTGGATGCCCGTGTTATTTTTTTGTTGGAGGGGGGCCAATGATTTGCATGTTCCAAGATAAAACTTCTCATCTGTAGAAGGTTAGAAGCTGAAGAATAGGGAAGCTCTAAAAGAACGTTATTTTGGGGACCCTTCTTTTTTTGAGGGGACCATGGTGTTTTAGGCACCCGATGATACTATTGTTTAGGGCTGTCCTAAAAAATGTTTGATTACTAATTTGCCCTTTACCCTAATTGCAATTAATCCTAACCTAATAACCGTAATTAACTTAATCTAATATATAAAAGTTTTCTAACCTATCATACCCAAAAACAAAAAGAAGAAGAGTTTCTTCTCCTCTCCTACCTCCTGTTCTACCCCATTTTC